>CM030838.1:18917352-19367352 GCA_018105865.1 Metaphire vulgaris | reverse complement strand
GTAGTAGTAGTAGTAGTAGTTGTTGTTGTTGTTGTAGTAGCTGGCTGGCACCCGTGCTGGCTGGCACCCGTGCTGGCTGGCACCCGTGCTGGCTGGCACCCGTGCTGGCACCGTGCTGGCATCCGTGCTGGCATCCGTGCTTTCCATGACCCAAAAATTCATGTTGACATTGCTCATATCATATGGGTATTGGTCATACCCGTAGTAGTAGTAGTAGTAGTAGTAGTAGTAGTGTAGTAGTAGTAGTAGTAGTAGTAGTAGTAGTAGTAGTAGTAGTAGTAGTAGTAGTAGTAGTAGTAATAGTAGTAGTAGTAGTGCTCTTTCTTACGGCGCAGTGTTTCGTTTTTTACGGCGCAGTGCTCCCTTTTTTCTTAACAGTGGCTCACACTGTCCCAAAAGACTTCCAATCTGAATTATTATTATTATTATTATTATTGTTATTATTATTATTATTATTATTATTATTATTATTATTAGTAGTAGTAGTAGTAGTAGTAGTAGTAGTAGTAGTAGTAGTAGTAGTAGTAGCTATAGTTATAGTAGTATAGTAGTTATAGTTATAGTATATTTATAGTATATATAGTAGTAGTTTAGTAGTTTAGTTATAGTTATAGTATATTTATAGTATATATAGTAGTAGTAGTATTTATATTTATATTTATATTTATATTTATATTTATATTTATATTTTTATTTATATTTATATTTATATTTAAATATAAATTTTTATATTTATATTTATATTTATATTTATATTTATATTTATATTTATATTTATATTTATAATTAAATATAAATTATATTTATATAAATTTATATTTATAATTAAATATAAATTTTTATATTTATATTTATATTTATATTTATATTTAAATATAAATTTTTATATTTATATTTATATTTATATTTATATTTATATTTGTATTTAAATATAAATTTTTATATTTATATTCATATTTATATTTATATTTATATTTAAATATAAATTTTTATATTTATACTTATATTTATATTTATATTTATATTTAAATATAAATTTTTATATTTATATTTATATTTATATTTATATTTATATTTATATTTATATTTAAATGTAAATTTTTATACTTATATTTATATTTATATTTATATTTATATTTATATTTAAATATAAATTTTTATATTTATATCTATATTTATATTTATATTTATATTTATATTTATATTTATAAATATTATTATTTATATTATATAAAAATTTATATTTAAATATAAATATAAATATAAATATAAATATAAATATAAATATAAAAATTTATATTTAAATATAAATATAAATATAAATATAAATATAAATATAAAAATTTATATTTAAATATAAATATAAATATAAATATAAATATAAAAATTTATATTTAAATATAAATATAAATATAAATATAAATGTAAATATAAATATAAATATAAAAATTTAAATATAAATATAAAAATTAATATAAATATAAATATAAATATAAATATAAATATAAGTATAAATATAAATATAAATATAAAAATTTATATTTAATATAAATATAAATATAAATATAAATATAAATATAAAAAAATAAAAATTTATATTTAAATATAAATATAAATATAAATATAAATAAATATAAATATAAATATAAATATAAAAATAAATATAAATATAAATATAAAAATTAAATATAAATATAAAATAAATATAAATATAAATATAAATATAAATATAAATATAAATATAAATATAAAATTTATAAATATAAATATAAATATAAAAATTTATATTTAAATAAAATTATAAATATAAAAATTTATATTTAAATATAATAGTGTCTTTGGTTATGCTAGGCTTACGGCCAGTGGAGTAGCCAGGGGCGGGGGGCTGGCTTAGGAGTCACATGCTCGGCCGACCAAAAATTTTTATACCGTATTATTATTCTGCGGATGGATGGATGGGCGCCATGGGCGTCCGGAAAAGAAATTGCACCCCATGGAAAAATTGAGGCGTTATGAAAAAAGTAAAATTACTTGTTTCTTTCGTCACAAGACCTTGTTTTGCACCCCATTCATAAATTTCTGCGGACGCCCATGATGGACGCTGAAATCGGATCTAAGGTAGGAAAAGAAAGAATTAGGCCTAAGGAGCAACTGAAAACTGCCCTCATATACTGACTATGTAGGTTTAACTAATTTAAGTAAGGGAAAAATAAGCGACGACCTATATTTGTTTGTCAGGATTTTCGGAATGTTCGGCTGGTAACGCCCCAATGCTTACGGCTATATAAAAATAGTTCATTAGGCCTCTAAAATACAATAATACAATTATAAACTTAAAATTAGTTTGGCTTAGCGTTATTTTGGGGGCCTGTGTGTGTCCATGATTGAGGCCCCTTAACCGTAAAAAGGCTGACGAGCAAAAAGAAAGTTTTTCCTACTAATTGTACACATTCATGACTCCTCTTTGGGGGCACGTCACAAGACTCCCACCAGCAGTACCTGCCTCAGCTGCACTTCAACTAGCAGCGCCACTTCGAGACAGAGACATTAAGATGTCAGGATGGATTCGTCCACGAGGCAGACCACCAATCACTTGGCTTCACCAAATCCATGAGGACTGTGGATTACCGGTGTTCGAAGCCTTCCAATGTGCGCAGAATAGACAGTTATGACGTACAATAATAATTACAGTTGCGTGAGCAGTGTTGGATAATAATGTACTGCACATGACTGTAGACCACTCTTGAGAACTAATCCACCCCAAATTGTTGGATTTTCTATTTTGTGAAGGGCAAGTTTTAAAAAATATCGTCGCCACGGGGGGAGTAAATGGCGGCAAATGCCCCCCACCCACCCAACCTGCCCTCAGACAACCTTCCAGATTCGCGCAAATCCTTTGTGTGTGTGTGTGTGTGTGTGTGTGTGTGTGTGTGTGTGTGTGTGTGTGTGGTGTTGGGGTAAAGAATCTGGCACTCAAGCCCCTTCTCCTAACACAAAATTCCTGGCGACGCCACTGCGTAGGTTTTAGGTTTGATTGAGTGTTTAGTGGAAACTGACGATCGATTAGAATTTCCGTTGACAGGTTTCTCCTCTTCTTCGCTTCGTCGATTTCTTTGAAAAATTTCGATTGTTGTCGCTTTTCTTCGTCGTCTGTCTTAATAACAGGAACAGTATTGGGGTCGACTGACCGGAGAGCGGTGGACGATGACGAGTGGGGCCATCACTGGAAGAGACGCCAGTTGACCGCTTAAAAGGCCTCTCTTTCTCTCTCTTCAGTATAATGGTCTGTTCGAATCATATAGGCATATAATGAAATTTATTAATAAAAAGCACTTTTAAGCATTTATTTTACAATGATTCACCCATACTTAACATATTGTTATATTATTTGGGGTCTTAGTTATAAATGTATTACTTATAAGATTAAAAATATTCCATCCCCTACAATGTTGACGTCAGGTTGTCGCCATATAGGATCTCCCTCTAACGGGCCTGGATAAAACATTGGGACACACCATCGCCCACCTGCTGACGCGGGAGGGTTAGAATGTTGTTGTCCTGGTGCGCCACCTGACCGAAAAGAGACAGACGGCGTCGCGTGATGACTATATGAATATTTGACAGATAAACAGCATTACATGCATATTATAAGGGGGCGCAGACCCGTAGGTAGTCATGCCCCCTTTATTTAAATTATTACTAATTTGATATTAAAACATATGGTCTAAATATACGTTCCGAATGACGTATCTATAACCCTTATGCTAAAGATCCGAATTACGTATCTATAACCCTTATGCTAAAGATACGAATTACGTATCTATAACCCCTATGCTAAAGATACGAATTACGTATCTATAACCCCTATGCTAAAGATACGAATTACGTATCTCTAACCAGGGCGTTTTGCAATATTCGAAGTCTGTTGATGTCTACTTCCGACAATTATGATTTTAGATAACTATATTTATTTTTACGTTAATATTTGTTTTATAGACTTTATCTAGAAAGGTTGTATTACTGATGTAGTGTGTTAGTAAATATTCTACTCTTATATTCGATAGTTTCATAATTTTTTAATTCTTGACCAAGGTTTCTAGGTCAAGTTAGGTAGTGTGATGCCGCTACCAATTTTGCAATCATCTTTGTGTTTACCCATTTTTTACAGATCGGCTAGTTTCTGGTGTTTTTCCAGTAATTTCGAATCTACGTGTATCAAGTCAGAATTTGAATACATTTCTGATGTTCTTTCATTTGTCATTATTCTCATTAATCATTACTTTTCAACGTTTTTTTTTCAGAAGGTTTGACAGCAACAATGAATAATACTTATAGTTTAAAGCTGCAATGTACTTTGTATTTGAAATGTTATCCATGTTTAGTCAATCGAACCATAAGTACACTATGCAAGATGTTTATTAAGGTTCGTATGAAATGGTCTGCAAATAAACTATGTTGGTCTATGGTTTGAAGTCTCTTCTGCTTCTTCACAATGCTGTTGAATATCCAGTTGCTTTCTGATTAGATACAAATGCGCTTCCTTTCGCCATTTTGGGCATGACAGAGTTTCGTTCGACTTCCGATGACGTCACTTTGGCGTGCAGCGATGAATCGTTGATCGATGACGTCATCGTGGCGGGTCCGTAATCGGTCGTTTGCGCCTCGGCGTTTGATGACGTCATCTTGACGTCATTCTGAGCGGCGGTTTTTGGCGACGGAATAGATTCGGAATTGTCTAGGTCGAGAGCGTTCGCTAGGCTCTTCCTCTGACGCGACTTTGACTTGAATCGACCCGACCTCGACACGGACATTGACCCGTAGGCTCTGCGCATCCTGGTCGACCCGTCCCCTTCCCATTCGTCATCTGCCGTCTTTTCGTCTTTCGACTTCCGGGACAACGGATTTCGAAACGCCATCATGGAGCTATCTCACGAAGTGTCGAATTCCGAACTGGTAATAAGAACACTGCAAGAAATTCCAACGTTTGACCCAATCAAAAGAAATCCGATGCCGATCTCTTGCAACTTTCAGCATCTACTTAAATACAAGAACTGTTTCTCAGATATTGGAATTTGTAAATTGCGCAATTAACTTTCGTGATATCTACGAATGCGACAGATAACGGCCAACCTTCGACATTAAACCAACGCTCTTATAGTCTAACATTGACATAACGAGGCATAGAGGCAAGGCGTCTGTGTTAGAATCGGTTAGAAGACTCCGATGAATGCTTTTATAGGAAAAGGCTGTAGACATACCTGGCTTGAGTCACGAACACAGCCTCAAACACCTTTAAATTAATAGAAATGTTGAACCACGCTAGATTTTTGGCTTACCGGTAGTTAATTGTTGTCTGGACAGAAGAGATACTCTTTCAAATGCTGTCGCTGGAATGTCCTAAAGAGAATCCATTCCTTAGGACCTTAGCCCTGCGTTAATCTTCCATAGGCCTTCCAACTGAGACTCTGTGCCTATTGTGCGGTTAGGCCGAATGTCTGGACTAAATCAGGCTCAAACGCGATGCATGTTAGGCTGTTTTACGACTGGCTGCAGAAAGCCCGGCCGTAGGTGAAATATGAACGCACTTTGTTTATACAGACAGCGTTGCGTCGAAAACTTGAGAATATTAAGTGAGCGCATGGAGGCCTATTGAAGATTAGGGCTAGGCCTAAATGTTTGCACTTGCAAGTGCCAAGTGGATTAAAAAATTGTCGAAAAGAAAATTTAGGCCTACAATAAATCAGCGGGCGCTGATCACTCTTGGTCATTTTAAATATTATCGGCCTACCTGGCGTTGTGAGAGTTAAGCAACGTCGAGCGCGGTTAGTACTTGGATGGGTGACCATCCCGGGATCCAGTCGTGGTTCTGGCGACCAATTAACCAAGCCATTCATCGCTTAGGTGTAGATAAATTGGTAGCAGCGTTAAGCTGCGGAGGTAAAACGTGGGTATAGATAAAGCAACGACAGACTCTTCTGAGTCTTCTATATTAATGGCGTTAAGCCGCCTGCGTCGCTGCTTGCCTAGTATAGGCCTACAGCCCTACACGGAGAACAGTGCTGGACCCTAGCTACGCTCGATCTTTCGAGTACGGGACTACTTTTACCGTTTAGACTTATTTTATCATCCGTGTCTCAACCATTAGGTCGAAACGTATGCATAACTTCAATTAATTGTCTAAAATTAACAAAGTGCAGTTTGTTTTGTATAGGCCTCGATCAAATAACACTGGAAAACACGATTTTCTTAACTGAGAAGGTAATAGGTGATTCAGATGGGATACGACACGCTGATTCCAAATCTGTAAGCGGTTTTTCTGTAGCACGTCAGGTTTAAAAGTTATCCCCATCTAATTGTTTTGCATGCGTATACTGTCAAGAGTGTCATGTCATGCATTACACTGGTCTATGAAAAAACATTTTTGAAAATTGTATAAGTTTTTTCAACTGTTTTATGACAATTTTGTACTGCTAAAATTGAAAATAATACTGGTTTCTTTGAATCAGGTCAGGCTTTTTTTGCAAATTTGACTTTTAAAAAATCTTGCCTTATAACTAAATCGATTGTATTATGTAAAATTAGAGGGCAACCAAAAAAAACATTTTTTCAGTTGTCTCAGAAAGTTAGACTTCTTGCTGGGCATATCTAGAGTGCTGATTCCAAATATGGCATCAGATTTTTTCTATCATCTCTAGTTTTTTAGATACGGCCATATATTCTAGACCGGACGTGCATGTATAATTGCCTATATCACATGGTAACAAAAAATTTGTGTTGCCCTGCGGCCTTAGAAGTAAGACCTGTTTCTTAGTATATTTATGGGTCATGATTCCAACTATGGCATCAGATTTCCTCTATTAGCTCTAGTTTTTTTAGATACGGCCATATATCCTACAGTATATTGGAAGTGCATGATTATATATATTTGCTCTATGTAGCTTTTGATTGCTCTCACCTAAAGGTCTTTGTTAATAACATTAAAGGTTTTATATTTCCAGAAGGAATCAATTGAAATATGTGCAGTATAATAAATTATATGACTTAATTAAATAAGCATGATTCATGACAACTGTTTTGAGGTAATTGTGGACGCAGGAGCAGCAATTTAGGACACATTTAGACATACAATTGCATGTTAAATGCTTGAAGTGTCATTTTTTTCTGATTTCTAGTGTGACAAAATAAATGACAACTAATTCACTCATTAATATAGTTGTATCTAAATATGTAATAGTTGTTGCTTAGAAGTTTTTTGCTGTTCAAGGATAGAATTCAAATAGATTAAGGATTCTGCATTTAACGCATTTTAGTAGAACCAAAATATAAGGACGACTAAGCCGTATCTCAAAAACTAGAGCCAATGGGGTAAAACGGATAACATTCTTGGAATCAGGGCACCAAAATTACACAAGAACAGGTCTTACTTTGCAGGCAACAAACTGTGTGTTGATCATTTCATTATAATAAAATCTGCATTACGTAAATAGAAAATACATGCATACTGTATATGAAAAAATCACATATAGCGATATATAAAAAAGTTGACCTGATTGAGCAAAACCAATGTTATATTTGAATTTAGGACATCAGAATTGTCCTAAATCTGTTAAGAAAACTTAGACATAAAATTTCATGTAAACCAGTGCTATGACATGTGCTTCAGTTACAGTAGACTATACATTTTTTCTATTTGCCCATAACTAAAAATTCTGACGTGATAGAAGATTTTGGTGGTTATATTTCGATTTAGCATAGCCTAATTGTATTAAATCACCACAATTCTTATCAGTTAATGAAAAAAACTTTTTTTTTGTTACTCAGTGTAATGAATTCAATGAACCAATTTGAAGAGTGCACTTTCATGATCAAGGTTCGACAGTTGGGCGTAGAACTTTTGCGGATCGATTAAGAACGTGCTTAGCTGCCTCGATGTAACAATTAACCCGCGGAGCCTGGCTACGCCACTGCCAAGAACCATATCTGTGTATGAGAAAGATATCGCAACTGAGACACTGTAACTCTTATTCTCGCCGTGATTCGCTCTGGCAGAGCGAATATATTACGGCAAGCGACTATTTACGACTTTACAACTACTGTATTAGCTGCAGCCTTGCGACTGTTACGGAGATATGGGTCTATGGGTGTTGACTTAACACGTTGACTGCGGCCTATTAAATAACTGAGACGCGGATACTATTGACGAGAGTCTACGACCTCCGTGGCTTTCCAGTTCCTATACAAAATGCGTGCGATCATGCGTGAAGTGAGTGACAGCCGTTAGATTATTCCCAAGGCCCGATCACGTTAGACGCCTACAGAGGAAAATATCTTGAAACAGATGCAAATGTTTAGAGGCTAGAGCCACCTGTTACTAGAATGACTTTCTCTTTCCTCAGGTATGCACCAATTCATACGAAAAAGTGCAGGTGGTCTGTAATGTGCTCCATAACCGCGCTACGTAGACCTTGTCAGGAACTAGTAGTTATCTCAACAATGGCGATTGGATAAAACAATCAATGTCACGGGTCAAGAATGAAAAGCATGGCAATTACAGTGGCAAAATGGACGCTATAGCCGATATAAATTCCAGGACCTTAGTAAGGACCTCAATTATCTGGTCCAAAAACGCTGACGGCATTACGTCTATGGTGATACAAGTTATTTGGGGTATTCATATTGAAGCTGAGGCGTGGGGTTTAGAAGGTGGGCCTTTTAGAAGGCCAATCGACGTTCTTCAGTAGAATGTGGCGCTTCCGATTGGTCATTTAGTCCACCTGCAACAATAGACGGCGCGCCAATCTCAAGTGAAACCAAGACTTCTATTATAATTAGCATGGAGCGAATTGAGCTTCTTTATTGAGGCGGCGGAGCATGAGTATATTGTGGTTTTTTGAACAGGTGTTTATAGGACAAATATTCATACATTTTCTATAAAATTTGCTTGTCTTGATCGGTCACTCATTCTAGTAGCTAGAGGAAGCAGAAAAATGAATCCAAGATCCGTATAAGCTAAGATATTTGGCATTGAACTAAGGACGTCATATGACGTCCCTAGCGCCCTGAGAAACCAAAATAAGGACGTCAGTTGACGTCCCTAGCGTTCAACGTGTTAATGTGACCAGAGGCGTTGCAACCGCGAGGATAAGTGAGGCATTAATCGCCTCACGGTGGCACGGTCCAAGGGGCGGCGGCGAGTAAATACAATTCTCTTTGAAGATATTTTTCTCACGTGAATCTATATTCATGACCCCACCCCTAGATATAAATTTATTATCGGTTTAGCACAAATGAAAATGACTGGTCCCACCCAGACTATAAGGGGGGACCGCGTCCCCCTTGCGTTCTCAGTGGCCGCCCCTGGATCTGGATCTCGTTAACCTACTAGGCTCTTATTAGGGTTGGATTTGGCGCGCCAAAGGCTGAATCCCTTTTGCATTACAAGTAATTTACAACAGTGGCATAGATTTTTTGATGATTGACGCAGATCATGCAGTGATGGGTTGCTTGATTGACCTGAGGATAACAAATGAGGAATCTATGCATCAGCTGACTTTATGGGTAAACAAAGACTTTTGGCGCCAACTCGCCTCGTTGTGTAGAGGGCTCGAGGCGAGGTAAAGTAATTTATTTTCACGATTTAGACATTAATTTTAACCGCATTCGTGGATTTATTTTTAATATCCGGGGCTTTGAGAAGTGATGCGGTGCTAGGGTTATTTGTTATCGAGAAAGAGTTTCTTGTTGAGTACAACAATAGATGTAGTTTTTCTTTGTGGACCTTTTATATCCAGTGTGAGTCCTGATGGAGTTGTTTCGTTCGTCGGAAGCAAGGCCGAGGTCCGTGCTGCAGGACATCACCACAGCATCGCCTCACGTCCAAGGCAAGAGGCACTTCTGTCACTCATGACACTTTGCAGCGCCAACTGTTATGACTGGAAACTATAGGACTTCAATTAAAGTTAAATTTACTGTTGAATGTCATCCCATGCTGTTATTCGTAATTTTATAGCGCATTTATAGAAGTAACCATGCTCAGCATGCTCACGCTCTAATAATCTGGCGGAACCTGTAATTAAACTAATTGATCGTGTGAAGTGTTGAGCATAATTTTGTTTCTCTGTTTTGAATATAAACCACAAATGAGCCGTTGTTGTTTTGCAGCCGTCTATTCGGAGAGTAACATATTACCATTCGACGACTATTATTCGCCTCCAGAAGGATTATTTATTCCAGAAAGGAGTCGAGGCTACGCCTCAACAGTTCGTGGGTCATATTCAAGTCAACAATTCTTTGGAAATGTTCAGTGTTAGTGTACAGCAGAATTTTGTGAAACTATGACAATGCTTTTAAGATATGAGAGTCATCTTAATATTTCCATGAACAGCTATAGATTTTGTAAATAATAAAAATAAACTAAGGTTATTTTGAATGAGACAAGAACTCTGATTGTGAAAAAATTGCTTTGGTTTATTTTGGATATAATCCTGAGTATCTCGAACATGTTGTATAGTCACACGTTTAATGGCTGAAAGTCTGAGCCTGGACAGAAATATGTTTACTAAAAAGCTTTATTTTTTTACAATTTCAATCAAATTTATTGTTTGTTGTAGCATAATTTTATATTGTTAGCATTTGTGAACTGTGTTTTTAGCAGATGAATTTGATGGTCGATTTCTTCAGTTGACTCCGGAAAAGTCTGAAACTTTTCCAATTGATATAGCACAGAAGAGGTTGAGCCTATCTTCTCCACAGCTATTCAAAGTCAAATCCTCATCATCAGTGGTGAGATTTCCTTTGATTTTTACTCTTCCTAGGCCTTTGTTACTGGATTTATTTTTCCTCTGTGATTTTAGTGCTAAGTTTCTCTCTGCACAGTTATTTGCTGATTTTGCTGTTGTTTTATGCATGTTTTCAAAGCGTGATTTGTGCTTAATTTTCCATAAGAGTACTTCTGTCACATGTCTTTCAATCCTCTGCTGAATTATTGTTTATCTAAAAAGGTTATATGCAAGTTTCCAAATTAAATATTAAAACTTTGAATTGAAGATATGTGATATTTCCAAATTTTGATAAAATTTTCTATTATGGATATTTCTTTTATTTAAAGGATGAAGTCCAAAAAGGTCATTTGTCCTTTGCCAATGAACTCGAGGCATTCAGTCGAGGACAGCTGGTTACTGCCTTAAATAAATTGATAGCTCAACATCCAGAATTAGAATCGGTATTTCGTTTTTAGTTATTTCTCACTTTTAGTTTTCATTTTGCACTGATTTTCTTCACTTTCATGTCACTTTAGTGATAAATATAGCAGCAGTGCAGTCTATGTCTTGTCAGTCTTTTCCGTGTTGTTTGTTCAATTAGGAAGTGAGAAGATCTCTGGGGTCACCTGATTTGTCTCTCTTTGAAGATCGCCTCGCTTTCGTCCATCGAATTATTTATCGTGGTTTGCCGTCAAGACGATGGGACACTGGCCGTGGTTCTTATTCGTTCAGAAAAGTCAAAGTTCCGCTAACTCTGTTTAAGGTCGGCATCTTTTGTCTTTGCTTCGGCAATTTTATTTCATATTTATTTATTTTTCAATGATCTTTTCATTGTCCAGAGAAATGTATGCTTGGCTTTAAAATGAAATGCATACTTGGTCGTTGGCTCTTATATATTCTTTTATGGTTTGTTGTGTCTTTATTAAATTTGACTTTTGCTAAATGTTTTGTGTGAATGTCTAATTCAGAAAACCTGTACGCATCAGATCAGGACTTTGATCGACTGCCATTTG
The DNA here is from genome assembly GCA_018105865.1 of Metaphire vulgaris. Taxonomy (NCBI): domain Eukaryota; kingdom Metazoa; phylum Annelida; class Clitellata; order Crassiclitellata; family Megascolecidae; genus Metaphire; species Metaphire vulgaris. The sequence goes on along the minus strand of CM030838.1, from coordinate 19,355,579 downwards.
TGGGAAGCAGCGGTGTCGTACGTTGCGATGTCTTGGAAGTACGTAAGCAAACTGCCGGACTGGGAAGAGGCACATCACAACCGCATAAAGCGTGCTTGCTTTGCGCTCTTGGCTTCGTCCTGTTCTACCGCCATCAGACATGGAAACTTTAGACACCAACAACTTCTGGAAATGCGTGAAAAGTAAAGCTTTTTGCGTTATTTGAACAAGTTATGATGATGCGTCTAAAGATTTTATTTTGATTTGAACTCAAAAGTGTTGCTGGTAAGTTATTAAGTAAGAAGATGATTTTTGTGCCTTTCGATTTCAGTTTGTGTTTTTTGTTATTAGCAGATATGGAATTTGACATTGAAGAAGATGATAGTGACAATGTATTAATAAAGGATTTGTCATGATGATGATGATGATGATGATGATGATGATGATGATGATGATGATGATGATGATGATGATGATGATGAACCTTGTGTACAGTGCATTCTGGTTTCTGTTATAACAGGCTTCAGTTTTGTCAGGTGAAGAACTGTTTGATCTCTCCAAGCCTCAAATTGATAGAACAGCAGCTGCAAGACTCGTCTTGAAGTCAAAAGAATTTCATATTCTTATGTTTTGTCGTTACCATTTGCCTTAAGATGGGCTTTAATATAAATCTTTACGTGTGCGTCAGAATGATTTGCTCTGGCAGTAGATGATGTTGTTTAGGTATTGAAAGACAAAGCCTGTGTCTTGTGGTCTTATTTATTTGTAAATGCATCAGTTGACTATTACGTTGGTTGTAAAGCGTAATATAAACTGATCTTCTAACTGAGTTAATAGTGTCGTCCAATTTGCTGTGTGCTTTTCCTCCTTAGTCTGCCTGTTCTGATTTCTCTGGCACTGACCTGATCGCTAGTGGATGGATTTGGAGTACTGGTGATTGATGTCTGTTTGCATTATAACTATTATACAGAGGAATTAGAATTATGTCTACAGTAGGCTAATCTAAGACAATTCTACGTTATTTTCATGCTTAAATTTGAAATTATGATTACATCACCAATAACCGTGGGCTTAGCGCCCGTTGGTGTCTGATGCAATCATTACAGTTTTGTCCCAATCTTTTATGTTGGCAGAATTAAGTGATTTATCGAACCCATTACTAAAAATATCTTCTGTAGTGAACTGTTTCTTATGATTGAATTTGTCTTTTCTTTGTAACAATTAGCTTTTGCTGATTTGCTTTAACAGTACTTGATAAGATGAAATCCTAAATGAGATGTTACTACATGCTGTACACAGTGGTTAAAGTGGTTTGTTGGAGGTGCCGGGGCCCTACGCTGTGAAAACCCTGTGCCCGGGATATATTTGTCGAGGCCCATAACAGGTGTCGGGGCCCGGCCCACTTTAACCACTGATTGTACAGTAGTTTATTATCAGTAGGCCTACTTCGCTTTTGGAAAGTTAGATTGCAGTTGAGTTGATGGAGCAGTACTGTATTCATCGTTTTGTATTTCATATAAAGTACAGTCATGCAGCTGTTAAAGGACTGATTAAATTTTTGTCGTCTCAAATTATTCTGCTTTGGTCATATCTAGCAATCGATTCGCCAGATGTCGTATATTTAACGTAACCATAGGTTTGTTTTAGTTCTCTATTTATTCCCCAGGTGACGCTGTAATTTGTGCAATGGATTTTCAAGCTTGTAGTCAGGCCCGCCGAGAGAAATTCCGGGCCCCTGTCCAGAGTGGCCGGCGGGCCCCTGACAAGTCTTAAGATTTGCTAACCTTTTTTGCTTGTCACTCTTTTCACGCTGTTACTTTTGGTGTGCTTTTTAATGTGTCCTCACTCCGGGTCCCGGCCCCCCTTTTCTCACCGGGCCCCTCTTCAACGACCATCCTGACCTTTCTTTAGTCTTGTTATTGGTATTATTGTTAATTTTACATATTCATCATGGGCCCGGGCCCCCTCCAGACCGCCGGGCCCCTGTGCATTTGCCCCCTCTCGGCGGCCCTGCTTGTAGTAGGCCTATTAGGGACCATCCATAAATGTCGTCACGCACTTATAGGAGTGTTCAAACATTTGTGACGATGTGTAACGACGGAGGGTCCAGAAATGTGACGTCACATAATACTAAATATTTTTATTAATACCGCAATGTTATGTTACCGCAAAATTTAACGTACTGTATTTTACACTTATAATTCATTTTAAGAACAGAATTTGAAAAAGTTCCTGAATATTATTTCAACTATAATAGTTATAATAAATATTATCAAACGAAACGTTAATTTTTACATTGGAAAGACGACAAGAGGGGTTAGCGCGTTGTGACGTCATATTTGAGGGGTCTGACTGACGAAGGTGGTGGTCAAAAAACTGCCAAACTCGCGTGACGTCATTTATGGATGGCCCCTTACGGTGCTACGATGATAATAATTATGCATTTCTGTAGCACCATTTCTAATACCCAAGTGTATCAACCGATGGTACTTCGAAATCCATCGGCAGAAGACCGGGTCCTTCCAGAGATCAGTCAGAGGGAAAGAGTAAGACCGACTATGACCTTTGCAAGTGATTCTGACAGCTGTTCTCGTTGTGCCAACAGTTCAACAGGCTGTTTGACATTGAACAATGCAAGGACTATGCCACACACAGTAGGCTGATATGCAAAATCCAGAAGAGTGACGAAACAAATTAAAACCACATTTTCGTGTGTCCCCAGCTTAGCTGAGTCAAACCATACTAGAATTGTCAATATATTCTGCCTCAATTTTATTCTAGAGCATTCGAAATGCCCCGAAAATGGTGAGCCATTTGAAACGACACTATACAAAGTCTTTCAGAAATCTATTCTCTATCAAATGTCTAAAAATCAATCGAGAGATAAGGAGGGGTTTAAGAGAGCTGGTTTCTTGTAAGACAAGTTATATAGAAAACAAAAATATTATATAATTGATAGCCTCTTTGCAGTGCGTTGCCAGGAATTTTTGGTTGGGGGGGAAAGGGGCTGGCATGTCATATTCTTTACCCACTCCTGCCCCCCTTCACAGAAAACTTTCTCACCGGATTTGCGCGAATCTGGTAGGTGGTCTGGGGCAGGTTGGGGGGGCACTTGCCCCCCTCCCACCGTGGCGACGCTAGTGAGCAGTTGACATATAAATCATGATAAAGGACAAGCGTTATGTCTAAATAAAAAGCGGAAATTCTGACGAAAATAATTATTAATTCTATGAGTGAAAATTGAAATCGTTTAGCCTAATATTGGGCACTGCAGGATGCTAATGTGACAATTCAAAGAGCTAAAGGAAGAGCAAATTCATGCATAGAAGAGCGGATGTCGTATTACAAGGCGAGAGGGGAAAATGTGAGTTCAAACGGGATCTGGAAGAACTTGTGTGTCAAGGTCAAGGACGCGAACGCACGAAGAGGACATGACCTCTAAAAGTACACAATTTCTAAAGAAGATGGTCTTGTATTTGTCAATAGAGTATTAAAATATTTCTGACTAATGCAATAAATTAAACTTTTGCTAAAAATAAAGTGTTTAAAAAACAGAGAATTCCTTCACTGAGTTGATTCTCCAGACTCAATCACATTCAGACTTCAGTGTTTTATCCAGACGCGAGGCCTTGGGAGGGATTGACTAGACTGGAGGGAAAGAGACACAGTTCAATGCAAAAATTTGTGTCAGTGCTGGAATTAGGGGGTTGTGTGGTCTGGACTCTGGAGGAAGTTATTCCCTCTATCAGACCTGTATGAAACACTGCATTCAGTAGACAACGCAGTGCGTCCATCTTCCCATGCAAAACCGTCAGCCAATGTAAAATTAGTCACGTGTTTGAGAAACGTATAGGAATAGGAGGCAAGGCAGTTCGTAGGAGGAGTAAATAGGAGAGAGAGAGAGAGAGAGAGAGAGAGAGAGAGAGAGAGACCGTAAACATGACTCAGCAAGCGTTTGGTCGACAGCGACAAGGAAAAGGCCACTGGGTCGAAAACAAAATCTCGGCTCTGGCCCTTGTGTCCTCTTGACCCAGAACGGCAGCTGCTCACTCTGCTCAGGCGCAGAGACTGGCCTTTGCATGGCTGTACTAGCAATATAAGAGCCCCCGGGTAGGTAGAATGTTGTGAGGTGTTTGTGATGCTGATGCGGCCGCCGCCCTGCATTTTCTGCTGTTGTAGTTGTTGGTAGAGAGGTCTTTTAAAACCGTAGCATCGAACGAAAGATGTCGACTGGAGTCTTCGCCAAAGCAGTTCTCGTCGTGGCGTCCGTCGTTCTCGGAGTCTGCAACAGTAATTGTATCTTGCTGTTAAACTGTTTCTGAATGTTTCTTCATCTTAATTAACTTCTGGTTGTAAAGCACGGTTAGCCTTGTTAGCCGTTGGAAGAAACATTGAACTTCTATGCATTCAGTATACGTAATATATTCTTAATTTCATTATTTTTTTTATTAGCAAAGTTTAACTATAGGATCTCAGAGTCGTACAGAGTGCATTTTGTCAATGCGAATAGACCTAACGAGCAGGGCGCGATTTGCGGGGGGGGAAGGAGGGAATCTTCCACTCCCCACTGCCTAACTGCATCCCCCTACTGCTACATCCCCCACCACTACATCCCCCACTGCTACAGTTTCCAACAACTACATCCCTCCAAGCTCCACATATCCCCCCCCCCACTGCTCCAGGTCACAAATCGCACCCTGCTAACGAGAATAACCTTATTGAAAATAGGTCTGACGAAAATGAGTCGAACAATTATTAATATCAAATTCTGAAATTGCGGATGAACGTATTATGCCGTTCATAATTTTTAATTCTAAAAATAACAATTATGGTATTAATCCTCGGCGATGCAATCAGGAATTCAGGATACAGGATATCGAAATGTCTAATTAGTTAAATACTAGTGTAATGTCATCGCTTTCAAAAATCATTCAGTCGATAATTTACAGTGAGATTAAATGGTGAAGTTGGATGTAAGCGAATGTAAATTCTGACGCAGATGAGATGATGACCTTGGCAGAAGACATGATGACTGCCACCTGTACGATTAAGGCAATGAGTGGCATCGAAAAGATCTCTGGCACTGTCAGCTTCTCTCAAAAGGTAGGCCTAAGCATCGTCGTCTTCGTATTTGCGATTTAGGAGCACTGGAATTTGAACCAGCAGCTGCAACACAAGAGATGGTTTCAATCCGTGTTCTTGTTTCGCGAAACATCGACTCCTCTTTCCTAATCTTTAATTGTGACATTTTCCCTTCGTGACCCATTTCCCTAATTTCCAATCTGTTATTAATAATATTTAAGTTGTGCCTCTTGATTGAAGAAATGGGATTGCTTGTCGTCGCAGTCTAAAAGGTTAATTAAGATGGACTTAATCGTCTTCTTTAGCGGAACTTGATTTTATTATAGTTCTCTGTCCCTCGTTCAAACTCATTTCATGTTTAGTACAGTATAACAGATGTCACCTACTTAATTTATGACCCAACTGCTGGTTGACCCGTTATATTAATAATTTAATAATTTTAATGCATGGTTAACTGCGCCAAATGCTATTTATAGGCATAATGCTTGATTGGTCGGAGAATTGCTGTGTCTGCTCTTATGATAGCATTTAACTGTGTCCATCTGTTTTGGTCTTTGGACTTCTATCTGGGTCAAAGACTCAAGAAGACATCTGCCTCTACAGTAGGCCTAATAGGCCTTACAGGGCGGCGGCGGCGGCGACCCTACAACAAGACTGGTTCATTAGAAGTCGGCCATTTTGGCATCGTCGATCATGTTTTCAGGCGATATATGCCTAATATTTGAGCCGACCATTTTTGCAGACTTAGGATAAGGAAAGGCTTGGAGAGGGGAGAGGAAAGGAGAGAGTGAGTACTGGAGGAGGTAAGCAGCGATATAGGCTTATATTATGTCAGCCATTGCCGTAGCCACGCTGGAGCCTGGAGGCGGATCTGGACTGGTCGTGAGATTCGTCGAGTAGTTAGGGCAGGGGTTGTATTAAATCGAGGAGAACGCACCAGATGCCAGATTTGAAAGGCTATTGAGACGACGACCATTTTGCCCGTCAAGACTTTTGGGAAGAAAAAACATGAAAAACGTCGTCATGAAACTGCCCCTATTCTGGTATATTGGATTTCGCCGCTGATTTCAACTGCTGCCAGAAATTGAGAAACGTTCTACGTTTTAGGCGAGTGGTGGCAAGACAACGTTGGTCGTACAGCTAACGGGTTTTCCAAAATCAAACAATGCGACCAATCATGGATTTCATGTGCACGAATCAGGAAATCTAAGCGACTCGTGTAACGGCGCCGGACCTCATTACAATCCACATGACAAGGATCACGGGGCGCCAAACGTCACCAACAGGTGAGCGTCTTCTGCGCTTCAAAATACGATTCAGCTCATGACGCCAGAGTCAAGGAATTTTCACAGGACACATTTATCGCATAGGCCTAGTAAATGCCCTTAACACCCCCCACTCCAAACTCTAGTCATCCCTCCCATCTCAATGTCAATGACATGTTGAAGATGTTGACGTTCGTCATTTCTTTGTTTTTGTTGCTGATAAGAAGAAGCTGAAATTAGTCGGCCAATTGTCTCTTAAATGAAATTCCTTCTCGTCACATATTTCGGAGTCTTTTGGACAGTACACGCGATAGCAATAAACAATAGAGACATTGTAATCAATTGCAATTAGGCCTGTGATGACCGTGTGAATTCCATATCTGTGAGGCTCTATAGACTATAGTCTATATCCAAAACGTCGATTGACAATATTTTTCTATTTTATTGATCTTTATCGCTTTAACAAAACTTGGTCCATATTTCATTTAACAACGGTTCGTCTATCCTGCTTCGATCTTTATTAGAACTACTGTAGGCTACTAAGGCCATGAACTGGCCTTCTATGATCTATCACTCCATCCAGTTGCGTATGAGCTCAGTGGCCCATACGCAACTGGATGGAGTTCTAATGAGGATCGAAGCACGAACTGGGTTCGTGGAAAATATTCCACTTATGGAGTCCTAGAATTGTTGATCACAGACCCAAGGTGCATCCAGTGGCGTAGCGAGGGGGCACTGGGGGCGAACCGCCCCGGGCGGCACCTCCTCTAGGGGCGGCATTTTCGAGATTTTCGAATTTTGATAATGCTTTTACGCTTTTGATAGCGTTTTGCTTGCTTGTCAGGAAAATTTCGGAGCCGGCACTTTTTTCTCTCCCCGGGCGGCACTTTGCCTCGCTACGCCACTGGGTGCATCGGTCACAGAAGACGTGCTCGAACTAATGATTCTGCTGCAGTTAATTAGACAACTGTCATGACCATAAAGTTTATGGGCCAATAGGCCTATATACTGTACAATGTAGGCCCCTATCTCCGATAGTGTACGTCCTTTAAGGAGAGCTCCTATATTACAGGCCTAAGAATTACAGTGTAGCTTATTATTTTTTCGGCGATCCAATAGCCTAAACGTAGCCTATATTTGATAGTTTTGTTTATTTTGAAGACATGTTGGAGATCTTGGAAACGTCGCGGTCAATTCAAAGGGAGATGTCGACGTTACAATCGAAGATTCGATCGTTTCACTCGTCGGCGAATATTCCATTCTTAACAGAGCCATAGTGGTAAGTTGGTTGACAAATATCAGGTGGCCTACTTGGTCATCATGCCACTGCGACTCACGAGATTTTGGACAATAACGATATTCGTATCGACTCCTCCTTTTAAAATTACATAGCCTAACTATAAATCCGGACCGTAACGTGACGGAACGAATCCAGCTGGATCCCTCGGGTCCCATAGGGACTAGTGTCGACGAGAATGGGACCTACTTTTGCAGGTACTTTATGCAATCGGTGCAAAATCCCTTCCCCACCGCTATTTTGGTTTAGCCAATTTCATTTACTGTACTGCAGACCTTCACAGTCACTGTCTATGTGTACCTGATTTCAGGTGCATGAGACATTTGACGATCTTGGATTAGGTGGCTTCAACGACAGCAAGACCACCGGACACGCGGGGAAAAGGTTCGGTTGCTGCGTAATCATCAAAGATCAAAGTAGCTCCGCCAAAAGAAAATGGGACACCAGCATTTTAACAACCGTATCAATGGCAATATTGGCCAGTTGCTATGCATGAACACTGTAATAGCCAAACTACAGTTATTAATTACGCTTTTAATAAACCGCATTTGAAACGTTCAGAATTACAACTTCACATGGCATTTTTAGCATGCATCTGACTTGTTCAACACATTACAAAAACACAAGGAAAACATAGGGTAACACAAAATGTCTCAAAAACTCCACAACTTGTATAGATCTCGAGCAAATGAAAGCAACTGAACTGACAAGTAGACAGTTGGGCAAAAGTAACTGTCAATTAAATCCTAGACAACACAAAATTATAAACTAATCAACTTCCTCCATCTTTGACGCATCTTCATCATCTCCTTCCAGCGGCGGTAGATCATCGGCAACTGTCTCCGAACCAGATGGTCCAGCAACATCTTCTTCATCAATTCCAAGTCCAAGCTTGATCATTCGATGGATACGTGAGGCGTGGATCTGCGGATCCTCGAGGCTGAATCCAGATGCAAGAAGAGACGTTTCGTAGAGGAGCATGACAAGATCTTTGACAGATTTGTCATTCTTGTCCACATCTGCTTTGTCTTTAAGCGTTTTGATGATGGAATGGTCAGGGTTGATCTCAAGGTGCTTCTTGGCAGCCATGTAGCCCATGGTGCTAGTGTCACGAAGGGCCTGAGCCTTCATGATGCGTTCCATATTGGCTGACCAACCGTACTGGCTTGTAACAATGCAACATGGCGAAGTCACCAGTCGGTTAGAGACAACCACCTATGCAGATGAAACATAGACACAATAGTAAAACTTACAAATTTTAATCAAAAATGCATTCAAACATTTCAGATAATCATAATGCACCAGTATAAGCCACGTCAAACTCCATACAACAATTTCAATATCGTACTCAAATGCTTTGTGCCAGTGGTGTAGCCAAGGGGGGAGTTTGGGGGATTGAAACCCCTTGGGTGCTGACGAAAAATTTTTCAATGTGTTTCCTTACATTTTCTATTTTCGGACGTGGTTTTGGGGGTCAAAACACCCCCTTGGCTGCCGACCCAAAATAATTTCTAAACTCTATAGAATGTAGAGATATAAGGCGACAACCTTTTTTGCTCGTCAGGAAAACATCCGAGAGGAAAAAAGTAAGAGGAAAAATGAGGATCTTTTTTGCTCGTGAAGATTTTCGAAGTTGGTCATGACCAACCCCCCCTTCTGGAAATCCTGGCTATGCCACTGCTTTGTGCAGTCATCAAGGCAACACCAAGACTTGACAAGCCAGAAAAAATGCCTAAAATGAAAAGCAATATTCCTCCATACAATTACCTTTTCAACTTTCTTGTCAAGAATTTCCTTCATGATCTTGCAAAGACCCTCGAACTTTGATTTGTTCTCCTCTTGTCTTTTCTTTTCCTCCTCATCTTCTGGAAGTTCAAGTCCTTCCTTCGTTACAGACACAAGGGTCTTACCATCATACTCCTTCAGCTGTTGAACGGCATATTCATCAATTGGGTCAATCATGTACAGGACTTCATACCCACGTTTTCTTAGCCGCTCAACGAAAGCAGAATTCTCAACAGCATCTTTGCTTTCACCAGTGATGAAATAAATCGACTTTTGGTTTTCCTTCATTCGCGAAACGTAATCTTTTAGAGACGTCATCTCATCACCAGATTGCGAGGAATGGAATCTAAGGAAATCCGAAAGCTTCTTCCTGTTTGTAGAGTCTTCATGGATGCCAAGCTGCAATTAGACATATAATTTGCTGAATAACAATTTTTAATAAACAAAACAAAATAGTACATGCTATTTTCGTATGACCTAGTTTCACTGAGCTGCTTAGTCTAGACTATTAGCAGTCGTCAATAAATTACGTAATGTGATTTTGGCACTTTTTTTACCCTCCCTACGCAACAAAACGCCAGACCCCTAAAATATGACGTAACAATGGGCTGATCCCCCATTTTCGTCTTCTGAAAAGACTTGACAAGCAAAAAGGTCATCCTTGTATTTTTCCCTATCAAAAAACCCTGACAAGCAAAAAAGCTAAAAAAAGGTCATCACTTACACACTTCGTAACAAATGGCCGGACCCCTAACCGCATTACGTAATTTATGGACGACCCCTAGCCCGGTATATCTCGGGATCCGCAATACGCGATTGGAAACTGAAAATAATTTATTGGGCAATAGGGGGCTTTCCAGAGTTATCCCGGGTCCTGTCCTTAGCACCCGTTTTCCGCCGCCCAAGTTCTCTTGGGTTACACTGTAAAGGGGTTAACAAAATTGTTTAGCTTAAAATGGTAAAACGTTCACCTTTAGGTTTTTGTTGAATTGCTCGTAAAATTTCTTGTAGTTGTCTTTGTCCTCGCATATGTCGTCAAACAGTTCAAGACATTTCTTGACTAGGTTCTTGCGAATGACTTTGAGGATCTTGCTTTGCTGTAGGGTCTCACGGGAGATGTTGAGAGGCAGATCTTCAGAATCAACAACACCCTTGATGAAACTGAGGTACTCTGGGATCAGCTCTTCACAGTTGTCCATGATGAAGACCCTTCGGACGTACAGCTTGATGTTGTTGCGTTTCTTTTTGTTCTCGAACAGATCAAAAGGAGCCCTTCGAGGAACAAAGAGTAAAGCACGAAACTCCAGCTGACCCTCTACGGAAAAGTGCTACAAAGACAACATTCCCAATTTCTCCGTTAACAATAAAAAAACTTACCATACTTTTCCACATACAAGAAATTCCAATAACAAAATGTCTACACAAGCAAAATAATATTTAAAATGTTATAACATAGATATAACTCTCCATGAATGATACGCACCTTGACAGCAAGATGATCTTCCCAGTCATTTGTTAGAGATTTGTAGAATTCCCCGTATTCTTCTTTGGAAATGTCGTCTGGATTTCTTGTCCAAATTGGTTTGGTCTTATTCAACTCCTCATCTTCAGTGTACTTTTCCTTGATTTTCTTCTTCTTCTTCTTGTCCTTGTCCTTGTCTTTGTCCTCATCTTCTTCATCATCAAGATCTTCTATCTTTGGTTTGTCTTTCTCCTCATCATCCTGTTTTAACCACATGAAGCTTTCATTCAATCACATCTTATATGATTAAGTATAATATAATCATTTATTTCAACTAATAATTTAATTTTAAAATATAACATTTAAAAAATTGCTTGCCTCAGAAGAGTTAATGTAAATATAATCATGCCACTTTCATACGGGGGCATTTATTCATCATTGCAAGCAGACACGTCTATTTTAAATCAAATCATTAGGCAAAATAACTCATGTGAATGATTAATATAGTCATTTACCTTGGTTTCTTCTTCCTCCTTCTTTTCCTCCTCATCATCAGACACTTCCTTGTCACGTTCCTTTTCAACCAACAGCTTTATTGGGTATCCAATAAACTGACTGTGCTTCTTTACAACCTCCTTGATCTTCCTCTCCTCAAGGTACTCTGCCTGATCTTCCTTGATGTACAAAGTCACCCTAGTACCTCTTCCTATGGGCTCTCCAGAATCTAATCTCACCGTGAAGCTGCCTCCAGCGGCCGACTCCCATACATATTGCTCATCATCGTTGTTCTTGCTAGTGACAGTGACTTTGTCAGCTACAAGATAGGCCGAGTAGAAACCAACACCGAATTGACCAATCATAGAGATGTCAGCTCCAGCTTGCAAAGCCTCCATAAAGGCTTTTGTTCCAGACTTGGCAATGGTTCCCAGGTTGTTAACCATGTCAGCCTTAGTCATTCCAATACCAGTATCAATAAGTGTGATGGTTCGTTCGGCCTTATTGGGAATGATCTTGATAAACAAATCCTTGCCAGAATCAAGACGAGATGGATCAGTGAGGCTCTCGTAACGTATCTTATCAAGAGCATCCGATGAGTTTGAGATCAATTCACGAAGGAATACTTCTTTGTTGGAGTAGAAAGTGTTGATGATTAAACTCATCAACTGTGCAATCTCTGCCTGGAAAGCAAAAGTCTCCACCTCACCAGCATCATTCTGATCAACGTCCATAGCCTGCCAATGCAAAATATCATGCCATGTGCAACGTCAATTAAGAAACAGTATAGTTTTCATCTTTATCATCTTATTAATACGCCAAATGACTAAGGCTGCCAGATATCCAAAGTCGAAATACGGGAGATTGTTTCCTCGATCAATGCGCCCACTCCACTGTCCAGTTCATTGTGAATTATTATGGCTTGAGCTGAGCTATACTACACTACAGTACTATCGAGTATAGACTAGGAAAAAGCAATAAACACTGTCCAAAGCATTGCATCATCTGCTTGTAGTGATTCAATATTACAAACAAGTTATAAGGAGGCGGAGACTGGAGCTAAAATACGAGATCTGGCAACCCTAAATGACTGCGGATGATATCGAAACATCATATTCTTTAAAATATCTATCAAGAATAAATTCGAATCACATATCGCCAAGTTTTCAGAATTTACGCATATGAACCCGTCAACAAGAATCAAACATTGTAACCAATTAACGCCTGGGTCAGACTACAGACAAAATTAGGAATACTGCTTGAGTACTTACGATTAATTCGCAGTAAACCGTCTACGAGACAGAAGATGAATAAAACGAACTTTTCCTCCAGCAAAAGACAATTCAATGATCACAATCCTATTCCAATGATCACCACGTGCGCTCACTCGCTTTTATAGTCGATCGCCGGCAACCAATTCACCACTACAGGAATCACTCCCCACTGTTGTAAAGTCTCGTCGATTTCGAATCACATTTCAAGTATTGCATGCCAAATCAATTCAAAGTATGGATTTTATATATTAAAGAAAAGCAGTTTGCACTTTAAGCGTGAATTTGAGCCTGGATTTGTGCGTGATCGAGGATCTATTTACCGGAAAACGCACGTATACGTCATAATTCGTCGAATCTTCTCGAATTTTCTAGAAGGTTCTACGGGTTTGTGCGGAAGTGATGATTGCGCATGCGCTCAAAGGCTGATTGATCCATAGAAATTAATTTCACTAGAACGAAACTATGGCGTCTGACAGTGAAACCAGGTTTCCACCATCATGTTAAGTATGATCAGTGATTGACTCACATTACCGTAAAACTTCTAATAGAACCTCCTAATCACTCCAATAGGTAATCGGCAGGACTTTCATTTGCTGTTCCTTATTCTCGTACAGTCATTGGAACTACACTGTAGTTGTTTCTCACTGTGTGGCCCTAGGCTTTGGAATTCATTACCAATATCACTTCGTACAACTAACACTTTATCATCTTTCAAATCAGGTCTTAAAGTATACCTGTTTGATTTGGCTTATCCCCTTAGATTGCTCCCCCGCTCTTCTGACTGATCTTCCGGATTGACCTGGCTCTAATTCTATTTGGATTTGGTGCGCCGTCGGCTGATAACCTTGGCATTATGATAGTGGCGCCATAGAAGTTTATTGACTGATTGATTAGCAATGAATCAGCAAACTTAGTTGATGACGATGGTAAAGGGGGCGGAAGATGGCAGAGTGGGTTACGTGCTGGAGCGTCAGGCTGACGGAGCAGGTTCAAGCCCCCGTTAGTGCCCCTAGTGGCTTTCACACAGGCAGTAATGCCTCCTAAGCCACTTTAAATCATGCTAAGTTATGCTAAGTTAAGTTTCGGGTGGTTTAAAATAAATATCAAATATTGAGGTTAGCCAAACTGTAATGTTGTTTTTAAAATCAGGAGACCACTTTTGAATTTTGAACACAATTCTCTGTTCTACCGGCAGCTAGAGTAACTTTTGAAAAGCAGATTTAATATAATATAATAGAATATATGTCATTTTATAAATAGTTATATATAATATCATACATTATATAATATATATAATAGATACTGTAGGCCTCATTATATATATATATATATATATATATATATATATATATATATCATAGCCATGGATATTTTTACACCCCTAATACCCCCCCCCATTTGAGGCCCGACACCCCCCAAATTTGGTAATGTGACAATGGTATGCATACAAATTGGCTGAAATGCATACTAATTAGCTCCGGACACCACCACCCCCGCCCCAATTTGAGGTCGACACCCCCAAATTCACAATCCTAGAAATATCTTGGTCATAGCGCTTTAATATATAGGCCTACAGATTAATTTGAAGCTGATCATTTCTTTCACACATTATCTAAAGTCAATGCTTATGATTACTGGTACACAAGAAGACTCGAACCAGGATCCAGAATTCTATTTTCTTGTTTTAATTTTTAGTTTCGTCGACTGACCCTCGGGAACCCCAATAGCTCATCTAACTACCGGCGCCAAACATGGCCGAGAGAAGACGCCGTCTAGCGAATACGCCGGAATAAGTGTTGTCTGTGATGAAAACAATGTCAAAACTAACTTCTATGGCGCTGTCAGCAATTAGCTTTTCTCCAGCGCTTCGCGGCGATACTAGCGCCCTTTCTTCCCTGTCCGATGCGTCTTCTTGGCCAACGGTTTTTGTACGCGTGCTCATATTTTGATTATAATAATGCATAATAAAAATAATAATAAAATAATAATAATAATTTACGTTAGTAAAAAGTAGAGCACAAGAGGGCGAAATGTCGGACGACATTGATGACGTCAGCGGCAGATGCAACAAAGGTATGACTGACAGGTAGACACAGAGGTTGGATGATGTATGCTCTAGTAGTTGCAGGTGGTAATCGTCTGATCCCAGCGTAATCCAGTGGGACACGAACGAGTGTAGCACAGTTCATTGGAACATTGGATGTAGAGAGATCGGTTGCTGTGTGGGAAGTACTGTTGCCCTCCCATAGTACAAGGACTGTTAGTGGCACAGTCGTAGCCTTCTGACACAACTACAACAAGAAACAACAGATCATCATCATCATCGTCGTCATCATCATTTGATCTTTCAATGTACTGGCGTTTTGTCGACTGCAGCAGATTCACAAACTCGCTCCGTTTATTCGAATGCGTTAGTTTACGTAGCGCCATAACTTGAACGTATTTAATACAACTGATCACGTGACGTGGGTGTGTTACCACTTGATTCGCAGTTTGTTCCCGTCGTTCCGAAAGTACAGTTGCAGAGGTAAGTATCCGACGACGACGACGCTCGCTGGCAAGTACCTGAATTCAGGCACGGAGTACTCGCACACGGATCGAACCTTAACAGACTTATGTTGGTCACGTGGTCACTGACGTAGGCGCCATCGTGCACCTGTCCCACGCGGAAGACGCCGGAAGCAGACGAGAGAAACTGGCAGACGACGCCCGTTGCCATGGCAGCGGAAGAAAAAGAAGAAGAAGAAGACGCGGTTGCGTTGAGGATTCCGAGGGCGTTGAAGCCAATGCAGGTGGGGAGAGAAAGACAAAAGGACGAGCAGCGAAAGATACGCTCACCTGTGCAATAGGAGAGAACAGGTCCTGTGAGCGTCATACCTGCGTAGCGCCGGAATCTACCTTGGATTAGGAACTCAGCGCCGCAGCAAGTGGTCCAGAGGAGGAGAGAAGAGGAAAGAGCGAGGACAGGTAGAGGGGCAGGACGAGATGATGACGTTTTTTCTTGGAAACAAAGAGCAAAACGCATCCTACAAACGCAAAAGTAAAAGTGACAAGAATCTCAGCGACAACGACTACTACTACTACTACTACTACTACTACTACTACTACTACTACTACTACTACTACTATTACTACTACTACTAATAATAATAATAATAATAATAATAATAATAATAATAATAATAATAATAATAATAATAATAATAATAATAATAATAATAACGATAGGGCTAGTGTGGTACAGTAGGATCTGTCCTGTGTGAAATAAATAAATAAATAAATCACCTTAAAAGGTGCGATGAATAAGAACGAATCTGTATGTTCCTTTTTAGTTTCTCGGATCTTTTCGACGTTAGAAAATCATCTAAGAAAATATTACCTCGAAATCGTGGCTGCGGTCAAACTGGTAGTCTGTTACGAGATTATACCGTCTATTAATTATTGTTCTTATCACGCAACCAGCGCAATCTTAAGTTCCCATCCTCTGTGTGTTAATTCCGTCCATTGATATCGTGGTCTCAGTGGCCATGTCATTCTCTCGCCTGAGGCATTTAGAGACACCTGTTCAGTGACCAATTTGAAACTGTCGGCAAATTCTACGCTCGTAAGCCGTTAAGGAAATGGCAAACGACTGATAAGACCTCTGCATTCAGGCGAATTATTTCTCGTCCGTGGAGCTAAGTTACCGCTTTCAACAGTGAAACTCGGCTTCCGTGCATTATGTAGCGCAAATATTAGGAAAACTGCTTTCTGATATCGTTTCGATGTTACAGCGACCAGAGACGCAGTTGAAGACACTCTGTAAGCGTGCTCTTCGATTCTTCTCCTTCAACGAGAGTGATCCTCTCCCAGCCGCCGCCGCCGCTGCTGCTGCTGCTGCTGCTGCTGCTGCTGCTGCTGTTGCAATCGTATATTCGTAAAGTTTGCAACCGTTTTCTTCGATCAATGCATCGCTGGTCTTATCATCCATTTACAGCTACAGTCACGTGATCAGTTGCCTGGTTGCTAGTGACACATTGGCCCCATGGTGCTCATATTTTGTCTTTTTTAATAAGCATATGTATATATATATATATATATATATATATATATATATATATCACGCACCCTCGCCAACACAGAAATGGACAACAACAACAACAACAACAACAACAATAATAAAATTAATAATAATAATAATAATAATAATAATAATAATAATAATAATAATAAATATCTCTTTATTGATAACAACCTTGAAAAGACGCAAGACGCAAGGTCGAGCATTGCACATGTATATATATATATATATATATATATATATATATATATATATATATATATATAGAGAGAGAGAGAGAGAGAGAGAGAGAGAGAGAGAGAGAGAGAGAGAGACGTCACGTTTTCAACCTGAAGTTTCTGAATGTAAAATTAAGGTAGACCAATTAAGAGGCAGGAAAAGTGGAATGAAAGTAAGGTAAATCTATGATGTGAATTATGTAAAAATATAGCGCCTATACACCAGCCATTCAAATCATGCGACATACGGTACAGTATGCGTTATCTGCAGTCAATGACACTTCGACTGAAACCAATGAAGGCAAGTGCCACTAGTGAATGATTTGGAATGAAAAATGCACGAATTCAACGAATGAATGGGAATCCGAGATTCGAACAGAAAGCGTCGACTAACAAATGAGAAATTCAGCTACACGCCGGATCCACTGAACACTCTTATGTCTTTTGATATTGCGTGTATAGGGGCTACGTTTCCGGGCACCTGTTTAAAGTGTCTATATCTCGGCCATGCATAATGGGATCTAACAGTGTCCTATCATACGACTTTGGCATGGAACTCCTCCTCCCGTGCAACGCGGGTCTTACCTTGTTTCGTTTCGGATATAGAAGGGTAAATTTCCGAAAGAGTCTAGAGGCCTATATTCCGAAATGTGTTATTGTTCTCTTTGAGGAAAGCAAAAAAACAGTGTTGGCGTGTTCGTATAGGCCTATATGGTCAGTTCCCCATTCCCCCATCGCTTAACCTAAATCCGTGACAGGTAAATACAGGGTTTGAAGAGCCAGGTATATTCGCTTTCCTTCCGATTGAGTCTTACGATCCTTTGTGTGTCGAATGCTTTCGATCGATTAGAAAATCGTTTTCTCGAAGAGCGCAAACAAGATGGCCGCGCCGGCGCCGTAGCATCGTCGTTTCATTGACCCGGAAGTGTCTGTGATCACGTGATCTTCGATCTCAGACTCCCTCGTTTCATTTTACGACGAAGGAAACAACGGAGGGAGGAAGCGCCACCTATCGACGCGCGTTTCCTGTGAACGGCGAATGGCCTCCTAATTACTACCAGAGACCGAAAACGAATCTCTCTTCAGGAGATGTTAATTATAATAATAATTATTAATTTATTAGGAAACGACCGCCATTTGCAGATGTAATTCTAAGTCTCTAACATAGCGACTGATTCTAAGGGACATACAGTATATGCATGTCTACTGCATTCAACTACTAAGAAGTATTCAGTTAAGGATGATGATGATGATGATGATGATGATGATGATAATAATAATAATAATAATAATAATAATAATAATAATAATAATAATAATAATAATAACAGTGAACAAAATGCAGTTTCTTATAGAGTGACCGGATGGCCCATTGGTTAGGGAGGTGGTCATCTGGTCTTGATGTCTGGGGTTTAGACCTCTATCGACTGACTGACCAGTGAACGCCTCACAGGGCAGACAATGTAATAATACGATGATAGAACAAGGCATACCCGTCTTTCTGCCGATGCCCAGAAAAACTGAAGGTACAGTATCTTTTAAACCCACTTACTGTATGGGCGTCAGTGATGGTTGTGACTTGTGAGTCACGTTGGGTCAAAATTCCAAAGCACTTCAAGTCTTTGGGTCCTTCAGAGTGGCGCGTTGGCGTCCACATCGATTGATTCATTTGATTCATTTGATTCATTTGATTCATTTGATTCATTTGATTCATTTGATTCATTTTGCCTTCGCCGAGTTCTTCAAAAGCCCGGTTAATACGAATAACGTTTGATGTGACTATTAACTATAAGGCTTTAAGACTTCACACTTTTCTTTGATAGGAGATTGATTCGCATATTTTTCTCCAATAATAAGCTACTTGCGCTGCCGATTTCGTGAGGAAGAGACGTGGCACATAATTTTCATATTTATATAGCGCCTTTATTAACTCACAGTGCAGAAGGAATGCGCGAATCGATCGACAGATGGCCGCTTTTGATGAATATTAAACAGCCGACGGGTCTAGTCACAGGCGTCGCTGTGGGTGCGATTTCAACTCAAAACACAACTGAAGGGGAAAAGGATAAAACGCACTCAATTCGTCTCCAGAGACTCGTTACGACGTAGACAGACAGATCGGAAGAGATCTCAGCTAATCTTGTAGCGCCGTATACGGGATGCGATACATTACAGTCCGTCTACTGTATACTCAGCAGTAGTCAGAGAGTGTGTGTATATATATATATATATATATACGAGAAACGATGGGGAGAGAGAGAGAGAGAGAGAGAGAGAGAGAGAGAGAGAGAGAGAGAGAGAGAGAGAGAGAGAGAGGAGCAAAGGAAGTGTAACAGAGTTTATCTTCGGATGATTCGTTGACTAGGAATGCTTCGATTGATCTACCAAATAAAAGCACATGCACACACAAACACACACAGACACACACAAACACAGACATACACAAACACAGAGAAGCACACACACATATTTATAGTTATATTATATCTTGGTATTCCGGCCAAAGAGAACGAATTCGATGCGCTCTTCTGATTTCGTTTTTGCTTTAAAAATATCTAAGAATTCTTCCATTCTTCCAACCGCCATCTTTCATTTCGCCCACCCACCCACCCACCTCTACCCAACCACCCAACCACTCTTTCATCCCAGAACGAGCCTCGGTCTGGAAATCCACGTTTGACCGCTCCTGGAAATTTATTGGTCCCGTTTGTCTGCATCAGTCTCCTTCTCCACCTTCTCCTCCTTTCCACCCTTTAAAACGTTTTATGGCGAACAAAGACATGTAGCTCTGCGACTGTCGAGCGCGGAATAGTGGAAGCTCTCGGGGGGGGGGGGCAGAACGGGGGCTGGGCCATCATTTGGACAGGAATTTCGACTGGCGACATATAAAGGACCAATGTTCACTTCGCTTTTGCTATCAGTGGCGTATTTAGGGGAAATGCTCCTGATCCATAGCGCACCCCTTTGGTCTTTGGCCTTTGGTCCTTCCCTTCCGTTGCTCCGCAAAATATTTAAAATTTGTTTTAAGGGATATTTGCTTCATAACTTAATTTGTGCGATTATTTAAAATGTAGTAAAGTGAAGGAAACTTTAAGAAAGTATGCGCTCCATAATTAGACCTAATAAATGTTTCGTTACTGCGTCGTTACAAATTATAATCAGCTTTCGTCTGCTAAACAATTATGGAGCAAAATTGAGGTAAGGGGCTGTCCATTAATTACGTTAACAATGTAGGGGGGTTGAAAAAGTTTGACAGTTGTTGACAGGGGGTCAAGAGAAGTTGACGTCAACAATTTCACTTTTTACAAATAATCAAAAAATAGGAAATTTCATGGAATACTACTTATTACGTTGGAAAAAGCATGGCAAAAAAGGTCATCACCACCACATTTTGACACTCAATGAGCAAAAAAGGTGAAAATGGTAGAAATGGTCCATCACCGCAAAAAATAATAACATTACTATTGGGACCTGTCATTGATCTTGGGGGGGGGATCAAAAGTTTTTGACATAATTATAGGGGGAACTGACAGTTGACAGTTGTTGACAAGGGGTAGGGGTAAAAAAATTGCCCAAAATTGTTGACAATTAATGGACAGCCCATAATCAGGTGGTATTATTAACAAACTTAAACTGTATGCTATTGCAGAACATAGAATAAAAGTAATTTTTCGAACTTCTTAAATGTCAGCATACCCCTTTCAGCCTTTCTAAATACGCCCATGTTTGCTATTAAACGAAATGACTGTAATGAATCTTACGCCTTCACTGCGTGCCCCTTCCTTCTGGGTTCGATATATTTCTATATATTATGTATTTCATCCGTTGACGACGCTATATTGCCTTGACCGTTGGAGAAGAACAGAGATACTGTGACAACTAGAGTAGGAATGGCGCCACTTTGAAATTGAGAAAAGGTAAAATAGGAAGCTTTTTGATGAAATACTGGGTTGCAGAATCCGATGGCTCGCTATTCATTCGCTAGGTGTCAATAGACTAATGAAAATTAAACCGACATTAGGCATAATTTTCCGTCTTCCGATAAAAATCATGGCAAATCAGATTAACAGAAAATTATAACTACTTACTTTGGCTTCAGTTTTCAAATACTGATAAAAAAGCGTAAGAAGTGGACTGAGGTCAATTCAACAGTAGACATCGTTGCCATTTGAAAATGTCTCGTTTTGGCAGATTTCGTTCGTTGCAAATATCAAAGCGCTTTATGAGATCACTGCGCAGTGAATGGGCATTCCTTGGACTATTTAGACTCGCGACGGCGCATTGCCGACCGCGCAGCATCGGTATTCATGCGCGCGTCTTACGGCACACGACAACGCTGGAAAGCTGTCTTCGTCCGCAAAGGAAATTAGTCTCCCGTATGGAAGGATAGAGTTGGCAAAGAAGTACTTGGAAAGGTATTTCAAAATGATAGTTCTGTCTATTTGATGCGCAACAGGTAAAAATGCAAGAATAAGACACAAAAATAATGCATTTAATCAATTTTAAGACCTAAGATAAATGTTTTAACAAATAATTATTTGCGTTTATGGACGATCCCTCACCAATATGCCGCTGCAGAAAATCTAAACTTTGGAAATAAATGTGATTTTTGTAGCACCATCATAAGCCTAGTGTGCACTGTGCAGCCATTGGACCGCAATCGAGGTCATGACCTTAGTAGGCGACATTTGAGACATGTTTGTTTCCTTTCCTCCAAGAGCAGTAATCTTAATTAGGCCCAGGCCCGCCGCAAGTGGGGGTGCAGGGGGTGCAGCTGCACCCCTGGAAAAAATGTAGGGGGTGCAGTGCACCCCTTGGAAAGAAGATGGGCTGCAGCCCTCTGCACCCCATTCTAGCTATATATATATATATATATATATATATATATATATATATATATACCCACTAGTCCTTGCATTGTCCAATTTCAAACAGGCCATGTTGGCCCACCCAATATTTGGATTGTGGCGCCCTCCATGGGCCAAAGACCAAAGGGGTACGCTATGGATCAGGAGCATACCCCTAAATACGCCACCGAAACAAAATATGTTGGCAGGAGGATTTTGGGGCATCCATCCAATTTCATTCATCGTATCTGAAAAATTTCTCGACGGTTCTGTGAAAATATTCTCACGACTGATTCCATCCAGATTTGGGGGCCCGACCCCGCGTCTCCCCCTCCCCCACAGCGATTACCCCACTGGAGACAAATTATAGAAACCGTTTGGTGAATTAACTGTTTTGCTTTTCGATCAGCGAGGAACGAGTGAGGCCAAGATGGCTGCCTAAGTAAGTAAGTAAGTAAGTATACGAAGGGAGCGAATACCGAAAGACTGTTTAAGATTTCGTAAGACAATTTCCTCAGATATGCCATCGAATGGACAGCTATGGTGGCCGGAGTTTTTTCAGAGAGACTCCCGTCGCTGTTGCCGCTGGAATTTTCGAGGAAAATGCTCTCGCTGTCAAAGAAAAGCGCAGTCGTTTCCGCTGTTTTTAATTTCGGCGAAAGTCTGAAACAGCTTCAATCGTCTCTTTACATTTCCACTTCATATTCGGATAATGAAAATATTTCACGTGAAAGTAGAGAGGCAAGTAAGTAAGTAAGTAAGCGAGTGAGTAGAGTGCGCAAAAGGTCATTATTCCGTGAAAGAAGACCCCCCCGCAGCACGGCTATTGCCCATTCACGACATTATAGCAGAGGAAGAGGATATGAAACATCTGTGAGAGGAAGAAATCCAATGATGGGCGAGTGAAGAGCTGAAATATATCTAACAAAATACAAATCATCGATTTCAGTTGACTTTCAATCAAAAGACCCATCTGCATCTGCGTCTCATCCGAAGACTCTTCGCCTGTTGTCGTTTCCATACACTGCAGCGTCTCTCGGGGAATGTCTCAAGCATACATGTAGCCATAGCAACGAAAGCAACGAATAATCGAGTACTCGTATATATATTAATGCAACGTATCTACTCGATTCTGACATCGATCTAACGACTGTCAAGACGACTGAATGTCGGCCATATGTATAAGTTATATAGGCCCTATACTGTATATATGTATACATGTATATATACATATATATGTGTATATATATGCATATATATACATGTATATATGCATATATATATGTATATATATATATATATATATATATATATATCTGAACGTTGGACGCAGCTGTTTCTATGTAAAGGAATTACGTTTTTTACTCCCCGCAGCGATGGGGAGGGGAGGGGTGGTGAGTGCTTTCATGTGCTTAGACATACATGTCCATGTACATATGTGTCTATATGTACCTGTATATATATATACTGTATATATATGTATGTATGTGTATGCGCTTCAAATGGAAGCCCTCCAATGACTTTCAATTCGATGAAATAGCTTAATGTGAGATTCCGGGTAATTCTCGCACGAGCAAAGTCTTCGGATTGAGAAGTCTTCGGAAGGTCTTTTGAGGCAAAACACAACCGGAGTATTTGACGGACGCTGTTAGGCGGACGCTTTGCGGTGATGTTGTTTGTCTCCATTTTCCCTCTTCGGGTAATTTTGTCTCTGGGGTCACAGTTGACAGCGAACGAGTCTGCCGCGTCAGGTAGTCCACACTTCCGGCTTTAATGATGACAACAACAACAACAACAACAACAACAACGATGTGGCTGTCGTTGCTGCTTCTGGTGGTGATGTAGCCTAGCATCTAGAAAGAAGTGCATATATATATATATATATATATGTACAGCTGTATATATTATGGAGTGTATATGGGACGCGTGGTCTCTATTATGTATTCTAACAGCAGAGTACCAGATGCATTCGTCAAATGTCAAGTGTCAATTGTGTTGAATATCGATTGTATATTGAATATCGATATATATATATATATATATATATATATAGAGAGAGAGAGAGAGAGAGAGAGAGAGAGAGAGAGAGAGAGAAAGAGAAAGAGAGGTGTAATTATTGGGGGTCGATGCAAATGTCAGACAACCGCTGTCAATATCTGTCAATATCTCGGCAATGCCTCAACAGCCGAAGAAGAAGAAAAAGATGGAAATCGACAAAAGTGTCTGTTGCACTCACACGGCCTCAAATTTCACATCTAACACGGAGAAGAAACGGACAACGAACGGTTGCTATTAGCTGCATATATATATATACTCAATATACAGTCGGACCCTGCTTACGCGCATACAGTGTACAGTTGGAACCCACTGCGTTTTTATTACTGCATGGGCGTCTCTTGTGGCTAAATTGCCCAAGAGCGGCGCTTATTCGTCTGAGTTGTTTGTGAACATCTGTTAAGCAAAAAAGCGCCAAATATATTCTAGAATTTCAAGCATAGAATCTAAAGAGAAGAAAACGCGGCACATTTCATGAAGCTTTAGTATAGAAATTCTTCGAAGTCGTCGACCTTTTTAAGCGGTCAACAGACCTTTAAACAAAAACGGAATCACGGAAAAGGCCGAGATCGATCTCTTCGATTCTCAGAGAACATCGGACCATCCTGACTCCGGGTCTTCGGTCAAAAAGAAGGAGATGATAAAGTAGAGGAGGAGGAGGAGGAGGAGGAGGGTAAGAGGGCGGAAGGAGAGGAGGAGAATGAAGAGGGAGAGAGACACTGGCACTAAATGACCTTTTGTCTTTGACGAATGATTGAAGACATTCGTCGTTTGATCCTCCGTCGATCCTTGAGGCCAAGTAATGCTCCAGAGCAATGCATTTACACGAAGCAACGAGGCACAGAAGGACAAACAGGCGAAGAGAGAGAGAGAGACAGACAGACAGACAGACAGCCAAACAGAGACAACATGCTCATCAGATGAACTGTACAGATTTTGACACTTCAAAAATAGTTATTAACGATACATCTAATTGATATTCATGAGACTATCTTCGAATTTCAGCTGCTCTTGGAATGACGTCATCGGACTGCAGACGACGATTTCCTCTCCTACTACTCCTCCTCCTCTTCCTCCTCTTCCTCCTCTTCCTCCTCTTCCTCCTCTTCCTCTTCTCTCTCTTTCTCTTTCTCTTTCTCTTTCTCTTTCTCTCTCTCTCTCTCTCTCTCTCTCTCTCTCTCTCTCTCTCTCTCTCTCTCTCTCTCTCTCTCTCTCTCTCTCTCTTTCTCTTTCTCTTTCTCTCTCTCTCTCTGTTTAACGGCTGCTGTGACCGTTGCTGGGATTTACTTACTTACCAACTGGCGAGTACTTGTGTATTTTAAAAAGCAGCGACGCCCAGACATTTTCCTCCTTCAGCGGAAGGTCGACCTCGTCGACCGGCGGGGTAGGAGGTGGGGGGGGGGCTTCCCCCGATTCTCGTGTCAAAGAGAAACTGATCGAGTTCAAACATCGGTGGTTTCCATAGAAACAGAGTTGCGAAACAGAAGATGAAATATCGTCTGCCATTTGCGATAACATCCGACTGCGTATGGTAGTCCAATGACAACCACCTGCCCTCCCCACCACTGCCTCATGCATTGAAATTCTGCTGCATTGTACAGGGTCTGATGGGTCGGAGCACAGGGGCGCCGTCGTTTCCGCTGTCGTCGCTGTCTTTTCCGCTAAATGCGCATTTCAATTGTTTCCTCTTATTTTGCGTTTTCTCGTCATTTCATCAAGCGTATAGTAGCGTCGGTCGGTGGCTTTGAGTTCTATTCGTTCAATGTGTGATCCAAAACATTCCAGGATTGTTGTGGAACTGAGTTGAAGAGGAGGAGAGAGAGAGAGAGAGAGAGAGAGAGAGAGAGAGAGAGAGAGAGAGAGAGAGAGAGAGAGACCCGCGGCCCATTTAAAGAGTCCAGGTCTCTCAGTCCGCTAACTCTTAATAAGAATCTAGTGCTTTAAAGAGAACTGAAAAATAATAATTTCTATATTCCTATTATTATATTTGAGGCCCCTCTTAAAGCATAGGTCCGGGCCAAGTGGGATGCCTGTCCCTCTGAAAGCGTCTGCGCCCATCACTCAAGATCACGAACACTCGGACAGATCTTCTGACGCAGAGTAACTATCCTGCTGCTGCTGCTGCTGCTGCTGCTGCTGCCATATACACTACTTGCTCTCCACTCGTTGTTATATTAATATATGTTAAATTATGTTGTATTAAGGGACTCTTTCCGTCGCCTACAGCGTGCGTTTCCGTTTTTCCGTCCCTGGGTTCTTCCTGGTTTTGTCCTCTTTCCAGCGCCCTCTATTGACTCCGTCGCTGCAGCCTCACCATCCTCTTCTTCTCCGTTCTAAACGCATTGCACCGACCGGTTTTACCGGACGGACGAAATCTCGAAGGACGAGATTTCACGGAACGAGATCTCGCGAACGCGACGAAGCAGGGAAAAATAAGGCGCTGAGTCTAAATCTCGCGATATTCTGATCTTTTCCGAGATCTTGTTTTCAATCGAACGACTTCTCGTTTGACGTCATCGAATAACAGACCATCGTTCGGTCGAATTAGGGACGTTATCACCCCCACTCCCCTGACTTTTGGATCACACCGATGCAGTGGTTAAATTACTTTTTCAGAGTTGCCGGATCTCCATATTTTCCCGCTCCTACACCGACGACGATGACGTCACTTCTTTAACGGAACTGAATTTAACTGAAGAAGCTTATTCTGAAGTCCATCTTACAGTAATAATGTTTCTGGACATTTTCCAGGTTTTGCTGTTAAGAGACAAATGGCTCCGGGTCGCTTTTCCAATCACACGACAAATTCCGAAGCAGAGAGATCGGAGACCCCAATGGTAGGCCATATAGGCTAATAGGACCAGGGCATACTGTGGCGCCTTTAAATAATTCAACTTCCGCTCAGTGATCAGATTAGGAGAGAGGCAGCTGGGAGCGGCGCTCCACCGCACCCCCACCCGCCACCCCACCCCCACCCACACCCGCAAGAGTAACTCCGATGACTCTGACGGCGCATTTTACGACATCTGTGACGTCGGCTGTCATAACGTGACGTCATCTGCACGAGGCGCGAAATCGAATCGAGTGAAGAGTAAATGACTTCGAGAGAATCAAATGACCGACTAAATATATCATCCGTTGGCATCACATCTGGCATTGAAATTATCTGCGATGATAAGAAAGTATCCGGTAATCGCAATCCTAGACTTTATTGAATTCTTATTAATAAGCACGCCTCAGGCAATAAGTGACTTTAAGCACGTCGAACGTTCATTCGAAGACGATTAAGTGCGCATGCGCATCGTGTAAGTGAATACTGACGAGGAGAGTGGGCTGATGGAGGTAAGTAAATAAGTAAGTAAAATATTGTGGATTCTATATAGCGCCTTGGAAAGTATAGCTGCTTATTCTTAGGCGCTCAGCCTTTCTTAAAATAGTTATGGGAAATGTCGATCGATCGGTCGCACGGTGAATATGAAGTATAAGTCATTCGAGTGAAGTCTCCTTCAATGCTCCTTGACCCGTCGAATCTTGCGAGTTGCACATAATGTAACAGTCACTGTACAGCATAACTGTTCGGTTTGCAGAGGTTTCCGGTGTTGGGGTCGAGGTAGCCCCCCCCCCCCAATGCTTTATGAAATATCGAGTACTAATCCTCTTAAACGATCAGCTGTGCACAGAGACTGCGAAGGGAATCGTAGCGACGGTATAGCGGCGCCTGAGCGTCTCTGTATGCCTGCATGTCCCTGTCCCTGTCCCTGTTCGTCCTCCTGGATGTCTGTCTTCGTGACATTAATAAAGCAGTTTCTGCGTCTTCTGTTACTTAAGGAACTAGTTTTCAATATTAAATCACAGAGTCCAATAAATCTTCTCTTAGTTTTCAAATATTCTCGCACAAGAAAAGTCCCGTTCCTTTCTAGGAATTCTCTCCATTTCTATAGCGCATTATGTTGCATACGTGACGGTGAAACGCGTGACTTTTGCTGACCGCACAACAGAGGCTGCCTGGAGCTTTCAGAAGATGGAGATGGTCAACGCTTCCATGTTTCCACCGTCCCTGGAAAACTCTTCCGCCGCCGCCGTCGTCGACGATCCTTTAAACAGGACGGATCCAGCTCCTCCTCATCCTCATCCTCCTCCTTCTCCTCCGTACTTCCAGATGGCCCTTAACCAGGTGGTAGTACCAGTTCTGTTTGGAACGATCTCGTTCGTCGGAACAGTCGGCAACATACTCGTCATCCACGTGATCGTCTCCAACCGGAAGATGAGGACAGTCACCAACCTGATGCTACTGAATCTGGCCTTCGCCGACCTGGCCTTCGTCCTCATCGTCCCTCCGTCGACCGCCTACCACTTTGCCACCTCCAGCTGGCCTTTCGGCGACATTCCGTGCAAACTGATGCACTTCCTCGTCAACGTGACGGCCTACGTCACCGTTTACACCCTCGTTCTCATCTCCGTCATCAGATTCGCCATCGTCGTCTTCAGCGCAGAGACGGCGGCCGTTAGAACGCCGAGGAACGCCGTCATCTCTGTGGCGACCATCTGGGGCGTGGTTCTGTCCCTCAACGCCCCCATCCTCGGCTCCTACGGGGTCACGGTGGCCGCCGCCGCCGCCGACGACGACGACGACGACGACGCCGGAACGCCAGGATGCGATCACAACGGTGAAGACGTCGCACGGAAGATCTTCTTGACGTTCTTTCTTTTCGCCTACGTACTTCCGCTTTCGGTCATCGGCGTCTTTTCGCTCGGAATCCTGCGCCACATCAATCGCAACAGGATGTCCGGCTTCGCCAACGCCCTGGCGAAGACCTCTAGCGACCGGCGGAAGAAGCGAACGGGTCGTCTGCTCATCGTCGTCGTCGTCCTCTTCGCCATCCTCTGGCTTCCGGTGCACGTGCACCTGCTCGTCGCCTACTTCGGCAGTCTGCCGGAAAGCGATTTTTACAGCGCCGTCAGCGTGGCGTGTTATTGTCTCGCTTATTTCAACTCGTGCGTTAATCCCATTATATATAATCACACGTCGAAGTCCTTCCGAGAGGCTTTTCGTGCCGCTGTTCGGTGCGGCTTACCCGGGAGACACGACATCGGAATTCTCGGCCGCCTCAGGCCTATGACCCCCGGCCCCGGGGAACTCAACGCCCCCGTTCTCATTCAAATTGACCTGACCTAAACGGCGCTGTTGTAGATGATGGCCTGACCTAAATAACGGTCCAACACTAGCAGAAGATGCTTGCTCTGCGCAGTCATGTTCTGTGTGTGTGTGTGTGTGTGTGTGTGTGTCAATTATCAGGAATCACAAAAGGACGAAAAAGACGAAGAAAGCGAAAATATACAGAAAATGGGTCAATTATCTAAACGCACATATTCTTCTTTATCTGCATCATAAGACTTTTAACTGACAAGTTAATCGCCACTTGATTGATTTGCAGTCGTCATCATCATCAGAACACTTACGAAGTTACGAAAGTTGAAATAGGTCTTCTATTGTCTTTATGTTAATCATTTTCATAGGCGTCGCCAGGAATTTTTGGTTGGGGGGGGGGGGCAAAAGGGGCTAGCGTGTCAGATTCCTTACCCCCTCGGCCCTCACTCCTCCACAGAAAACTTTCTCACCGGATTTGCGCGAATCTGGTAGGTGGTCTGGGGCAGGTGGAGGCAGTTGCCCCATTTGCTCCCCCGTGGCGACGCTAATGTTAGAACGCCTCCACCATGACAACCCCCGTCATTCCATACTGCTAATAATGCATAGGATTTGTGTAAATGCAGCCGCATTTTGAAACTTATTTCGTCCTGTTAGAGATCGACGTCAAGGACCTTATTGAGGGAATGTCTTTAGCATCCTATACTACATCGAAATCAATCGCTATTGCAATCATAGGCCATCACCCTCTCCATTTAAAACGGTTCATCCATGACAACCCTCCTTATTCCATAATGCTAATAATGCAGAGGATTTGTGCAAATTCTACCGCATTTTAAAAACTTGCTTCGTGCTGTTAGAGATCGACGTCAAGGACCATATTGAGCGACTATCTTTAGCACCCTTTAATACATCGATGTCAATCGCTATTGCAAACTCAGGCCATCGTCTTCTGTATTTAGAATGCAGTGACGTCCCCTGGAATTTATGGTTGGGGCAAAAGGGGCTAGCGTGTCAGATTCCTTACCCACCCTTCACCCCTCCACAGAAAACTTTCTCACCGGATTTTCGCGAATCTGGTAGATGGCGTGGGGCAGGTTCAGGTTGGGGGGCAGTTGCCCCCGTGGCGACGCTAATGATCATTTTCAAAGTAAATAGTCATCCACGGTTATCAATATATTAAGATAACAGGCACACGGATTTCTTACTTCAAAGGTCTTTGGAAAAGAAAATCACATTTTAAAGCAAACGATCTCAGTCATTGAAACCAAATATTGTAATTCTGACGCTGTTTAAGGTTGTAAATGAACAATTGCATAGGCATAATATACAGTGCATATAGATGCACGTATATACATACATTTATACAGAATTTGTACAATATATAATTTATACATAATATTTGTACATATATTTATATGAATATATACACGAATATACATATACACAACAGCGGTTTTCACATGTGCACAGGCATATATATATATATATATATATATATATATATATATATATATATATATATATATATATAACAAGAAACGATTAAATAGATTAAGAATCCAATTAATCTGCCACATTATTCCGTCGACTATGCGTCAGTAACTCATGGAAAAGGAAGAGTAAAAACGAATCTGACAGTCAATAACCAAAATAATAATAACTGATGAATGCACATGTTACAAAGACAGCAGAAGTAACACGTACACACACACACACACACACACACAGTGAAAGCGAAACGCACATGCATATACATTAATACAAGAACCCATTCAAAGTCTCGATTTATGCAGAGGTCGAATGGGATCAACAAAGCGACTGGAAGCGTTGAAGATAGACGATGCTATAATTTCTGGAGATAGAAACTGTTGGCCTGAGATGTCTGAGAGACTCTGAGCAGTTGAGAAGTTTCGCCTGTTCGACCGCCGCTACTTTAAAAAAAGACTCGCGAGCAGTGGCTCAGTCAGGATCCCGAAAAGAGGGGGGCATCGACCATACTTCCCATCTCTCCTAAAGATTTCCCAACGGTTTCGAGCAAATCCTACGACTGTCCCAGTGTCCCTACCAGAATAGGGGCGGCCCCGTGGCCCCCGTAGCCCCCGTGGCTTTGCCAATGGCCGCGAGTTGTGCCTCAAATCCACCTGTTAGAGATCAGATGTAATAATGAGAACGGAAATAATGAGAATGAGACAGTCAATGGAGAGAAGCCAAATGAGATTCGATAACACATTATGCGATCTTATGGGGCCCGTAGACGACGAACCGGTTGCTGAAACCGACCCATTAGTATGGGCGACCACACACTGGGGCAAGAGGGGGCAATTGCCCCATGTGGAAAATTCAATTCTATTTTTGTAACTAACATTTTTTGACTTAGAACTATAGGGCTGCGCCGAGTAACTACACACCCGCCAATGACTGAACGAAGGACATCAACTATATGAAAGTCCTGTCGAATATCTTGTGGAATGGCTAGTGGGGTGATCGAGGGAAGAGCCGCCGGTTTTATAGACAACAAACCGTTTTATAATGAAATCGCTGTGTAGAGAAGCCAATTGAAGGCCTGTTTAACAGAGGGGATATAGGCCTACGAGCATAGATATGTAAAAAATCTAATCGATTTGAAGAAATTCTCCAAAAATATGCACATTTTCCTCTTGTTCCTTCTTCATTGCTTTGACTTTTGCAAGAATAGTCAATAATATCATTATCAATTTCGATCTACTGGATTCGAAATAGAACACTGCCAGCCATTTCACACTACACACTTACGCCAATGACTGTACGAGAACGAGGGACATCAACTATAATATGAAAGTCCTCTGTCGAATATCTTGTGGAATTTCTCGTAGGGCGATCGACGGAAGAGCCACGTATTAAAATATCTGGTTCATTATACAACAGGTTTTGTAGACAACAAAAACAAGTGTTGTAATTATTTGCACATTAAGCCTAATTATGCCTAATTACTAATGCCTAATTAAGCCTAATAATGCCTAATTAAGCCTAATTACGTGTTAGTGTTTTCACTAATCTATGGTATGATTGAGCGAAAGAGACAACAGAGTTTGTTAGATAAAAGTTGATAAAATTGATTTGTCTGCCCTGTGTAAGAACCACTGTTGTTCCCGTCCAATCTAATATCCTAAACTACTGAGTTTTATTTTGAACTCGTTCACAGTTGTGGCCATTACTGTCCTCTCATCCAATTCATTCCATCTGTCCACCACTCTTGCACTAAAAAGTGCTGTATTAATCAATCGTGCTTCAAATCCATCCGCAAAAGACTATGTCTTTCCAAAGATCAGTCAGCGCGAAATAGAAAGACAGATTATGGAGGAAATGCGAATAGGAAGAGATGCTTTAAACCTAGATCTGAAATACTCAGTTTATTGGAAGATCTGACAACACTAAAACACAACGGATACACAAAGTGGAATTAAAAAAACTCAACTTAAACTAGGTACCGTGGAACTGAATATCCTGAAAGCTATATTAACCGTCAGCATTGTGTCCCCCCAGACACATTTCTGTTGGCGCCACTGCCTGTTATAGCTTTGTGGGTGGAATCTAAAGTCCAGACATGTTGCGTTTATGCACTACGTCTTTCCAAAGAATTTAATATTTAAATACGATCCGTACATCTCTAGACAGCTGTGGTAGCCTGTGTGACCTGGTCCATCAATCATTTAAAAATCTAAGAGTGCCATTGACCTTCTTACTTTTTTAAGAATAAATTTCGACGGACGTTGAAGTCTTTTGTTGGTATCCGTGTCAAAGATGGCGGACATCAACGAAGAAGCAGTTGCAGCTGTTGAAGTATTAAAAGCATATGCGCTAATTATTAATTCATTATAATTTGTAGTTTATTTAAATTACGATTAAAATTAGTATTTTGACTGTTTATTTGAATTGTCAGCATTAAATAAAGTGTATAGATGAAAATGGCAGATTGATTTTTATAGCTCAATGTGTATGCATAGTGTTTGTTACTAATTCACAGCATCAGGAGCAGATCGGTTGAATTCGCAGTTCCTGCTGACCAAGGCAGATGAGTCAGAAACACACATGTAGTACATTTGTATATTGCTTTATAGGTCGTTCTTGGAATCGGTTAGCATTTTGTCCCATCGCCCAGTGCAGTATTTTCACAGAATCTGTGTTGCATTTGACAATTGTGTAGGAAGAAAATCATGGCTGTGGAATTCACTTTGTGGCTGCAAAGAACGGGAATGTTCCCAGAACAGCAGAAGACGATGAAATGAAAGATCAACAACACATTGTAATAATATTTTCTTACATTTAACATTATTTGATTCATAATACGTAAGACTAGAGGCCTTTGAAATGTGGATATGGAGAACAATGGAGAAGATCAGCTGGACAGAACATAAGACAAACGAGGAAGTGCTGAAACAGGTGGAGGAAAAGAAAGAGATGATCAACACAATAAGAAAAAGACAAAAGACCTGGATGTGACATATAATGAGAGGAGACTCACTCCTAAGGGAAATAATAGAAGGACAACTAGAGGGGAAAGACCAAAGGAAGACCACGAGAGATGCTACTTTACTGGATGATGGAAAAGGACTGTAAAGACCTAAAGGAGAAAGCTATGAACAGGAATGAATGGCGAAATTGGAATACAAAACCTGCCTAAGGGCAGAATACTACGAAGAATACGTAAAATCATAATTGCTTGAGCAGCTGTCTTTGTGACTGAATGATCGTTTTTGTAGAAATTAGCAGACAGTGAAACTGGACAGATATGTTATTAGAATTTTTATGAACAAAAAAATTAGCAAAGGAATTTGCATTTATGCTGTCATCCAAATAGAATAGTATTGCTTTAAGACAATTGAATGATTGAGATGCTTTCTTCTGTCTTCTGTGTGCTTACAGTTTGCATGCTAATTGGTTTTTTTAGGTTCATGGAGATAATTTATTGGCAAAGGTAAAATCAGAATCAAATCTAGATGATCTGGATGAAAATTCACATTACTTAAAGCAACTGACAGCACTACAGAGAGAATTAGGTGATCAGAAAATTGAAAATGATATGGTGAAACAGGAGCATGAGAAGTTAACGGAACGACTGACGAAAGGCGAGGAGAGCATGTCTAAATACAGTCAGTCAGAATGGGAAACATTGCAGAGGGAGCACATAAAGCAATTGGAACAGCTTGAGGCCAAGACAAAATCTTTGCAGCAGACTCTCGATGAATTGGAGAAAGAAAAGAAAATACTGGTGGAGGAGAAACTTCATTTATTGGAACAACTTGATGCAAGGAAACAGGAGCATGAAGACAGCAGAAATGAACTGGCGAATGTGAATGCACGCTTAACAGAACAGCTCACACAGGAAAAGTCTTTGTCTGGGGGGCATGGGCAGATGATGGAACAGCTGTTACATCAATTGAAGCAATTGCAATCCCAGGTATTCATTATTTGCAGAGAATATTTTGAGATTGCTATTTTCATGCTGTTTGCAGAATAAAACTTACCTTTAATGCGGCATATGATTCAGAATGGAGATTAGACAGTTAATCAAATTATTTGATGTCTTAATTGTTAAAGTGTTGATCGTTAATAATGACACCGATCCAAAACGTCTCAACTATTTGACTTTACATTTCTTGTACACTCAATTGTACAAGTTCATGAACATGTACAGTTGAGTGCTTTTCATATGTTTAATATCAACCATGATGACCTTTTGAATAAGTGATCCTGAATACTGACTCTCACATTTTGCTTTATTGCTATTTCACATTTAGGCTAAGTGCCTGAGAATAAGCAGCTGCTGTGGTTCTACTTTTGAAAGTGCTTTATACATTCACGTGAATTTTCTTCCTTAATAAGGATTAGGTGACAGTTTTCCATATTTTCTCTTGTGTTGTTTGAATGGAGGTGATGTCGATACAGACTGAGAAAAACCACGTCTTGGGTCAGCGAGATGAGCTTCAGAGCCTCTTGGAGGATCTCAGGCTTAGATACGGTTTGATGTCTTCTCTGATTTTTCGTCAATTTCTAGAGATATTTAGGTACCTAAATTTTTTAGTAGTATTGTTAATATCCCAGTTTAATTTGATTTAAATTGTAGGAGCGTTACTTTATTGTGATTTTTGTTTTATTTTGAATGAGCTAATACCAGACTGCTGGTTGAAATTGTAGCTGTTGCATCCGAAGAGCTGTCTCAGAGCAACGAAGCAACGCGCATTGCAACTGATGCCTTCAATAAGATTAATGCTCAGCTGGAACATGTCAATAGAATTGTGGAAATTCAATCGGCAGAAAGTCTGGAACTTACAAGGTCATTGGAAAATCAATGTCACTATAGTAGCACCTATTATCTAAAAGGCCTTTTGTTTACTTTGTTGCTGATGAGCTGTAGTCTGTATGTACAGAGCACAAGGACATTTTGTACGTACAAGACTTCCTCATGTTTATACACCACTTTTAAGATAGAATCATCATTGATTAATTATTTATGATGGGATTAGGATTGCATTTTGGATTAGTACATCATAGACGATGCATTTAACTTCTCTGAAGAATAATTTAGACTCGTTATTTGATCAAAGAAGTTGAAGTAGATTTTGCGATTAATATTTTATGTAGACAACTGGAGCTGAAGTCAGACGTTGTGCGTAAACTAGAAGCGGCCAATTCGGAACATGGCCGGAAGTTAGAAAACATTAAAAGCGGAACGAGCGGAAATATTGCAGAGCACAGAAGCGTAAATGGAAGCTCTGATGTGCTGGACAGGTATTCTGAAGACCTGATGGAACACCTGCGACAGAATGCTCCCCTTATCGAGCGCCTTCAAATGGAGTTAGACTCTGCACAGGTATCCATGGGTGAAATGATCAACGTGTTACTTCAGCACTTGATTCGTCAATTACTAAAAGCGATTGCATAATATTGGATCACTCTTCTAATGACAAAGTCAAATGTCAAGATGCAGACGTCACTGAATTGCTGTGACGTCAACAGAGGTCAGCGCTTCTTTGGATTTGAACTGTTTAGGTTATTAGATAGAATACATCTTGTTCATTATTTTTTAAAATCTCTCTCTCTCTCTCTCTCTCTCTCTCTCTCTCTCTCTCTATATATATATATATATATATATATATATATATATATATATATATATATATATATATATATATATATATATATATATATGAACAGTTTAGTAGTGAATGAGGATTTTGTATGTTTGATGTCTTTACTTATTGTTTATTTTTAGAATGCCATAAATGCCTTGACAAATCAGAATACAGAGCTTAAGAGCCAGTTGAAGTCTGGAGACGGTCAGAGTGCTACTGGTCAGGTACGGACTGTCACTCGTTTGGATTTGCTTCATCCGGTCGATAGTTCACTGGTTTGTGTATCTCTGTTTCATCGGTCGCTGCTGTCTTTGTACGCAGAATACAGAGCACGGGGCTAATTACGATTACGATACGTTTTGCTTTGTTTATGGCATTTGAATTTTGCTGAACTCTGTATCTTGTGTGGCTTTGAACATTACAATGTTTCACTCTGAAGCATAGTTTTTGCAATGTGCATTGCAGTCTGTGAGTGGATTTGACGGAGAGAAACGGACTTTGGAGGCAAAAGTCGCCGAGCTGTTCCGAGAGAATCAGTTGTTTCAAAAGAAGCTGGAATTTGTAGAAGAGGATCTTGCACGCCAAGGTAACTATCTTGACAACACGAGAAAAATTCATCATGATCAAAGCTGTTTAGGATTAAAATAGAGATGTTTGGTGGTTAACCTCTTCAGTGCCTACACCGCTGGATATATCCGACAGCTTATTTAATTCTATAGTGCCATAACCGCCGGATCAATCCGGCATAAACCCATGGAGGCCCAGCAATATCTGGTTGGCAGTGAAAGGGTTAAAGAATATCCAAGACAGCTTCAGTTGCTGTTAAAAGTTCAAGACAACCAAAGTGACTAACTTATTTAGAATTCTGCTACAGAATCATTGCATGGACAGAAGCAGGTGCAGTGAGCACAACTCTTTTGAACTGTTGCACAGATGTGTAATATTTAACATTCTTTTATTTTTAATGAGTTTAGTTCCAGCCACAATTAACGGCGACATTGTTACGAAGTCTCATTTTGAGGCCCTGCAAAGTGTAATGAAACGGATTGAGGTAGAGTAGCTTATTGTTAATTTGATGTCTTTTAAAATTTGAATCTATTGAGACAGCTGCTTAAGATGAAAATGTCTAAATTGAGTGAATCTGGATCTAAAATTTCCCTTTTGATTTTCCCCTCATACATGATTTTTTGTTTTCCTTTCAGTGGAAGTATCTAATCTGATTAAAGTAAGTATCTGTGCTTATTAATTTACTTAATATGACTGATTTATGAAAATTCAGGCAAAATACACACAAGTGATGCGTGACAAAGCAGAACTGATGGACACGGTTGAGCGACTGGAGCATATCATTATGCAACTACAAGACGAATCTAACACTATTGGTGAGGTTTCTGATGATCACGTTGACATTGTATCTGAGTCTTGAAACATTTAAAGTCTCTGCCGTTCGAATACTTTGACACTCATTCTGCCTTCTGTTGTCATGCTCTTTGTAACACATTTGTTTGACATCCACTTTGCTGCCAATGCAATGGGACATGTAATGCTAAACAAGACTTACGGACATGTTTACGCTGTTGCTGCAGTGTGTAGTCGTCGTAAATTTGTAGGTGAGTATGTATCGCTGTATCATCATCAGCGGTTTCTTTTGCGGCAGAAGACCGCGCAGAAAGACGGCTACATCTATCAGCTCGCCCACGAGCGCACCGCTCTTCACAACCAACTCGCTCAGCTTCAGATGCTCATAGTTAAACTGCTGAATGAGCGCGCTCGGGCAGATTCTTCGTCTAACGTAAATGCCAGCATAACATCGGCACACTCGTCTGTAGTCGAACCAGTTAATGACGTCAGCGACCAAAGAGAAACTGGTTAGCATATGACACGGGGCTTGGGCTGGCTAGCCTGTGCTGGGTCCTCAGGTCTCCAAAGACGAAGGGGGGATGGTCATTTGATTGTATCCTTTGGATAGGTACCAGTGACCTTCGGGCCGTCCGCATTTTTGGACTTTACGGGTTCCTGCCCTGATGTAACAAATAGTAGGAACTTATTTAGAGTCTTAATTACAGCATGATGCAGTCTAATTGAAAGATTCTAGCGGAAACAGGTTTTTAAAATCATTAAATATTGGATAATTTATGATTTTATTTGTTTCACTTTTTGTGTTAATGAGTTTATATTTTAGAAATGTTTTGTCTTGTTATGTTATGTTGCTGATCACTTGATTTTTACATATGTTTGAAAAACTGTTTCAGTTGACCCAGTTTCCCACAGTGACTTTCTGCCCAATTCTGGCGAAATCCTCGAACCCGGGCTCAATTGTCACAGTCCCTCCACTTTTCCAGCCGACATTCCGTCAGGACAGGACACCGCCCAGGAAATAATGTACCTCTTAAACGAGATCGGAACGTCAAAACTTCTCAATGACCAGTCGTACAATGAAAGAAATTACATACACTGTGGTCACTGCTCTGGACAAATACTGGTTGCATAGGGATGAAGGGCTCTGAAGAGATAGGCACTGGTTCCATGCGAGTGAAGGGGAGTTGGTGGAAACTGGAAGGCTGATTTTAAGTGATGATGTGCATTTTTGTTTTTTGAGAATCTGGGTTAATGGTACTTTTGCATTCAAACTGTGTTGTCATTTTCTGGTTCTCAGAGCATAAAGTTGTTGTATTTGAAGAATGATTTCAATATTAAAACCTTTTCATTATTGAAAAATTTGAAGAGCCAATGAAAGAAACAAAACCCAGGCTGTTTCCTGGAGCAGTTTCCATTGGGCTTATCAAACAGTTCTCACAGTTGTTTGCTATTCACATATTTAAACTTGTATGCATTTAGACTCGTCTGACCACAGTCCATATTGAAGAAGGGCTTTGGAGTTTGGACCATATCAATAGAGATGGCCTATTTTAGTTTTGGATTTTAAATTATGCACATAATATTCTGTGTTTAGTAGTTAAATGTTCCACTCCCTTTGTATAGAAAGTGGAAAATTCCATCTTGACTTCGGTTCCTGTGCTTAGCAGACTTTGGGGGGGGGCATAGACACATGCAATGTGGATATTTGTATTGCAGATATAATCAGATATGCACTGTGTAGTTATCGTTTTCACAGGCCCAGTCATTCCATTTATTCTTTAGAGGTGCTATATGAGTTCTAAATTTAGACGCATTTCTTTTTGGAAAGTTCAGTGTTCTAGATGTTATGACTACTAATGAATGATGACTAACAGTTGATCTAAAACTGACGAGCATTGTTGCCACGGTTACAAGTTTAATTCAGGTTTGAGCAGCTATTAATCATCGGGCCTTAGCACCTGCTTAGAATGATTTTTGGATCATGTGAATCCAATTCCATAATTTCTTTTGCTTGTTAAGTTTCACAGCAAGAAGCGTTATGCGTGTAAGAGATCGATTTTAATGTTTCTTACTGAACCATCGTTTCTGTTTTACCACATATTGATTAAAATGAGAAGCAGGATGTGGCCTAGAGAGCATCAAAGTCTCGGAATGTCTTATTTCTCTTTTTCTGTAATTATCAGAGACTCCGGCTGTCAGAGAGGTTGTAGTCCTAATTAAGTTTCTGTGAATGTTGACCTACTTATAATACCACACAGTTTGAATGTGATGATTAAGTAGTTTGGCTGCATATCTGTAAAAAGTCTTTCAGCTTTGATTAAGTGAGTTGCATCTTGAATAGTTAATGACTGAGCATTCTGTGGTTGAAACTACTGTATTTTGTTGATTCTGTTTGAATTAATAAATGTATGTGCAATGAATTATTTGATTTAAAATAATTTAACATGTATCAACATGATTTTGTGCTCAAAATGTATAATTTACTGTGAATGTATGAGGTTTTGTTAACGTGCTTTCAGTGTAACTGATGCTTACATAATTTTCTGTGTGATCGGTGAAATATTTTGTTAGGTGTTAAACAAATCTGAAATCTTAAGTGTGTTTATATTGTGTACTGGGGAATGTAGTCCCCATTTTGCTCATATCCAGACACACCCTTATAGAAATTACAATCGAGTATCTTTTTCTTCCCTATTTTAAAACTGGATACAAGAGGTGAGGAGATTACCAAACCACTGTACATGTAATTGCAAAGTGCACACATCAATGCAAGGTACTGAATAAGTAATCCATGCATTCAGAAATAAGGTGGTGTAAATAATGAAATAGAAATTACTAGTAAACTAGGTACTCAAAAGTTGGCAACGGTAACTCCTTACTAATTCATATTCAAATATTCTTCAAAATAGGTTTCCTCGATAGTTATTTAGAAAATGGATTTAATACATGTAATTTTAGAAATAGTGGCATTGACAATTATACATTGATCTCGAAAGAATTTCAATTGAGAATTGTGCCATTTTCAAAACTGTGGACTATGTGTTTCTTTGTAGCACTGTCTGTAAACTAAGGACTGAGCACAATAGCCTGAGCGTAAACCGAATGACCATATAGTTATATGGTTGACCTACTTCCTTTAAAATGGCGCTACAAACCTGCAGGCGACGTCAGAGGTGCATGGATTCCTTTAACATATATAATCTTTAGTACATTTATTTCGTTTTCCTATTAATTTAACTCGTAATATTCTAAATATTAGTAAGAATTTCTCGGAATCTTCTGTTTTAAAATGTCCGACGAGTGAGTTCAATATTTTGAGGATGTTTTTAATTTTTTTATTAATTTAAAGTTAATGAATTTTTGTGTATTTCTGTTTTAAACGGCGTTGCTGTCACTGGCAACAGCAGAAAACAGTGCAGGAGGAGGCGCTATATAAATTCCATTAGGTTGCATTACGTTGAATTCTGTTTCAGTTACGGAGACCGGATCAGTCGAGAGAACAAAATGAGAATCCAGATAAACCAGAAACTCGTTGAGACCGGCGAGCGTGAGAGGTCCAAGATTTCTTTCGCTAATTAATGATTTTATTATCATTTCTATTTGTCATATATTTATTGGGCTCCATCTTTAGGAATTTTGCATATAAAAAGCTCCCGTTAATGTATAATTACCGATAGAATAACGCTTACTGTGACATTCGTTACAAATTGGTTGGTGAAGAACCAGAACCCTACAACCAAGGAATGAACGGAACGACTCTTCTGGCTTCTGAAAATCCTAGTTTTCTTTTCAGTATATCAGATGCCGTGGTGTGCCTCGTTTTCCCCGTTCTGTGAAGCATCTGAGCTTACGCTGACTTATGCATATTTGTGTTTTCAGACTAAAAGAACTGCTACGAACCCGTTTAATCGAATGCGGATGGAGAGACCAGCTGAAGGCACAGTGCAAAGGCAATTGACATCAACAACTCCTCATATCATACAATCGATAGTATAGTGGCAATAATGGCTTAGACTGTAGTTCTGATTATATTGATAAAATATCATTATTATGACTGAATACCATATGCACATCTGCATGTTTGTGTGATTAACATATATCCCGTGAATATAGTGTTAAGAGCCATTTGATTCCACCAGCCATGAAAATTTTTTACTTCAGCAGTAAATGGCAACATAGTTTTCTACGTTATGCATTTCAGAAATTGTTCGGAAAAAAGGTTTAGAGAATGTTCGGGTTGACGACCTAGTTGCCGAGATCACTCCGAGAGGAAGAGGTTCGTCCCACATTTTTAGCCTAAAACAAGGTTCAGTTATAATGATGATGATATTTATATTAGCCATTTACAATGTACCGTATATGGGTCCATCCATATAGTACATACGCACCGAGGAGGAGGGGGTTGGATTTAGGAGATTTTGCATGTTTATTTACAGTGTTCAAACGGGGGTTGAAAATATACCTTTTTTTGTGTATGTACTATATAAGGATGAGCCCTGTACTAAATATGTTTTTGTGACATCTGAAAAAAGCTTACAACCATGCAGATTTTGCACGTACTGCTTGGCTGCATAGTGTAGATATATAGACGGTTTTCTGATGATACTTTTTTGCATTTAATTGATTTAGCGCTGGTTCCAGATCAGGTAAAGAAAGAACTGTTGCAACAAATTCGAACCTTCCTAGCACAGCAGTCGAATCTGTCGTAGTCCTTGCAGCAATTCAGATATTCAATGGAAAAACACTGTTGTTGCACAACATGGATTGTTGTTACCAAAATGGCACACTTGTGGTCAAATCTTAGTATTTAATGAAGTGACGGCAATTTATTCTTTGTTAAAATCCTCAAAAAGAAAGACTTTATTCGCGTATTAAAATCAGTATTTTTTATCTGTTAAGATGTCAGTTTTTCATAAGATCGCACAACGGTAACAGGTGAATGGTATCATTGCACCAATGCCCCACTGCTGACTACGCGAACTAGTGTAACTACTAGGGCCCCTATAGTCGACTCGGCCTTCATTCGCCATATGGCAGCAGCAAATGCTTAGCTAAGTGACATGGGGACAAAATGTCTTGACAAGCAAAAAAGGGTCGTGATATTTTTGCAATCACAGAAATTTTTCGAGGATACTATGAACGTTTAAAAACTTTTAGGCTTGCAAAATTTTTAGGGGTCCGTGACTGGTTTGCCCAGGGGTCAGGATTTACTGTAGACGTGCCTGTCCATTCCGGAATCCTGGCTATGCCCCTTATTCAAACAGGGTAGACCATATTGAACCACTCAAAAACATTATTATTATCATAATTATCCTTATTTCTTATAATAATGATAATTGGTCTCAAGCAGGGCAGACCCTACTAAACCACTTTGGACCTTACTACTACTACTAATAATAATATTATTTCATGCTCTGTATATTTAAATCGTGTATCAATAAAAGTAGCAGGTTATGTAATTGATTACCCTACCAGTATGGTAGTATCACTTTGCATTACAGACACTTTAGCAGTGGCGGCTCCAGGATTTGGCAAGTGGGGGGGGCGTTGGGGTGACAACTTCTAATCATGTGGGGGGGCAACCATTTGTTGCTAGGTATGTAGTATTAAGTATAGGGTCCCAAAAGGGAGCCACTGGGGGCCAGGCACTCAATAGGGGGCACGGGCCCCCTGGCCCCTCCGGTGGAGTCGCCACTGCACTTTAGCATCTTTCAGATCCGGTCTTAAAACACACCTGTTTGATTTGGCTCATCCCTTTTAGGTTGCTCCCCCGCTGTTCTGACTGATCTTCCGGGTTGTCTTGGCTCTAAATCTATTTGGATTTGGTGTGCCATCAGCTGATGCACTTGGCATTATGATAGTGGCGCCATAGAAGTTTTGATTGATAGCATCATAACTAAGCGTTACGTCGGTTATCACCAGTCTATAGGTGGCCGACCCTCTGGGTCCGGTGATGTGCCCAAAAGGTTGACAGGTCGCATCTTTCCCTATATCATTGTGTCACTAGTAGATATGTTCTGTCAAATAAATTCAGAAAAAATCGTTTTTTGTATTATAGCGAGCTGGAACCATATACAAAAATTAACCCCAAGTTACTAAAAATAACACGGGCTCGGGAGGTCAAATATAGGAAAAATACCTGGTACCGAAGGGGTTAAATCATGCTAAGGAAGACTTTTAAAAATTAGCATTATCTGCGCATGCGTCGCTTCCGACCAATCAGAATCGCAGTTGGCATCATAATTATTCATGAGGGAATTTTGTTTTGAGAGAAACACAAAATTATTTAAAGACATTTAAAGCACATTTACAGAAGTGAAAATGATGTTTTATTTATCGCTACTAATCGCCAACTGAATCAGGTGAAATACAGCGGTATTGTACAAAATTAAAAGCAGCAGAAGCTAATGCATATCCGACGCAGTTTACATAGCGCCATTTTAACTTCGTTATATATTTGATAATAATGAATAATTATTATTATTTTCTTATTATAATTTCTGCGTTTAGAGTGGTTCACTGTCCTGTTTGAAGACTTGTGTCATGAAGAATTTTGTGTAGATTTTGTGAACAATATATATGGTCTGTCGTTGAATTTGTGTCTATGTCTATGCTTTCTTAGTTTTGTGGATTGTGTGTTCTGGTAATTGTTTTCGTTGAGAGTGGTGTTTGAATAGTTATTTTCTGTATGCAGGTCGGATGGGAAACTGCACTGGTAGAAATCGATCACCAGCGAGTAAGTCAGCGCAGCCGGGGGTAAAGTCCACAGGGCAGAGCGTAATCAACAGTGAACCGGTCTCTTCCACGAATGAACCCACCCAATCAAATGCCGGGGCCACTGCCCTCACTGGAGCTGCTAAAGATCCAATCGGAGCAGGTGTTAAGCTTTTTGTTGCGATGTACGACTATGATGCTCGCACAGATGAAGACCTGAGTTTCAAAAAGGGTGACCTCTTGGAAATACTCAACGATACGCAGGGCGACTGGTGGTTTGCTCGGTCAAAAACCCCACGAACAGGAAAACTTGAAGGCTATATTCCATCCAATTATGTGGCCAGGGTGAAAAGTCTCGAATCAGAACTGTGAGTCTTGGCAATTGCATGAATTCACTGTGACTTAATTTT
The DNA here is from genome assembly GCA_018105865.1 of Metaphire vulgaris. NCBI lineage: Eukaryota > Metazoa > Annelida > Clitellata > Crassiclitellata > Megascolecidae > Metaphire > Metaphire vulgaris. The sequence continues at coordinate 19,311,016 of CM030838.1, read as the reverse complement.
TATTATTGAAATTGCATTGTCTTCAGGCTTAAGATGTTTTTTGCTGTTTGCTGTGATAATTAGAAACAATTTAACCAGATTGATTTATGGTCAGTTTATAGAAGTGTTCACCCATTAATAAAACCTGTGATAAAGTAACCAGGTATCTTAAGACCCCTTTTATTATGACTTTGTAAACATTTGACAGAGAATAGATTTCTGAAAGACTTTGCATAATGTCGACTCAAATAGCTCAATATTTTTTGTGGCATTTTACTTTTTCACACAATTATTTTGGATGAATATTCAATGCCACTTCATCATCATCATCATCATCATCATCATCATCATCATCATCATCATCATCATCATCATCATCATGATTGTCATTGACCATTTTGAAATTATAATTTGATTTTGCATGCTGTTAGCTGATTGTTTACTTAATCAAATCATTTTGTCTGAATTTTCAGTTGGTATTTTGGAAAAATCAAAAGAATTGAGGCCGAAAAGAAGCTGCTTCAGGCAGAGAATGAGCACGGAGCATTTCTGATTCGTGACAGCGAGAGTCGTAGAAATGATTTCTCTCTTTCAAGTGAAATTCTTTCATTTTTTTAATGAGCTTATTTTGTATTGAAATGCATAGAAATTCACGTATTTCCTTTTGACTTTGTAACATTCTGTTACCGATTAATTAAATTAGATTTAAAATTGCTTTTGGTGACGTTGGTTTTGTTTTGAAGTTGCAGCCTTCATCTAAGACAGACAAGTTTCATTACTTTTATTCTCATGAGTTTGCAGCAGCCAAGATTTAATAAAAGGAACTTCTGGATTGTAATTTCATTCTAGTAATTGCCATATTCAACATGTTTCTGCTTCAGTCCGTGACGGTGATACAGTGAAGCATTATCGAATTCGACAGCTGGACGAGGGGGGCTTTTTCATCGCCCGAAGGGTGACATTTCTCACCCTTGCAAACCTGGTTGAACACTATTCCCAAGAGTCTGATGGACTTTGTGTTAATCTGAAGAAACCATGTTCACAGGTGAGTGACTGCAGAAAATCTTGAATTGAGACCAGATTTTAGAGATCTATGAACCTTTTTGCAAGTGGATTTTGACTTTATCAATGGTAAATTTCAATTGCTTTTTAACCAAATCCTACACTGTTGTTATTTGCTTAAAGATTGATTTTGTGTGATTTTTGCATCAGGTAGAGAAACCTGAGACAGTTGGTTTGTCCTACAACACCAAAGATCATTGGGAAATCGCCAAAAGTTCGCTTCGCCTCATCCGAAAGATTGGTCACGGACAGTTCGGTGAAGTTTACGAGGGTCTCTGGAATAACACCACACCTGTGGCTATCAAGACTCTAAAGCCAGGTGTGTGTCTCTAATATCCAACTTTGTTTTCAAATTAACTGTTTTAATGAGCCTGATGTTAAGGACTGTGTCTTTTCAGTTTCAGCTGAAGATGTATTAGTCTTTATCCTGATCCATTGAAAGGGTAGAATTTTGCTTCTTCACTCTGAATAATGATGATGATGATGATGATGATGATGATGATGATGATGATGATGATGATGATGATGATGATGATATAATAATAATAGTAGTAATAATAATAACAATAATAGTAATAGTAATAATAATAGCAATAATAATAATAATAATAATAATAATAGTAATAGTAATAGTAATAATAATAGCTAGGCAGAACTGCCAAATTTGTCAGAATTTAATTCATAGTGACTGGGGATTCTGTTAGGGAAATATTGGGAGTTGAATTTCTCTTTTCCTTTGCAAATCAGTTTGATTTTTAAACTTTTCTATAGAAATCTCTATCATAATTTTACCGCTATTTCTTTTTGTCTTGCGGTGAAATTAGGGACGATGGATCCAAAGGATTTTTTAGCCGAAGCACAGATTATGAAGAAGCTTCGCCATCCAAAGTTGATTCAGCTCTATGCTGTTTGTACGCAGGACGAACCAATCTACATCATCACAGAACTGATGCGCCATGGAAGCTTGCTTGAATTTCTCCAGGGTGCGTCAGTTCAACCGCTGTCTCAATTCTATACTGAAGTGTTCAGAGCTGTTTGTTTTCTACTTAAATTTTTCTGTGTCGATTGCTTTACAAGCATTTATTTTAAATATATTGACTCCTCTTTTACCTGTTCACTTTTACACTTAACCTGGAGGCCAGAAATATTTTCATTTCAAGATGGAACTTTTTTGTACGTATCGGAATTCTGTTGTGTTTTCAGGTCGCGGTCGATCTCTAAAACTGCCGCAACTGATTGACATTGCGGCTCAGATCGCCAGCGGAATGGCGTATCTCGAAACGCAAAACTACATTCACAGGGATTTGGCTGCTAGAAACATTCTCGTCGGTGACGCCAACATCGTCAAAATTGCAGACTTTGGCCTTGCACGCGTGATCAAGGTTTGACTGAAAATATGCAAGTCTATGAAAAAGAAAGTTACTTCAGATTTTGATTCATGGCTTCACTTTCCTAGAATGCTCTGCTCAGTTCTGGAACAGACGTTCTGGGCAGTTCTTGGTGCAGTTCTTTAGTTGTGTGTGACAGCCGAATGTAAATACTTGCAGGACGATGAATATGAGGCAAGGGTTGGTGCAAGGTTTCCCATCAAGTGGACCGCCCCAGAGGCAGCCAATTACAACCGATTCACCATCAAGTCTGACGTCTGGTCATTTGGAATTCTCATTACTGAAATCATAACTTATGGGAGATTGCCCTATCCAGGTAAGACATTCTTGATTCAGATATCTATGTCCAGGTGAAGCATCCTTAATTCATATATATATATATATATATATATATATATATATATATATCTGTGTACATTAATCAGTGTGTTCAAATGTTGTGAAGATGGTGTTGGATATGTTTGCTATTAATATTGTTTTGTGGCATTGTTTAACAGTCAGAAGATTCATAGATTGCATATTGCTAAATCAAAATGAAATCTTGAAAGTGGGTAATTTTGCCGAACCATGGACTTGATTAAATATGTTATAATTTTTATTTATAGCAGACGGAGGCACAGATCCCTGCAGAACAATCCTATTCAGTTAGACCCAAACGTGCTGGAGGGGGAGGGGTTGGTGGGATGTACATGTGGCCGATGTTATCTGCGATACATTAGAGCTCATTTTCATTTGATGCTAATGAATATTCATGATGTTTTCAGTGAATCTGTTTAGTTGCTTAGCTGCAGTCTGATGTCTAAAATGAATTTTTCTTTTCAAACGAAACCAGATTCGTTTCTTGTTGTTGTTATTTGTAGGAATGACTAATGCTGAGGTCCTCCACCAGGTGGAGCACGGCTACCGCATGCCGTGTCCTCCAGGGTGTCCTCAGGCACTCTACGAGATCATGCTTAGCTGTTGGGCAAAGGACGAGATGGAACGACCGACGTTTGAGACGCTCCAGTGGAGACTGGAAGAGTTCTTTGCTCTTCCCGGGAGCGAATACACGGATTCGACGATTGCCGTCAGATAAGTGGTCTGTCACTCAATGAAACTGCTTTGCAGCTGCAGTTGAGGCACGGCCACTGACACTGTCAGGTGATCGCTGGCAGATGAGTCATCAGTGGCAGTGTGAAATTCATGAAGCTGTCTTGTATTTTAAGATCTTTTTTTTACAAAAGTACATTGCGCTCGTTGTTCTAATTTTCAGTCAAGTGAGTAAGTGCAGCCACTGTGTGTGTGCGTGTGTGTGTGCGTGTGACAGATATTGTCTAGATTCGCTCCACAATGTTCCATAGACATCGGTGACATAGTCAAGTATTTCTGTGTTCAGGCAGGCACTTAGCTGTTAAGTGCTCTACTGAATTGTTGAATATTTGATCTTTGTAATTATTCTATCAGTCGTATGTGAATGTTACAGGAGAATTGATGTAGCTATTTCTTTTACATTTTGCCACTGTTTTTGTGTTATCTCTTTAAGAAACGTAACCTTCGACTTGATATTGTGATATAAAACATATTTAAAACCGATCCAAAGGAACTTGTTATGCTTCAGTTTTATATTCATGGTTTTTGTCTTATTTAACTTTGGTTGCTTATAAATAGAAGCTTTCCAAGTGATGGCTAATTTGTTGATTTTGCTTAACTTTATTAGATTTGACTAAAAACATTATGCATTTGACTGAACCTTGCAAAAGTTCATTTGCTTAAGTTTACTAATTTTCTGTGCTCTGATTTTAGTAGCCAATTGTTGTGGGTTTTTGTGGATTTTCTTGCTTTTTTGCTTTTAAAATCTTTTCTTGAAGCTTTTCTGAGTAATTTATTGTAGTTAAGAACGATTGTAAGCTTTATGAGATATTTAATTTTTATCGTTTTATTGATAATTATTTATATAAGAAGTTATGATAATACAATCAGACTTCCTTGACATTGTTAGAAGTTTGACTTTTGTTGTTAATTAATAAATGTGCATTTGTATCAGATGAAATTATTATTTATTATAAAACTGAAAACATTTGGCAGTCTGCCATTCGGCACGTGACACCTAGGCAGGGTTTGAACCTGTTTGTCTTCGGTCATAATTAATTGCTCAAAGCACTTGACTAATGAGGAGGAGGAGGAGGAGGAGGAGGAGGAGCTGTTGCCGGCATTTGGTCAAGTTGAGTTTTATTGCTCTTGCTATTATTTTATATTTTGTTGTTGTTGACTTCTACCATTTTATATGTCTTTTTTTGTTATGCTATGAATATTTATCTCTGAAGTTAATGTCAGATGACTGATGACATTATGTGATGACATCACAACACCTCACAAAGGAACAGCACAGAAAATGATGCTAACTTCTGATTTGGCAGTACTCTCCCCCACCTGTCTCTCCGTCTGTTTGTCTGTCTCTTTCTTTCTCTCAATAGCATTGTTGTCTAAAGAGTTATGTGATTTCATTATCATTGTGGAAACAAATACAGAAGTGTGGTCTTTTTGGTGTTGGTAAAGAGAGGCTTCAACGTATTTCTAAAGTTGTTAGATGAAATGTTTTTATTGTGTAATTGGAAATTTTGATATTTCACATAAAACTGGATTCAATTGGTTCAATTGGATTGCGTGATTTCTTCGCGTTCTTAACAGTGGCGGCTCTAGGATTTGGCAAGTGGGGGGGGCCGTTGGGGTGGCAACTTCTAATCATGGGGGGCAACCATTTGTTGTTTAATGTATGTAGCATTAAGTATAGGGACCCAACAGGGGGGCCATTGGGAGGGCAGGCACTCAATAGGGGCCACTGGCCCCCCGGTGGAGCCGCCACTGGTTCTTAATAACTTCTTATGAATCAGTGGCTTGATAATTATAATTTTAAGTGTTTTTAGTGAAAATGCAATGGTTTCGACATCTAGCGAATGGCATTAGAATCAGCATTTTCAGTTGCATTCGCTTGGTGACTTCTGTCTTATCGAACGCATTAAATTTTGGCTCTAAACATTGATATTATAATCCTAAATCGTATAGAGTATTTTCATGTCTTCTCTGGTTTATGTAAGCCAGATTGATTAATTACAGACTAATCTAATCGTAAGCTTCTATAGCGCAACTTGATAAAGCAAGAGAAGCATCAGCCGCTGGCACACCAATCAGACTACATGGCCTACACTGTATACGGCTATCATAGTCATTAGTTAAAGTAATCGCCATCACTTAACTTCAAGATGCTAATTAGGCAAACCTAATAACTATTATAATGTCCTGATTAAATATGTAAATGGGCTAAACACTTGCTGTAAATAGACGTTACGTAACTCAGTGACGTCAGTCTGTAGCTGCGATGACCGCTTGCTTAATGATGGACTCTGGGTAGTTTCTATCTGGTAACGGTGAATATCGGCGTGCATGTCTGTTGGGCCAACATTGTGACAGGGACCATTGCCGGGGGGGCCGCCGCTGAAGAAGCAGCTGGTTGGGCCATCACGAAGCCAGCTGTGGACATGAGCTGAGACTGAGCTGGCTGTTGAATTCCAATGGGGATGAAGTTGGTCGCCAGGTCATAACGATCCAATCTAGAACGAAGAAGAATTCGATTGACAGGTCATCTTTTCTGTATGGCGGTAATTTCATTTTAAACTAAAAGCTAAAAATATATTCGATTGTAATTTCATTTGAACGTCTAATTTGCTCAAATTGCCTCTTTATTCCATTTTACCTTTTCTTCTGATGTCTCTTTGCTTTGATGTGATATTCGTCATCACTGCAAAAGATTACAGTAGTTGAAGCAGACATAGGCTATTTGAGAACAGTTGGATTAATTTGCGTCATTCGAGGGTCACGTGGATAGGCCAATGAGGGCCCCTATTCGGGCCGCTATATATCAGTAGAATTTGTGCAAGATCGATGAAAAACATTTATCTGGGGTGGAGGTAAGGGTAAAGTGAGTGTAGACATAGGCCTAATCAATTGACTCGATTATATTTAACAGCATTTGGCCACTCGATGATAAATAACAATTAGCCTCTGAAGTGTGCACCAGAGATCAGTGTTTAACTCTAATATTACTCAGAACACTTCTTCGGCTGGGTGGGGCGAAGCTCAGGCCCAGTTGCGGAAAGCCCCCTCCCTCTTTAAAAACCCCCTAGTGGCTCTGAATTCTACGCCTGTGCTCGATAAGTTGAAACGTCATTGTTTAATTTCTACTAAGAGCGTCTCCTTTGTTTCTCCCACTTTCTGATCCAGTCCCAGCTGCCAGTTATGTTGTGTCCAGACAGATATTCGACAGGTTATGAATGGAAAAGGCAAAAACGCAGGATCTAGACAGGGAACTCTGGCACTTAGGCCTAGGCCTACTGGATCCTTTCCATAGTCCATAGGGTACTTTAGGCCTATTGATAAGTGACCTCAATGTTATCGATTAATAATTTATCAAATATTGAGTAGGCCTAATGATTAAAATTCAGACCACTGGCGTAGTGACGGGGGTTCGGGTCCCTATCCTGGATGCAACCGGTCGTGGTATTTGCGCAAACCGTTAAGAAATTCGGGTGTAGGTAGCTTGATCGAAGGGATTAGGTTTACGTGAAAGTGCTCCTTAAAATCGGTGACTTACTCGAAAATGTCGACTCCCACCCCCCACCCCACCCCGCTCCCCCATATTCCGGGACCCTGGCTACGCCACAGATTCAGACAAAATACCTTGACTCTTCTTCTTCTGATGATGATTCATATTTCGATTTCTTCGCCTTCGCTTTATTTCTAAATCAAAGATGAAACTGTTTTCACGCCCCAAGTCGATCTATAGGCAGCTTATCCAGTTGTCAACGAATGCGTTCCTATTCAACAGAGGTGGCTCTGCCTACCGAGTATATAGCCTAACGATTCGGAAGCCAACACATCGATACGAGTGAGAGATAAAGCGGTCGAATATCTTAAGGTTTGCTATTTGATTTTTACCTGGGATTTTTGACAACTCTTTTCACAAGAACCCAGTCATCGTCCAACTCGTGCGGACAGCCCCTGCATATAAAACGGTCAAGCAAACTGCTGTACTTACTTGCTTTAATGAAGCAGACTAATAACTAAAATACTGTGGTTGATAAATTATTGTAATTTGTTTTAGAGAACTTGGTAAATGTCGGTTAGCGCTAACTTAATAAGCTAACTCATAAGCCGTATACGGTAATTAACAGAAGTGTTTTATGCAAAGTAATAGACAGCTAGGCTATAGTTTATTTGTGTTTAAGGCCAGAATTTTGCCATCACTCGGCTGACCTGTTCTCAGGCGGCATTTTAGTCTACTTCTGCTGCAGAGAGAAAAGTTACGCAAAATAACTCAGAATCGCCTAAAACCAATGACGCAGTTTAACAACCGCTTTTCAATTTATGTTTGAAATAAATTCTGAATATAATCACCAACTGAGTCTGCGCCGCAAGATTCTGCAAACGAAAAACAACCGAAATTAGAAAAACATGGACAGCTGAGCTTAACAGCTGATGCTCCCATAAGCACAGCTAGGGACAAAGAGAAGATATGCCTCCATCTACGCGGTGAATGTGCGAAGAATTTCGTGTTTTTTCTCGTCGGAGAAACTGATCGATCGATTCCCCTATATTCCTCTATTCCGGAACCCTGGCTACGCCACTGCTAATAGGGTCTAATGCTAAGTGGTCGTCAGACTCGTCAAAACATTGGATGCGACTTTAGCATGTCAAGAGACAGAATCACGAGGAAGAGACAGACAGACAGACAGACAGACAGACAGACAGACAGAAATTGTGTCGCGAAACGCGAAGAAATGTGAAGGGTAATAAATTCAAATGAACTGCATGAATGACACATGTTTTATTGTCGCGATAAACTATGAGATGCAGTATATTAAAATGATTAAAAATAAATTAGATTAAATGAAAGCAACGCATGCGTTAGGCAAATTAATCGTCTTCGCGTAGGCCTAATGTTCGTGACCTTAGAATGACCCACTATAGGCCTAACTACTGTATATAGGTCGGGTAATATCGATTCGTTAGTCGTTACCTTTTTTGAGGAGTAGGCGGTGGAGGAGGTTCAAGTGTCGGCTCATAGCGATGGATGACCTTGTGAACTACGACCTCTGGCTCTCTGTTCAGCAAAGTCAAGGTCATCGTCGGTAGACAAAAGCAATTGCGACAAAGACAAAGACTTAAAAAATTCGATGAATGGAAACCGATGCATGCATGTTGCTTCTAAAGTCGACGACGACTTACCTTGGAGGTGGCGGAGGCTGAGGCTGAGGCTGAGGCTGAGGCTGAGGAGGGGGCTGTAGGACAACGACCTTCTGAAGAGCAGGAGCCGGAACAGGCGCTGGCTCCCTGGTCAATCAATCAATCAATCAATCAATCAATCAACCATGCCCAAACGTTTAATACAGAACTATACTGTTGCTCAGACTTTACTGACTAACCACCATTGGCGTCATGGCGTTGTCAAGGGCGACGGGGGCGGGACCCCCTATTCGGATCGGGACTGGTCGGGAGATTCGTTCAAAATCGGTGAATAGTTGAGGGTGTGTGTGTGGGGGTAACGAGTAGTATTAGATCGAGGAAAGGCACCAGACTTTAAAGCGTTTGAGACGACGACCTTTTTTGCTCGTCAAGACATTTGAACCGAAAAATGTAGAAGTGCCCCCCATGCTGGAATACTGGCTACGCCAGCCACTGCTAACCGCTGAGTAAGTAGTACTTTTTAAAAATTACTAACATTTATGAGAATAGTCTTCTAGAATTTGGAAATAAAACGCCGAGTCTTTCTCTGACTGCTTCGATATCTACTACAGTGGTTTTCACACAGTCTTACTTATAGCCTCCTAATAATTCCTAAACCACTTTAAATCATATTATTATTATTATTATTATTATTATTATTATTATTATTATAAGTAGTAGTAGTAGTAGTAGTAGTAGTAGTAGTAGTAGTAATATTATTATCAAGGCGCGATTTGTAGGGGGAAGGGGGAATCTTCCCCCCACTGCCCAACTGCATCCCCCTACTGCTACATCCCCCACCACTACATCCCCACTGCTACATTTCCCAACAACTACATCCCCCAAGCTCGACATATCCCCCCCCCACTGCTCTAGGTCACAAATCGCACCCTGATTTTTATTATTATGTTCAATTGGCAGAGCGTCTGAGCTGAGATGCGGGAGACATTCAACTATAAATAGTGTTCTATCAAGACCCCAGGATTTTTTTTTTTGGGGGGGGCGGAGGAAATTGACTTGGATGGCGTCGAAGAAACACGGTTCGATGCAAAAAATTTGTGTCACTGCTGAATTTCTTTTTTGGGAGGCGGATTTTGAGGGTTATTGGAGGGGTATCTCCCTCTAACAGCAGTGGCGGCTCCAGGATTTGGCAACGGGTGGGCCGTTGGGGTGGCAACTTCTAACAATGGGGGGCCAACCATTTGTTGTTAGGTTATAGTATTAAGTATAGGGTCCCAACAGGGGTAGCCACTGGGGGCAGGCACTCAATAGGTGGCACGGGCCCCCCGTGCCTCCACTGTGGAGCCGCCACTGCCTAACAGGCCTGGATAAAACGCTGATTATAAAGCACGAATAAATCGTTGGGTGTCGTCTTTTCTTCTCTTTCAACTTTTTAGCAGAATGCATTTATCCTTATTCAAGGGACGAAGCAAGACAAATGGATTAACACAACGTACACACACACACACACACACATCGATAGAGAGGGGCTAGATTGACAGATGCATGTATGGTTGGTTATACTTACGGATAGTCGATGACTGGTAGTGGAGATTGTTCTCGTATGTCTTGTCTATTAATTAAAAAATCACCTTTACATAATTTATCATGAGCAGAGGAACTATTGACACCGTAGCCCAATGCTGTGCTGGCGAACGCCAGTCTATGCGTTCACCGGAAATAGAAATGAATTTAATATGGCAAATTGAGAGACGCTCAGTGGCGGTTCCACCATGTTGATGACTGGAGATGCATCCCCTCCCAATGGGGTTCCGGATGACCGTTTTGCTTGTCAACCTATTTTCCGGTGACTTTTTAAAAAATTTAGTGAAAAATACTGCGAATGACCTTCTGTTATTGCTTGTCGGCCTTCTTTGGTAAGGTTTATTAACAATTCTTCTCTTTTCTTTCTTCTTCTTCTTCACTTTGCATCCCCCCAACACCAACTTCCTATAATTTTTTTCATCCCCCACCAAGAATTCCTGGAACCGCCACTGGAGGCGCTATATAGATAGCAGACGAAAAACAACTAGAGGGGCGTCTGAGATTCTTATAGCGTTATTATACCAAGCAAGCCTGTTTTCACACAGGCTTGCTTAGCCTCATAAACCACTTAAAATCACATTATTATTATTATTATTATTATTATTATTATTATTATTATTATTATTATTATTATTATTATTATTATTATTATTATTATTATTATTATTATTATTATTATTATTATTATTATTATTAGGCTAACTGACGAGATTAGCGGGACTTCAGTGACCGGGCGTGCGATTGCAACTATCCTCCTGCGAACGTTCGAATAGTTCTTGAGTCTCTGACGAGCGTAGACGGCGAGAAAGACGATCGTCACCAGGAGACTGACTCGAAGATAACGCAGATGCCGATCAAAGCCACCGTCTGACTCTCCAGCGCTGAAACTAAAACACTGGCTCCGGTGGAGAGGAGGACACAACGACTACATACAGTACTACGCCTACGGGTTAACCACCTTATGCCATCATACACTCAAATATCCTATTATATATATATATATATATATATATATATATATATATATATATATGCAGTGATGTCAGGTGTCCAGGTTTTTTTTCGAAATTTGAGCGAAATTTTGTGGTGTCGTAGGGCTTTCATATTTGCACCGATTGAAGCCCAGTCGATGCCTACAAGGAATCTGGACCCGCATTTTGGATATCTATCAGGTGTCTGACTTTTTTAAAGGGTTAAAAATCTATACAATGTATAGCCACCATTATTATATTTTGCAATATAGACACATTAATAGGGTGGAAAGTGATAGATTTTTCTAGTCCACTGACATCACTGCAAGGCGTTTGAGGGTTCTAAAGAGAAATTTGGGTGAAATGTCGACATGAATTTTTGGGTCGCCCGAAAATTTTCCATGGACTATAGTCCAGGGTTTTTTTTTCGAAATTTGAGCGAAATTTTGTGGTGTCGTAGGGCTTTCATATTTGCACCGATTGAAGCCCAGTCGATGCCTACAAGGAATCTGGACCCGCATTTTGGATATCTATCAGGTGTCTGACTTTTTAAAGGGTTAAACATCTATGCAATGTATAGCCACCATTATTATATTTTGCAATATAGACACATTAATAGGGTGGAAAGTGATAGATTTTTCTAGTCCACTGACATCACTGCAAGGCGTTTGAGGGTTCTAAAGAGAAATTTGGGTGAAATGTCGACATGAATTTTTGGGTCGCCCGAAAATTTTCCATGGATTCCAGGGTTTTTTTTCGAAATTTGAGCGAAATTTTGTGGTGTCGTAGGGCTTTCATATTTGCACCGATTGAAGCCCAGTCGATGTCTACAAGGAATCTGGACCCGCATTTTGGATATCTATCAGGTGTCTGACTTTTTTAAAGGGTTAAAAATCTATACAATGTATAGCCACCATTATTATATTTTGCAATATAGAAACATTAATAGGGTGGAAAGTGACGGATTTTTCTACTCCACTGACATCACTGCAAGGCGTTTGAGGGTTCTAAAGCGAAATTTGGGTGAAATATCGACATGAATTTTTGGGTCGCCCGAAAATTTTCCATGGAAATATATATATATATATATATATATATATATATATATATATATATATATCCTACTGACAATAGAAGAGCTCATGCTGTGAAATTGTGAATTAAGCAGGATTTATTGGAAACATATTTTACCATAGATAAATTCACAGGGTCTATATTTAAAGATTAAAGATTGGCTTCTTTGAGATGGCCATCATGGCCAATCCAGAAAACCACAGAAGACAGAATTTGTAGTCCCTATATCATGACTCAGTGAACAAAAGTTAACTGAAATTTTCAAACCCATTTCTTTTGAAGATCTTTTCCAACTGAGTTCTATAAAAATCTAGAAATCGCTCTTTCGTTAGGCCTGTTCGATGTCTGTGGCCACTGATTTACGCAAATCCAGTTTGGTCGTTCACCTTCGTCTTTCAGTGACACGGTACTTATCCAACGAAGAGCTTCGAACAAAAAACTCTAATGTGCCTTCAAAGGTGAACTTGGGGTGTGCTCATTGGACACCGTTTCAATAGTAATAGACCGTATCCGTATCTAATCCGTTCTTATTGATGTACACAGAATTTCTTAAGTACATAATAAAGACGATCGTTCGTGTTCGTCAGTTTCTTTGGCGTTTTTCCAATCTAATATTGTCTCATCGCTGACGTCATCTCCACACAGTCACACCCAAAAATTTATTTGCTCTCGAAGGGGAGGGCAAGAGGGTCGATTACGTGCCCAGGCGAAATGTCAACCATCGAAGCGTGACTTCTCCTGTCGAGGAGAGCGCTCGTTAATCTTCGAAGTGTGCTTTTAGCAAATGAAGCGTAAAGTGAAATTCCAAGGCAACAGGCGAAGCACGCCTAAAGCAGTGTTTATTCTAGCCACCTTGACATTGGGGGGGGGGGGAGGGGGGAAGTTTGAAATGTTTGGGGGAGGTTTGTCTGGGTTAGGGTTAGGCTAACCCTAACCCTCACCTCCGACTCTTAATTTGTTACGTCGCGTTACGTGGGGGGTCAAAAAGTGCCAAAATCGCATGACGTAATTTATGGACGACCCCTTACCATTCATTTTTAAGCGTTGTCATGTGATAAGGCAACATTACAACGGCATGTCTAAGTCTTAGAGGAGTCTTATGATCCGGTTGAAGTGAGAGTGTTCAGTGTTCTACCAAAATGCTATAATAGGGGCTGTCCATTAATTATGTCAACAATTTTTTACCCCCTCCCCCTTGTCAACAACTGTCAACTTTCAGTTACCGCCTATAATTATGTCAAAAACTGTTGATCCCCCCCCCAAGATCAATGACAGGTTCCAATAACAAGGTTATTACTTTTGCGGTGATGACCATTTCCCCCTTTATTGCTCATTGAGTGTCAAAATGTGGTGATTACCTTATTGCCACGCTTTTCTCCATTGTAATATTATATTAATTAATTAATTGTAGTATTCCATGAAATTTCATATTTTTTATTATTTGTAAAAAAGTGAAATTGTTGACGTTAACTTCTCTTGACCCCCCCTGTCAACAACTGTGGAACTTTTTCAAACCCCCTCCCCCTAGATTGTTGACGTAATTAATGGACAGCCACATAACTGATTGCTGCCAAACACGTAAACTTCCATTAGGCCTCTAGCAGTGGCGGCTCTAGGATTTGGCAAATTTGGATCTGGGGGGTCACTGGGGGGGCCAGGCACTAAATGGGGGGGGGCACGGGCCCCCCTGGCCCCCCCGGTGGCGCCGCCACTGGCCTCTAGACACGAGCCTCCAAAATGTCTCAATTCAATCTTTTAGGAAATTCCAATATTTTCACAAAACAATCAAATCTACAGAATGCAATTGCAGACAAATACATTGCTCTAGAAACAGTCAGCTTATTTCACACTTGATAATAATATCATCCATTTGTAAAAACACAAAATTATAACACATAACACGAAACACTATCGACTGGAGAAAGCATCAGAATTCTATACTTAATTGTAACTGTTCAATTAATATAAATAGTCAAATAGAAATTCTAAATAAAACATTAAAAGATGATCAGGTTTTGTCAAATATCAGAAATCATTCAATGCTGCAAAATGCAATTTAAATGTTGCCATCAGTTTATCAGAAATGCCGGTAAAAAATATGAATCCTGTTGAGCACGTTTCAACAATAATAACACTGCAATGGTCAGCAGTCGGTCAGACTCTGAATTAAGTCATTAAGCACGGTGAATGGGTGACCACCAGGGTGCGATTTGTGACTTGGAGCAGTGGGGGGGAATATGTCGAGCTTGGGGGGATGTAGTTGTTAGAAACTGTAGCAGTGGGGGGATGTAGTGGTGGGGGATGTAGCAGTAGGGGGGATGCAGTTGGGCAGTGGGGGGAAGGTTCCCCCTTCCCCCCTCGCAAATCGCGCCCTGGTGACCACCAAGCGCAAACAATTCACTTCCCCGTTTCTTAATTTGGAAAAGTGATCGCACCACTCGTTGAAACTCGGGGGGGCACAGGTCGTGAGTGGAAGCCGTCCGCACCCAAAGAGCTTCACTCACAGGGGTCTTCTGGAGAAGCGACGTGCCTCTTCTTCTCAACTGAAAACACAAAATCACAAACTGCAACACATACATTCACCTGTCAAACAACACAGCCTGATTCAACAGGAAGCAATTTCAAAGCAGCTCATCATCATCATTATAACAAGAGCATCCAGTTATGTAGAACTGCTGCCTGACTATTAGATATACATGCATTCAAAGGAGCAAGACAGCATCTCACTGTGCCATCTCCTGCATAGAGTGAACAACAGTAACCATGTATATGGCTATAATAATAAATAATAATAATAATAATAATAATAATAATAATAATAATAATAAATAATAATAATAATAATAATTTCAAACAGGATACAATTGAAAACAAACGACACTCTGCATCCATCTCTACTCACCTGATGTCCTGGCATTTCCATTCGCCCGTTTTGCCATCTTTTTCATTCCGGAGGTTGGGCCATGAGGAGCAGCTCTTGAGTTCTGAAGACCTTTTTCCAGCTGTTGTTGCTCTTTGAGAACCACGTCACCGAGAGGGTTTGCTGGAGACGACTGTTTAGCTGAAGTCAAAACCAAACAGAAAAATGTCAACAGTTAAGCAATCAAAGACACTGAAATGGCCACTTTCAACACGGGTAAAAGCGTTTCAGCACTTGGTAGCACTCTCATCAATAAATGGGCTTTATTAAGACAGCGGTAACACATAGAGTTCAATGTCATTTAAAATACTGTAAATGCAGACACTAGCAGCAGCTGCCTGTTGTTCTGTGGGACTTGCTTTTGAGACACGTCATGACGTAAGCCTCCAGTTCTCTGAGGGTCGACGGCTTCAAAGTCTCAAAGTCAATTTCAATTTCGTCTGGATTTGCATCCTTCAGCAAAGGCTCCTGCATCTGAATGATGTTAACAATGTGACCAAGTTTATCTCCTACAACAGTCAATACACAATTCACACAATTCATCCAAAGCCAAAAAACGGAAAGCGCTATACAATGCACGCAGTGCTGAAAATAATCTCCACACAAGTCAACTGCGCTGACCGAAATCCAAAATGACCGATTCCATGAATTCCACTATTACCTGGAATCTGGTTGATGTTGATACTCAGCTGGCGTTTCTCTTCATAGGTCATCAGTTTGCTGTTATCCTGATCGTTGCTTTCCAAAGTAAACACTTTTGACATAGACATGGCAGACTGGAATTTTTCTCCGCCTTTTCTGGCAACCTTAGTTTTCTTTGATGCGACAGGAGATGGCGACCCATCTGCTCTGGCGCTCCTACCCGGTCGGGTGGATCTCAACTCAACCTCTGCCGATGCCATGCCCGGTGCCGTCAAATGACCTGAAGGTGATGGCATAAGCGGTTGCTTAATGGGCAGCACAACGGAAGCTGGATTGGTTGGGGAATTGAACTTTGGTGGTTCCAATGTAAGGTCATGTGGCTTCTTTTTCTTCTTTCTTCTTTCCTGTTTTAGAGTCGACTTCTGTAAATGCTCTTCTGTCAATTGAACAATCTGCTCTTGAATCGACTTCAGCTGAAAAGACAAAGAGAAAAATCAACAATTCCTAAAGGAAATCACTTCCAATTATAATTATTTAACAACCGAAAGCAATTGTTCCACCTTCTACAGCACATGATCTGAATTGCCTCTCGCCTGGCCACAACTCACTTCTTACTGTGGCGTTTAAGGAAAAGTAACGTATTTGCACAAAACAATTGCCATTCAAACCCAACACACAAAATAAATGCAGAAAATAACATGGCCAATGTAATAGTAACTATCAAATAATAGTAACTATCAAATAATAGTAACTATCAAATAATAGTAACTATCAAATAATAGTAACTATCAAATAATAGTAACTATCAAATAATAGTAACTATCAAATGCAGACATAAGTTTCAATTTAGTCCATATTCGTGTCGAATGCTTCATTGAACCATTTCTGGTTTCACCTTATTTTGCAGATCTTTCAGATGCGTTCCTTGTTCATCATTACATTCATCATCGCTTTCATCATCAGATCTGTTGTTGTTGTTGTTGTTGGTGTAAGCTCGCTTCGCTGACTTGAGCACAGACGCCGATTTGCATTCCGTGGCGACTGGGATGCCGTTACTTTCACCAGAGACAGACGGTGGCGACGCACAACACGCCGACTGCGCTCCATCAAATTCCACAGGAATTCCGGCAAATTGCATTTCAAATACATCCTAAAATTCAGAACAAAAAGCAATGCATACGATCAGATCAGGTCTGTAACAAGAACGCTACAAACATTTGAGCAAATATGTCACATGCCTCAGTCTACAAACTAATTCCAATAGAATAACTGACACTTCTTAAAATGCTTGCATCTGAAATATACAATTGCGAACATTCTCAGCACAGGTAATCACATCGCTACAGGTAATTATTCGATCACCTGCAAATTCCTGGCCTTGTGGACAACTTCACTCTCCCGAGCATGGCATCGATAACAGTTCGTGAAGATGAGTCGAACATCCTTGGCAAATTCCACCGCTGTTCTGTATCTGTTGCTGTCCAGTTTCCGCTAAAGAACAAGAACCAATCACATAATCCATAACATTTGGCCACTAAACCAATCAGAAATCAAACGCAAACCTGCATTAAAATTAAAACAGACATGACTGCCACATGACAGTGAAATTCTGCGTCGTAATGTTAAATCTGTTACGACGGTAGAGCTTACCTTGACAGTGCCCAGGTCCATTGGTACCTCTACCACATCATGATAGTTGTCCAGGTTCATGAGCTTTGCGTCAACTGGATAGTAAAACGGTCTTGCATATCCCTAATAAAATCATAAATGCAAAAATGTTCATAAGGTCTCGATATCAATCGATTAGACATTTAATAAATAATGCTGCACAACAAGAAAACTGAAAATACCAGAAATATATAAAAACAAAATCCAACCGAGTGCTCAGGTCCGAGCAATTCTTGGAGAATTTCACGACAATATTCAAGCGGCTTAGACAAGTTTGGTTTGAGAAGCGTCGTGTGTCTGTTCATTGACTCTCTCTTCTGCTTCCTTCCGGCATTTCCTACAGCAGCTCTCGTCTTGCGAAGTGGTCGAATAGTAGCGGTGACGTCCAATGGAGGGTCATGATCCAAAGTCCTGACATTGCTGCCAGGCGTCGTCGTGTCGGCCTTTCGCCTCACGCCTTTCTTCACCTTCGAATAAAACAAAATATAAGATTTGGATTTCAAAGCAAATCACCGAACCTTCGCATTTAAAGATTCAGACTTCAAATTTTCTAAACGCCGATCCATTTTCACATGCCTTTTAGTAGTTATGCAGATACACATGTTTTTTTAACCTTTGTAGAAGACAGTACTTCGATGTTGCCGGAGATTTTGTTCACCTGAGCAGGTAAGCCCAACACCTGGTCATCGCACAGTGGCATCGTCACATCAACAGCTGCAACTGACATCGCCAAAGGAGTGGCGGGTGGAGGAGATGTCAGTGGCAGCGACTCGGCCACGTCAGCAGAAACGGAAAGAGATTCAGACGACTCTGGTGTTGCCGCCCCGGATCCAACGGAATTCTGCCGACTGACGAAGCATCTGCCGGGTGATGACGTTGACAGACTTTTGACGCTGCTGTCCCCGTCCGGTCGCCCTGCGCCCGGCACCTGAAATGTCTTTGCAGGCTTTGCTTTTTTCTCAATCGGTAGTTCTTCAATTTCCTGATATTTGCAAAATGGCAGAAAAATCACCTTTCAACTCTTCTTTTGACGGAAAAAATTGTTTAATCTATCAGTTACAAAAGTTTTCTGAGTTCAGTTATCAATTTCTAAGTGCTAAATATCTGAATACCAAGTTTCATTGTTTTAAAAATGTTATAAATTAATAAGCAGCCACTGAAGTCAATGAATATTCTATACTACCAAATAATAATAATAATAATAATAATAATAATAATAATAATAATAATAATAATAATAATAATGTAAAACTTAAAAGCAAATAAAGTTTAAGTCACTTGTTCTCAGTTCTGATCTTCAATGCAAAGGCCATATAAGAGGTAATTTTTAAAAAGAAATATATGTAATGGTTACAAAATGTGATCGTTAACAGCTACTAACCTCAGTTGGCATTCCTTCGAGTTTGTCAACAAACACTTTTTCAAGCGTCTGGCACATCACCACAATATCCTAAACACAGAAGACAAAGGGCTACACTTCAACAAATCACCAACTCCAAGTCTATTTAACCAAAATCCAATGCACAAAATATTGTTTTAAAAGTGTCACTGACCACAAAAGCAGATAAACACATTTCCAGTAATTAGAAACCCCACTTGACCTCTCCATCTCTGTTGTAAGTGCAGCAATTCATAAACATCTGATTAAAATCTCCGATGCAGTCCTCGGCCGATCGGTAGAAATGAGTCTCCAGTCGCTTTCGGATTGTTCCCATGTCCATCGGGTGCCTAATTATCTTGTAATAATCCTATATTTCGAACAAAAAAGCCAAAGTGATTGGAAATATACTCGCGTAGTTCAAAAATAAATAACTTCATTAGTGTCTGTTGTACCAAAAGTTAATTGTTTCTGAAGCAGAGTCTAAATGCTACAACAGCAGGAATTACAATAACAGCACCAATGCTATTTGCTCAGAACCAGGGTGTTTCAAGACACCTCATCACAATATCAAAACTGCAATAGTCAAGACAGTGGCCCACGTTAAGCCATCTGTCATATTTTTGATGAATCATCCATCACAGTAAATGCTTAACGAGCACGTGTCAGTGTTTGGAAAATTAATCAGATGGCATTCAAGAATACCAACCGGTAAGTTCAACTTCTGAGCATCAACTGGTTGGTAAAATGGCCAAGCAAACTTGTGCTTCCAAAGTTCCTTGAGAACCACTCTCTCCAAATATCTCAGTTGATTTGTAATGCATGGAACTTTCGTTGGGTTCA
This sequence comes from Metaphire vulgaris, assembly GCA_018105865.1. Taxonomy (NCBI): domain Eukaryota; kingdom Metazoa; phylum Annelida; class Clitellata; order Crassiclitellata; family Megascolecidae; genus Metaphire; species Metaphire vulgaris. Next base: position 19,291,288 of record CM030838.1, on the reverse strand, counting down.
CAGCCAGAGAAGCGCCGGACATCGCTGACTTCTGCCCGTCGCTACCGACATGACTGGAAAGCGAAGTCTCCATTCTGTCACAGCTTCCGCCTCAAACTGGTCACAGTAAATTCTAAAATTGATTCAGTCAACAAAAAAAACAATGTAATGTAGGCTTTATATAACGCATCTGCAATTTCTACGCAAAGGCAATTTGAGAATGGGATGAGTCTTTGTCGCCGAACAAATTTGTATCCAATCCACAATAAAACGAGTCTAAGCAACTGGGCCTGGGCCTGGGCCTCAGGGACATATTCAAACACTTGCGGGGTCCGTGAAAAATAACAGGAATTGGGGGATAAAAACTCAAGATCTTGAAATCCAGGTATAAATGGTTCTCAATTAAATACCTACGGACAGCTATGAGCTGGCGTTCAGTCAACCGTTATTAATGACGGCCAATTAATCGCACTTTTAAAGAAAATTCGAAGTAAACAAGAAACAAGCAAAAGCTAATCCAAATAAACAACCGATATTTTCTCAAAGCGCATCATTTCTGTTGCTATGGCTGATCAGCACAACTCTTCAAACATTAATATAGCCCAAAAGTTGTCGATCCAATGGTAAGTAAGTGAACCTCTTGGAGTTTTATAGCGCTTTAACAGGCTGGCACCGTAGTATACGTAGCTGCTTAATCATCGGCGCTTAATCTATAGTTGAAATAGTTGTAGCCGGAGCTTTAGTGGTCAGTCGTACAAGGTCAATTCCAAAGATCAGTGAGAGTGGGAGTGGGAAAGCAGCAGAGTGGGAGTGGGAAAGCAGCAGAGTGGGAGCGGGAAAGCAGCAGGGCAGACTATGAAGAAAAGAAACAGAATGAGACGTGATTTTTAACTCTAGATGAGGTTTTATGGACATAAAAAACTAGTCTTATAATTAATTCGCTGTGTGAGAGAAACCTATTGAAGGCCTGTTGAATAAAAGGTATATAAGCCCTAGATATGTAAAAATCTAATCGATTTGAAGAAGTTCTCCGACAAAATCCACATTTTCCTCTTGTTCCATCTTCATTGCTTTAAACATTGCAAGAATAATCAATAATATCATTAGTCCTATCAATTTCGATCTACAGGGTTCGAAATAGAGCACCTCCGAGCATGGGGGCGCAACAGGGTGGGCCAGATGGGCCATGGCCCACCCAATATTTAGGCCCAATGGGCCACAATGTGTTTGGCCCATCCAATTTCAATTGGCAAATTACAATGTTTTGTGGAACTAATAACCCCAAATCCCCAATATATTGGCATAATAATTATTGCCATATGTAATTGAGATGTCACAGATGTGGAAGACCATTCAAAATTACTATATTTATATAACCATGCAACTGTGTTTTTTCAATGATCGATTGATCGTAACGGCAAGAATTTCTCGCTGCGCTGTCTTGACTCTGAAATATTGGCCACGTTGGCCCACCCAATATTTGGCTTGTGGCGCCCTCCATGGTCTTAATTCGTTTCATCACTCTTCTGAATTTTTGCATATCTATAGCCTACTGTAGCACTAGTCCTTGCTTTGTCCAATTTCAAACAGGCCATGTTGGCCCACCCAATATTTGGCTTGTGGCGCCCTCCGTGCCTCCGCGCCATTTCATACTACACACTAGAGCCAGAGACTGTACGAGAACGAGGGACATCGACTAAATGAAAGTCCTCTGTCGAATATCTTACGGAATGACTAGTAGGGCGATCGAGAGAAGAGCCGCGTATTAAGATATCTGGTTTATTATAGGCCTACAACAGGTTTAAATAATAATAGACCGTATAGTCTACTATAGAGCCTGTGATGACCCTTGCAGTGGACAGCCCGAAGTTTAGAGTTCCTAATTCCCTACAATAAAAGACATTGTGATCTAATAATCATTATCTTTATCGTACTGTATAATCTTTATAATATTATATATATAATGTTATAATATGCGCTTAGTCAATCGTGTATTGTTGGTTCCACATCCATTTCGCTTGTTTAATCTCTCGTTATCATTCATACGTTTACTAATTTACTCTTTTAATTTCTCATTCACGCATTCATTCATTCATTCATTCATTGAATGTTATTTCTTTTACTAAGCAAAAGAGTGGCTCTTCTATTATATATCATTGAAGACGCCAACTCCATCCCCTCCATCGCGTTCCCAGGTTTTAACCGGAAAGATCAAAGGAGGCTGACCCTTCGACCTACGGTCCTACGCCATTCGCCATGCAGCCTCCTTTCTCGACTCACTCTCCTTCGTTCTTCCTTTCTTCTATCAATGGATTCTAAAGACGGTCGTAGAAAAACTCTTCGAGACCGATCGGTGAGCGATAATTGCGGATAATTCTGCGCCTCAGGTGTCGCTGCTGACGAAATCGTTTGATCAGCGGATGAAGCGCGTCATGACGATTGACAGATGCAAGACTTCTTGGCATCGACGTTTGTCACTCCTTCCGAAGTCAAATCTGCACGAAAAATGCCGTCAAGCCCTCTCTTTACAGGGCCATTATGAAACTGGGCCGATAAAACTAGAACACTGTCTGTCTGTCTGTCTGTCTGTCTGTTTCTTCTCTTGTGTCAAGCAGTCCCCTCCTCATAACACATCGTCCCATGCGTAAAGTCGCCCAGTTATTCCCAGGCGCGTTTCTTCCAGTCTTCTTTAGCTCCTTTTGTTAAACTTAAACTTGCATCTTTTTCCGTCTCGTCTGCTTTCCATTTCTGCGCCCATCTGATTCCAGTTGGTCTCTCTCTCTCTCTCTCTCTCTCTCTCTCTCCTCTTCTCGTTTTTTCCCTTCCTGATTTTTCCTTTCTTCCTTCCTTCCTTCCTTCCTTCCTTCCATCCTCTCCTAATCTCATCTTTCGCTCGCATCAGACACTTTAACCCGCAGATCGAAGACGCTGATGACCTTTCGCCTCCGCAGCCATGTCCCACCCGGCGCCCTCCCCGTCATCCCCGCCACTCCCCTTCCATTCCCCTCAGCGACCCTTAAGCCTATTGGATCGATTGAGATCAATTCTGACGGCGAAGAAACAAGAGGAGGATTCCTCCTTCTCCTCATCGGCTCCTCCGTCGCTAAATCCACTGCAATGGATTCCTTTATAGTAGTTCTCGAAATAAAAACCACCCTGAACTGCTAATGAATAATACACAGCATAAGACTCAATCAGTTGAGTCTGCTTCCGAATCTTAAATAACCATATCGATTTGCTCAATTATAACGGTTATAATCATAGAACGACTATTAGACATTAAACGTTAACTCTGGCATGAGTGACAGGAAGCAGTTAGTTGACTGAGCTACGAGACGCGAATTGTCGTCTGGGTTTCATGTCTATTCCTATTCAACGGAGTGCATCGGTGGCTGCTGCTGCTGCTGTTGCTGCTGATGCTAGGAAAGGGCAGACCTCGAAGTTGTAGACTCATTGGCAGAGATCCTCGCAATCACCGTCTTCCGAGGTAAGCGTGCACTTTGGAATTCGGAGCATCAATTCACTAAATAACTTCTAAACTTCTATGGCGCCATCGTCGAATTCTGTAGAATTGAAAACCAAAACAGTTTTGACGTCAATAGGCCTTCTAATTAAGCGCCTTCTTCGTTTATTTCATGCCTATTATTACAGTCGGCCTATTTGAAAGCGCCGTATCTGCTATCTTAATTGTTTCCCATTCGAAAAAGTGCTAGGCCTAAAAGTGAATGAATGCGATTGGATAAACGGACTCTGACGTCATCTGCGACATTCTCATGACGTCACGGGAAATTCATTTGCTATAACCCTCTGCACCACCCTCATCTCTAATCGGCTAAAAACCCAAATACTAATCTGCAGAATGTCATCGTATGACTATCGCAGCTGCAGGCACTGGAACCTCCAATTCTCCTTTGCTCTTTCTTTTACTATTTGTATGTATTGTGAAATAAAAGACCATTTGATTTTATTTGATTTTGATGCGGCGAATTGGCACATGCAGTCCAGCCTCGCGCAGAGGCTGGAAAATCCATTTTATCAGATGAGTATACCATTCAGTTCTTCAAATCCAATGCATCCAGAACCAATAAAAGTGAACATTAGCCTGATTCAAGCGCATCGTAAAGTAATGGCGCTATAGAAGTTCAGCAATTGCTTGATTGATGGAGTGAGTGAGTGGGCGATTTCTTCAGAGTTCCTACAAGTAATTGAACCGTTGTCATGCCAACGACTTTAAAAGACTGCCTCCGTCAACTCATTCTACGGACTGACTTACTGCCCCTCTCTCTCCCCCATCCCCCCAGGGTCCTCACCCGACGACTCGAACCCGTCATGCACACCACTCGGGAAGTCTGGTCTCGATGAGAGCGCTACCGAGGTCACGTGACATGGCTACAACGTTCTCCTGGATAACGATCGTAACCCAGACTGTTTGCAACCTTGTCTCCATTTGTTCCACTCTGACTTCTATTGCGCCGCCTCAAAATTGTCGCACGTAAAGCGAAGGCGGGCGTTAAGTTCTAAATTTCACGCGCAGAGACTACGCTGTAAAACGATAGCGACTTTATGACGTCATCATGCCCGATAACATTGCCTACCGCAGAAATGATAACCCCGTGACGTCACATCCGCCATCGTGTTTTTATTACGCCATCAACTGTGATTAACGCGTCACGCAACAACCAGCTCTTTTAAAATGGCGTCAACAACCCCAACTCTCAGTAGTACGTATCTTGGGTATAAAAAAGATCGTTTGGCGCCCCCTAGCGACTGAATCAGCGTCTAGATTGTACCTCATCAATGGGTTCTGTCAAAGTCGAAACGGCGGTAAAAAGCATGCAACAGGTGGCATTGTAGGTCCAGCAGCAGCAGCAGCAGCAGCAGCAGCAGCAGCAGCAGCAGCAGCAGCAGCAGATATATTGCAAGCACCGCGTAACTGGCTTGGTAAACTTAGAACATTCTGCTGCTATTAACCAAAACAAACCCACCTCAGAGACTCAGACTCACTTTCGGCTCATGAAAGGCAAGCTCAGGAAAAGTGGCATAAATTATACCAATTGAGGCAGGCAGGCCCTTGGGGTGTGGACTCTCTTCGTCTTGTTTTCCTTCGGAATTCTAGAACAATTTACTCCGGACAAACACTCGAAAGGGGCGCTCTCTATGTCTACGAATTACATTTCCCAGGGGACTTGAGATCGTTATTTTTAATCATAGGAGAGTTCGTCGCTGAATTTGCTTGACCGTTTTCACTTCGATGCAAACAGAAAACTCTACAAGAATCGGGAAGATCTCCAGTCAGTATGATGGGACAACCCACCCCAGCTGACCATTTAGAAACATCTGCTCCTCCCCCCTCCCTCCCCATTGCGTCTTCTTTGATTTCGTTAGAGATATAGACCCCAGAACTACAGCATTGGTAGACGCCATGCATTATGCCTTCCATATATCTATGTTCCCCTATGCTAGATGCATAGATATCTCCGTTGTAATGCGACATCTGCCGACGGTGCACCCGACGAACTCAAATGGGAATGCTGTTATGACGTCATACGTCGATCGTCGTCCGTTTGTCGGACATTTCCTCTTCTGCGTTTTGATGTTTATTCTGGGGACGATGTTTGTCTTCGCCCGGAATTCAATGCATCTGTCGGGCATTGTAGCGGCCGCCATTATTGTATTTTTATAGCGCTTTTATATCTTTTTCGCCGTCAATTATACATCATCGCAAAAATCGAGGTCTATCTCAGCCGATGGTTCGGCTAAATAGAAGCAATGCAGAATTTGTATGGCGCCAGATGGGAACGAAGGACCCTTGTCTGCAATGTGAAGAACTTCTGCAATCAGAATTCGAAAGCAGAGGAAAAGTTCGAAGGAACATCGCCAAGTGGTGCTCGTCTGACACTTGATTGACAGGTCATTACTGAGGAAAGGAAATGGGAGAGGGGAGGGCGAAGAGTCACCGGCGGCATAAGTCAGTCGATGACGGTCACGTGCGCATTCTGCTACTCCTCCTCCTCCTCCTCCTCGTCACGTGCTTGGCGAGCTAGAGTTCTTCTGTCTATCCGGGTTCGACGAAATATATAGATTAATGGGCACTACACAAATTGATCGATCGATTTCATTAGATTGCGTGAATGCAAATGGCGCTAAACACGCTTCGTGATATAAACGTCATGTCGTCATGGCGACAGTGACGTCACCTGTCTGTACGACGAGTTGATTAGCAACGCGCGGGGATGGATGGATGGGGGACCTGTGCCTTCGCTATAGGTTTTATAACGAATTGGAACTGAGCTGGCTTTTCGGATGCAAAGGCAGAGGATTCATCCAAAGGACTGTGCTACACATTTAAGCCCTATCTGGCGATGCACGGCGACTGCAGGGAGCTAACTGATTCCGTATCACTAAATGCAGCGAATCACTTGGCACTGCGAGAACATGGAAATGGGAAACTCACTTAATTAGCGAGTGTCGTTTAGTAGGATGTGCAACTGAACAAGGACGGCTGAGGGGGAGAGGGGGGAGGAGGAGGAGGAGGAGGAGGGGAAACTGTGGCGTCTGTTCGGAGATGATTGTTGTATCTCGTCTTATCTAATTAAGAATCGCTCTCCTAGATTAAATGCTTCGTTTTCTCTGACGACAGAACCTGGCGCAATATAATTATCCGCTCACAGCACATGCAACTATAGCGTCCACTGACTACGTGTTGACGCATTGACTATACGAGATGGAAACGTCTTCTGTGGGGCCATCTCAGAATCTACGGGCAAAAATGTCCCTTGAAAGTCAGGACAATTGTTTGCCTCTAGATGTAGGATTACGAAACTAAGGAATCAGTTTTTCTCAAATCTGTAGTGTTTTACCTTTCGGCTATTTGAGAAGAGAAGAGAATTTGGCCAATTTCTTTCATAATTGGAAGTGACAAAGAGAGAATTCGGCGATCGAGACAATTCTCATAAACAAATCGCTTGTAATAATGATCAGACAAACCACTGTGTCGTCGCCGCCGCCGCCGTCGTCGTCGTCGTCATCATCATCATCATCATCATCATCATCATCATCATCATCATCATCAAAATGATGACTCGAATGAGTTGGATTTGCCTGCTTTCAGCTATCTTCGGCGTAGTTTGTGATTTTAAAAAAATCACGTGACGAAATGAAGGGGTGTGCTACATGAGAACTATTAGCTAGAAAAGGCGCTGTCAAGTATATACATACTACTAATGGCGCTATAAAAATGCTCGCATTCAATGCATGAAATATTCAAGCAGCGCACGGTCAAATGCTCTAAAACTTGCGCAGCCATGTTTAGCACCTAAGCACCATTTGCATATATATATATATATATATATATATATATATATATATATATATAACTTATATAACTTACAATCATCTTCGCTTCTTTTTTGTTTCCGTATTTGTCTTAATTCTGGCGACGAATGACACGAATGACAGAGAGCCCAGCAGACGATAGGCGAAGTAGCGTATGGAGAGGATGTTACAGTAGTCAAGATGACATTTCTGACGGCATTTAATGTCGTCACCTAACGTCACGAAGTCTTCCGTTCTTCCGATTGAATCGATTGAATCGATTGTATGCAGGGCCAGCGAGTGGCTTCTATCCCTATAGGGAGGAGAAGGAGGAGAAGGAGTAGGATGAGGAAGAGGAGGAGGATGAGAAGGAGGAGGACACTGCCGTCTTGTCCCTCGCTGCCTGAGAGCATCTGACGGTTGCAACGTCATCGACACCTGGACTTTTCCCATCAGCCTTTGCGAAGGTTTCGTCTTTCCTTCCTTTGCTGATAAGGGAACTCTTTTCAGCAAAGGGGCTTTCTCGTTCGATAGAGTCATTCCTCCGCTAATTCGTTCAGCTTAAATTTCGGAAATAGTCAATATCAACAACAGGGGCGGCTCCAGGATTTGGCAAGTAGGGAGGCCGTTGGGGTGGCAACTTCTATGCATCGGGGGCCAACTATTTTTCATAAATCAGCACATAGAGGAAGAACGTCATGCTCAATTGGGGCATTGGGGCCAGGCATTCAATAGGGGGCATGGGCCCTTCTCTGGGCCCTTCCTCGGGCCCTCTGATTGACAATAGCATCACGTTGGCAAAGGAACATTGAAAGTCTCGTCATTGATTGAAACATGAACGCTCTGACGTAAGCATAATCATTATAATCAACATTATTATTATTATTATTATTATTATTATTATTATTATTATTATTATTATTATTATTAAACCATATGGGAAATTTTGATGATTTATGTCTTATTTTAAGATATTTTGCATAGGATTTCAATATCCTAGAGATATCTATGATCGTCGTGAATAGAATTGTGTGTCGTGGCTCTATGCTTACGTCATTCCAACTAATCGAAACACATTGCGACTTTCAGAGATATCTCGTACGCTACGATTAGAGAAAAACACTGGAGATTTATGGCGCCGACGGCGTTCCATAGCGGCCGACGTTCTAAGAGGCTATTTATCAGAGCGGATCAGCTTCGAGTATGGCAAACCAATCAATCAATATCTTCGGTTGAGCGCAAATGGAAACCCCTGAAGACGAAATTGAGGGGAGCTGGTGGTGGCTGAGAGGATGGGGGGTGGGGAGTGAGGTGGTGAAGTGGCGATGTCATCGATAGCAAATCGACGACTGTGAAAGATTCGGATTTTGGGCGATATTCGGTCGCTAGATGTCGTTTTTATCGATCGAAAACTACTTCCGTTGATGTGCAAGGGACAAAGGCTTTATGCGGCGCCATTGCGGTGCACCAAAAGGTAGTTGACGTGACTGCACACGATTTCATCTGCACACCGAAAGCATTACCTGTTGTGGGAATTCAAATGAATTATGCATTTGAGAGAGAGAGAGAGAGAGAGAGAGAGAGAGAGAGAGAGAGAGCGATGCTGTGTAAGTATGTGGGACTATTTGTAATACACAGGACGACTTAGATGTCACGTGACCCCGATACGTAATTAATTTCGTGCGCTGCTGTGGACGACGTTTCATCGTCCTCCTCTTCTCCTTCCCCCTCTCTCTTCCTCATCTTCCCATAATCCTCTGCTGATAAAGTTCGAGACGGAATAAATCCCCAGTCACGTGTTCATTATATTGCGCCCTAGTAAAAAAAACAGGTAAAAGCATCGATCAAAAGTCACGAAGACTAAATGGACGGACAGACGGACGGACAGCCGGACGGACAGACAGAGGAACAGACAGAGGGACAGACAGAGGGACAGACAGAGGGACGGACAGAGGGACAGACAGAGGGACCGTACGGATGACTGTGTCGTCGGATCTAATCAGTTCTTGGAAATATGATCAACGTCAAATTGAATTTACTTTGACGTATGTTGACAGAATTATTTTCTTCAAAATCTTAGCAAATAAAAACGTAAAACGATTTGATCCAGTTTCCACTAAATCACGACACTTCGTATCTGTCTCTGTCTGTCTCTTTGTCGGTCTTTTAGTCTCTTTATATATCTCTGCGTCTACCTTTCGGTTTCTCTTTCGTGCGCAATTTCAGTATTTTTCGTTTAGGTTTGATCTTTCATTTAATGCGCTTTACCCTCTGATTGGAATGTAGTGTTCGGTCAAACAATACGGCTTCCTGAGTGATTTTACGGTTAATTCGTTATAATTCTTCGAATCAATGAAAAAATTCGATTGAACCAACCTGCATCAAACCGGGGTTTAGTTACACTGTGGATGACCTATTTGACCTTTTAAGTGCATCTAGGTTGCAGCACCAGATTCTCATCTCAGTATGTATAGTGCGCGGTCTTTTATTGTGACTTTGGCAATATCGTCGACTTGAACTTCTGACTGCGGCAGAAGTTACTTACTTATTTTCCTGCTCAGTTCCTGCGAGTAACGCATTCAGCACAGCACAGCGCAGCGCCAAGCAAACCCTCTTCTTAAACATCAACCCCCGCGCGTCACGTGACTTAATTATGCAAAAATTTAAAAATATGCAATCACTCCATCATCATGTCGTGCCTGGATGGAAAGAAAAAAGATGCCCGCCTCCGACGAACAGCTGCTGCTGCTGCTGCTGCTGCTGCTGCGGCGGCGGCGGCGGCGGCGGCGGCGGCGGCGGCGGCGACGGCGGCGGCGGCGTTGCGTGTGTGTGTGTGTGTGTGCGTGCGTCTGGATGTCGGCGTGCGTTGAGAGACTGCTTTGCAAATAGCGTTGAATATGATTGCAAAGGCTTCTGGGTCCCATTATGCAATTACGTCAGATGTTGAAATGGAACAAACGGAAGCGCCTTCTTTTCATATCCCATAATGCATCCCGCCGCGCGTCGGCTGCGATAATACGCCTCGACGCAATCCACCCCTCCCCCGCTCTCTTCCCCACCAGACCCACCCCATCCACATCCCTCGACCGACGCCGACTCTCTCTGGTATTCGGGGCAAATAACGAATCAATAGCTCAGGTGGCAATGCAAGTGTACACCGTGTTTCCAAAAATCGGATACAAAATGCTCTCTCGGAAAATAAGTTCTACCTTATATATATATATATATATATATATATATATATATTTTTATATATTTATTTATTTATTTATTTATATGCCTATTCATCATTGTGTCGATAATATGCGCAGTCTAAAAATGCCAAATTCGTCAATTACTCTTTTCCACTTTACTTCTTTACAATTTGAGTACATGTAACTGTTACATCATTACATTTGCTGTTAGCGCCGATAACACGAGAAACCAATTAAGGTAGAACTTATTTTCCGAGAGAGCATATATATATATTATATATATATATATCATAGTTCTATTATTCTATTATTGACCAATTGTGGTGACGTAATTATTTTTTCCATAATTCGATCCAAATTGATCGACAAAGATCATGATCCAAGGTAATGCTTCTTCCGTTCTCGGGAAATTGAATTCAGAAATCAATTCAGAATAATGGAAGAAGAAGAAAAAGAAGAAGAAGAAGAAGAAGAAGAAGAAGAAGAAGAAGAAGAAGAAGAAGAAGAAGAAGACAGAAGTTAATTCAGCTGAAGAAAACCCGTGTTAAGCCAAACAAACAAACAGGAGAAAATGTGGATTTGTGTAAAAATGTTATCCGAAGAAAAAATTGAAACGACAGCAACGACGCAATCATTCGAAATGCCACCTGTAATACCTATGCAGGTATCGGGCGAAGGTACTAAGACAGAAAAAGAATCAGTTGAGTCTACGTGTGCGTAATCAACGCAGCATCGCAAGTGAAGAATTTTCGAAGGAGAATGGAAAGTCAACGACGTCAACTTCATTAATTAACGACTAGCTCGTTGTCATGGCAACGCCTTAGCGAGAAAATCCGTCGTGATATGTTGCCATAGAAACGGTCGCCAGACGTTTTATCTCAATATCGGGGCTGACCGAGCGACCGACCGACCGACCGGGGTCTTTCCGTCTTAGGCCTTAATGCCCGCGGTCTCTGGGTCCTAATCGAAAACAGCGATTCTTTTAGATTTAGGGGCGGACCAAGGGATGAACTTAAGTCACGAACGGTTCATCTGCTGCGACCCACGATGCGTCTTGTGCGTTTGGGGTGAGGGTGGGGGTGGATGGGTGGGTGGGTAGATGTGTCTTCGTTGTGTTCGATTATTTTATTTCCAACTGCATGGAGACGGTCTCTTTCAAGCGCCGATAGTTCTCAAACGTATCTTCCATGCATGAGGCGGATACCGGGATGCACTCTATGCAGCACCAAAGGATGGCCGATGGTGCGACGAGACAAAGCCAATCAAATAGACGTCCTTACAAGCAGACAACGAAGAAGACCAGATACCATATTACACCAACGTCTAATGGAATATAAGAATTCGTACGCTTTTCTATCCTCTATAAGCTTCTCCACTGAAGCCGCGTAGACATACTGTATCTCCAATGCATGGAAACATTCTACGTACGACGGTGCGCTTGCGCGGTGACCCACTTTCCACCGATCAGTGACCTAGTTCTTTCTTGGATGAAAATTAAATTCACTGCAGTTCGTGATTCACGTGACCTAAGCACAGTGCAGCGTTGAGCTTCCTGTACTCTGTACAAAACGCCTCTTCATATTCGCACAAAGAACAAAGAGTACCGGATAGCGAACTGCTTGGCTGGTCATGTAGACAGCACCGCTTCTGACTGCAGTTGATTGGCTATTATTATCATCAAGTCGAATTCAAGTACCAAGCGACCGCGCATCTCTCTAGAACCGGAAGTTCATTCCGACTGGAACCGGATGCTGACGGAAGGCACATGCGCGTGGACAGAATACAGCTTCCGTCTGCTCCAGTAAAGTCCTCACGGCTATTTGTCGGACAGACGACGAACTTCGACATGCAAATGTTGACGTAATAATAATTGATAAAATCAATTTGCCAATTATTTCGGCGGCGCGTGGCTTTGAGACTGCATGCATGGAAACGACGTCATTCCGAGTCATTACTTGGCTGAAACGGAGGAGGAGTGTCATCCAGGTGCACCTGAGTCCTTTCCTGGATGAGACGTCATCCAGGTGCACAGCTATTTGTGGGATTTCAGACGACTTGGGATATATATATATATATATATATATATATATATATTGGTAAATAAATGTTTTCAATATGGCGGCCAAGAGGAGGAAGTGTCCGGCGATGTTCGAATAACGTAATACGTGCCTTTGATGATGTCACCGCAGTCGAATTATCCCATTTAAGAGCACTCGAATGAGTGATGAGTGATGAGTGCCGCTCTAAGAAAAGCATACAGGGTAACAGGCACGCCGATGGATGATGGATGGATGGATGGATGGATGAGTGGATGGATGGATGGATGGATGGATGGAGGAATGCCTCTGGCCGTCGCATCCCTTCGTCTGCGTGACCGTCAGTTCTGATGACGTCAGTGGGTGACGTAAGATGGATCAGTGCACGTGACCATGCAGGGCGTTCGAAAAGTTCCATTGCATTTCTTCAAATATTCATCGATATTCAAAACGAATGTCTAATCGATCTTATCTGTAAGTCCCCAATTTCTGAATGGCGTAAAAATCGCCATCGCCCCGCACTTTACCACTAACATTATTTGACTTTCCCGTTGCCCCATCTCCACCCACACCCGCCCCTCCTAACGATTGGCCTAACTAAGTCCTTACTTAGTTGGAGGGATGAAATTTTATCTTCCCGACGCCATGGATTTAGTGAAAATTTCCAACAGAGTAAGTGGAAGAATTGAGACTGGACATTCCTCACTCCCTCGCTTCCACATTCCATCGCTACCCTCCCACACCCCAGAGCCGCTACAACCCCCACTCCCACCCCCCAACTGGCCATAGAAGCCGATCTATTCATCTGGAAAGAAACAAACTCCATCTATCGACTCACGTCTCACTTTCCGGTTGAAGCTCAATGAAAAGACTTCATTGAGGAGAGAGAGAAGAAAGAGATGATGATGAGGAGGAGGAGGAGGAGGAGAGGAAGAGGTCAGGGGAGGCTGAACCGTTGCCATGGCAACGCAGTGGACTCTTCCGTCCTTTTCCTTCTTCGCTTGAGAACGAGAACAAATTGTGTCAACGAACAAAGACGAACGAAGAACTGAACGCAGCACCGAGAGACACGTTTATATCTCTATGCTAAGACTCTCCATCTCATATCTATGGCTACTACATCTCCATTACAGAAATGCACGAATATAAACGCGTATATATATATATATACACACGTGATAATCTGTGTGTAACAATGGAGATGGATAATTATATAATCGAAGGAGGAAGACAACTGCGTGGTCGTGGCAAGAGACAGACGATATCCGTTTCGATTAACGAACCAGATTGATGCGAAATAAACAAGAATGTACTCACGGACATTCGATAGCAAGACCCTTTTGGTGGAAAACAGTTAATACGAAAATCCAGTAGAAGTGGTAACAAGGAAAGAATAGATTATATATATATATTATATATATATCATATATATATATCGGAGTATGACAAAATTATTAAAACGAACGAACGAATGAATAAATGAATCAATGAATGGTTAATAAGTGAAATAATCGCCGTCGATGTATAATGTAGCCTCGACGCATGCAGTCCTGCGGTAGTTTCTAGGTTAGGATTCTCTCATCTCAGACGCTGTTCCATCGTGGCGCTAGATAAATGTGCATTGCCTGCTGAATTATTCATGAGCTGAGTCTCGTGACATTCTTGGAATATCAAAGTGCATTAATCTCTGCATGATAACTTCATTATTCGGCCATCAGACTGTCTCTTGTTTCAGACGAATAATAACCTGTCAATCAAAGCGTTCTCGTCCATAAGTCCGTCGTTGCTAAGCAACCGAAGCGATGGTATCTCTTCTTGGAGGCGGTCTTCTGGGAAATCCGCTCAGCGGTAAGCAGACGTCTCGCATTGTGACGTCACTCTGTCCAGTGGCGTAGCCAGTTGTTGCAAAGTGGGGTTGTTAACTGAAGGCACTATGCAACTGAATACTGAAGCCGCGGCCGACCCCTCCCCCCACTACCCCTTCAAAAGTCAACGGATTTACATAAATTGTGATGGTCATATTTTTTAAAGAGGGGTTGTTTGAACAGCCCCAAACAACCCCGTGCGACCCTGCTGGGGGTCGGCCCGTTGTTACGTCATATTTTAGGGGGTCTGACGTTTTGTTACGTCGCGTTAGGCAGAGGGGAGGGGTCAAAACGTGCCAAAAGAGCTTTACGTCATTTATGGACGACCCCTAAAGACTATTCCAACAGTAGGCTACAGATAAGCAAAAATTCATAAGAGTGAAGAAACGAATTCTATCTACATTTTCTTGTGTCCCCATCTCCATTGAGTCAAACCGTTCTAGAATAGTCAATATATTCAGCCTCAATTTTATTCCAGAGCGTACGAAATGCCACGAAAAATGGTCAACTAATTCAATTGACATTATAAAGTCTTTCAGAAATAGAGGGGGGTCGCCGCCGCTGTCGTCATTCGATTCCACTTATTGAATTCTTTGCTGCATGGCACATAGTCACGTGGTCCATTACCCAAGTCGCTTACTTTATAGTAAGACTTAGTCAATGGGGAATTCTAGAGCATCCATTTTAGGCTCCCCCACTCCCCACTCCCCACTCCCCACACCACGAGACCACGCTAATTAAAATCCGATTATTGTGATCACAGCTCAGACTGTAAACTGTAAATATCGACTGTAAATATGTAAATATCACGCTGATCATAACTGCCGACAACAGTAGCTCCGTCCAACAATGATCGCAATATAGTCACCGAACAACGGAAAACGTCGAATCAATTTGACCGGTCACGTGGTCGCCAGATTTACTTACACGTTCCATTAGAGACTTCGATTTAGCCAACGCTTAAGAGGGTTCAGCCTCTCCCGCCCCTACAGTCCCACTCCACCCCACCCTCCCTATTCCCCAATCCTCATCCCCAATGTTTAAAAGACGATCGATCTAAATACTAACACATGGCTTCTGGTCGCCAAACTGACTGCTTGTTTCCTTTCGTTACAATCATCCAACTGACCCTGGAGTAACCTGTTAAATCTCTCTCTCTCTCTCTCTCTCTCTCTCTCTCTCTCTCTCTCTCTCTCTCTCTCTCTGCGCCGAGAAAGACAGTGCGCTAAAACTCCTAACAAAATCGCTCAATGATGACGTCAGAATCCATCGAATCGGTTGCGTCAGACGTCAAATATGCCCGTCACTGATATAGCACCAGCACACACACGCACACACAGACACACAGACAGAGTCACATACACGCACTTGTCTTCTTTGAAATGGCCTCTCGGGGCCCATCGCCCTTCGTCCTCCTCGTGTCAATAATCTCGACGCCTAAGAAGAATTCAATTTGTGAAGAGAAGACGGCGAATGCCAGCGTCTTCGAGAGTATTTGTCCGCTTGTCTTTGTCAGCGGAAATGGCTGTAATTGGAATCTGTTGATGACGCTGCCAACAACAGACGATGACGTCACCGCAGATGGGTCTCTTAGACAGACCGCCATCCACTGTTACGCCATTATTAACGGAAATTACGGACATTATTACATAATTTACATAAAAGCTTACCCGATAGGAATACACTGTACAGAAGCATTACGATGGTATTCCTAGAGCCTAATTCGAAAAGCTGCTGTGGCAAAGTTCTAGCTAAAGCACCGTCGACGCTTTTACAGAATGATTCCACGTTATGCAGTGGCGGCTCCACCGGGGGGCCAGGGGGGCCCGCGCCCCCTATTGAGTGCCTGCCCCTCCATTGCCCCGCGTTGGGACCCTATACTTAATGCTAGGTACATTAAACAACAATTGGTTGGCCCCCATGATTAGAAGTTGCCACCCCAACGGCCCCCCACTTGCCAAATCCTAGAGCCGCCACTGACGCTATGGTGAACTACACGGTAAAATTATGGATTCTGAAGCGCGCCATAGCAGTGTCAGGTGACCGCTTCGGCAGAGCGTCAGTGGAATATCAAAGTGCTATATAAACTGAAGGTTTAGTGAGTGTTGTCTTGCATGAGTAAGACTGGACCTGCTTGACTCTTGACTCAATCTCACTCGGGGCTTGGCTCTGAGCCACGTTGACAATAACGGTGTAGCGCCAATCTATTTTATTACCTGTTGTTGATTCGACTCAAAAACTGTCGAATAATTCACTTGCTGCACTAATAAAAGCCTCAATGATATCACGGATTTATGACTCGCCTAGGTATGAGGTCACTGCTGGGTCACGTGCGCTTTGCGCGGGGAAACGAAGAGCTATGAAGCTCCCAGTGACGTAATCTGACTGCAACCCGTGCGATTAACCGGTGGAAGAATACTTTTCCGAATGACTCCCCTCACAACATACTAAGAGTTCTTATCTGAAAATGTCCATGAATTTCCTCCGGAATGCTGACGTCAGTTGCTTATTCGCGGTTTTTACAGCGAACGACGTTTGGTCGGGTCACGTGACTTTCCATTTGCAACAAATTGAGAGATAACGGCGGATCAACTGACGGCACTTGGTTTATTAATCGGGGGGGGGGGGGCAGCAGTATCAGTTCGACACCACCTACGGACCAACGCAACGGCCGTCGACGACGACGACGACGACGATTCCCATCGGTGACGTCACAGATTCATTCGCTGACGTGGTGCGTCGGCAACAAACCGCTCCGCAGCAGATACATTAAATATAGATGACGTCATAAAGCGATCCACGTTAGCAAAGCAACGGCCACCTGGCGAGCGCATTCACTAGCAAAAATAGAAGCAGGTCTAAGTCATGGGGGGGTGTCAGAAGGGGGTCGTAAACCCACAGATAAATTTCGGTCTCAACGACGGGAGAGAGCGACGGGGATATTAGAGCACTCCCAAGGGAAGAAGATTCTCCCTCCACCCCTTGGCCGGGTCATGTCGGTGCAAAGGGTAATGATTATGCTGACGTCATTTCCTGTTACAAATCTAAGGAAATCTTCGTTAAACTGTGTCGAATGGGAATGAAAGACGGAAGGAACGGACGAATGAAGCAGGGACGACGGTCTTTTTATTCTAACAAGGCTTTACACAATATTCGGGTCGAGTGACCCGGTCTTAACGACCTGGTCAGACTCGACCATCGACAAAACCTACTCTCTGGTCAGACTGTGACTGATTCCGGATCATTATAACGGGACTCTGGGAGCCATGTACAGTCAGACCCCTCTAATGTGGTCTTCGGCGTCCGTGTTGTTAACGAGTCTTGACTGTAGGCGGTCTGATGGTTTCGTCTTATTTTCAGGCACGCTCGGAAGCGACAAAGAGGACAAAGATGAGAAAAAGGGAGAGGGAGACGAAGAGGAGGATCCGGAAATTGCCGAAGCGAAGCGAGAGGCGGAAGAGAAACGCAACGAGAAATACCGGAAGATGGAGGAAGAGAGGGAGACGATGAGACAGGGAATACGAGACAAGGTAAAACTCCACACTACAGTCACGTTCACTTGTCACGATGATCCTCGTGACCTTAACTTGTCATTCGCTTGAATACTTACTTACTTACTTACTTACTTGACTGTGTCAATCTCTCTGCGCTGTCGTTGCTTTGCTAATTAGGGCGACGCCTTGCGAATATCTCCGAACAAAAGCGACACCTAGCGACTGGCGGTGTAGGCAACCGCCGTTAGCGGCAATTAGGCAGAAGAGAGAGCCAAGACGCTCGCCTCGTAACAATAACACGCGCCATTAACTGTCTACCGACATCTTGGATGCCGAAGTAAACAGAAATAAAATTAAAATATCTGATAAAATGCCGGATAGCAGCGACATGTCGGTTTCAACTGCAGACGATTTTAAATCACTAAAGATCATTCTATTCAGTGTAAGTGAGGTGTCTTTGCTGCTTGTTTTGTTGAATGGAGTATGGAATACAGAAGAAGGAGATTGCCAAGGAAGATCCGGGACTCGAGGGTCGTCTGGGCCGCAAGAAGAAACCCGGAGACGAAGCAGGCGGAGAAATGAACGGATCGACCGACGAAGCTACTTCGCAACGTCAGTCACCCACTCCTCCTCCTCCTCCTCCTCCTCCTCCTCCTCCTCCTCCTCATCATCATCATCATCAACATCGTCATCGTCATCGTCGTCGTCATCAAAACTCCTCTGCGACCGCCTTTGCTTGTCTTGTACTATTTGTTATCTTTTGTTTCGTTTTGTCGACAGAGTCTGTTTTTCCGAAGAATCTGGATGACCTGACAAACAAGGTCAAGGAGTTGCCAGGCACCGTCATGACGACCGTTTCCGGAGCAACGGAGAAGTGCAGTGTCCAGTAGATCACTATGGCAACGGTTGAGTCTCCTTATTCACCTATACTCAAAAACCAATGCAAAAGGTCAACTGTTGTCTATCCTATTCTAACCTGCAGAGTATAAGACAATTTCGAGGCATTTATAAATAGGCCTAAGTGATAGCTGCCGCTTAGCATAGCAGAGTTTTCAACAGTTCATTTTAAATTATAATCGATACAATTATTAACTTTTCAGAAAAATGAATTTATTAAAGAACGCCTCTTCTTTCGCTCGTTCGACAGGCTCCTTCCAAAAAGAAGCAGCGGAGAATGACATTGAGTGCAGTACGGTGCTCGTCAGCTACATGTAACTCTAGCCTAGAGACAAAGTAGGTCATCGCCTAGAGAATCATCGTTTGTTGTACAACGACTCAACGCCGTCTAATGAAAACCTATCGAAGAGCCCGTCTACACATACACACACACACACATATAAAAATAGTCCGTAAAGTGACCGGCGTAATGATACATGTTCTCGCTCGCTTCTCTCTGTCTGTCGTATCCTTCCACTATCTGACTTCATGACGTCATCAACAACAGCGACAGCGACAGGAAGTTTCCTTGTAAGGAGCGCATAGAGAAAATGCAAAGACAACATCATGTCGCTATATAAAGCCAATTCGTTTCATTGATTGTCTGTTTGCATTGTGCGTTGTTACCTGGCTCACCTCGAGTCACCTGCATCACCCACGTGACGCAATGACGATAAAACATAGCGCATCATAAGTCTCATCGCTTCTAGAAACGAATATCCGACTAGATTTCTATTAGATTCGCTATTATTAGCTCAGACGCCATTTCTAAATCATGCCCGAACAGTAACGACTGATGAAGCTCCTTTTGCAATTCATAGCAATTGGCTTCGAAAGACGCTGCAGCAGTGGACGAATTCGCTATCTTTAGAGCAGTTTAAAGTCTCTTTGAATCCACTTTTGAAAGACATTCCTCTTCATTGAGTCTGCACAGAGTCGGGCCAGGGGCGGGGCCAGGGGCGGGGGTGGGGTGGATGGGGGCGAACAGAGAGAATTTTTTATATCGCCCGTTGTGCTTAATATGTTAATTCAATTTAAAAAGTTATCGATAGCATGAAAATTTTCCCTTACTGTGTATAGGGCGGACAGACAAGCGGGGGAGGGGGGAAGCAGTGACCAGGACCTCCCCTCGCTCCCCCCACAGATACGACACCGAGGCTGAGGGCCTCGTTTGTGAGACTCTCTGCGGGTAGATACACTGTATAAAGTCGTTTAATAAGAATTGGTGTCTCAAGTGAAATACAATGTTGTCTTTGGATCCGAGTGTTGTTTTAACCCCTTAACCGTGTATTTAACTGTAACTCAATGCAAAATGGACGGATATATCCGGGATCCCCATTTAAGGGGTTAATAGTCGCGTCTCCAGCCAAAAGACGAAAACTCATTTCCATCTTACATAAACTTATACGTAAATAAATGAATTGATTCTGTCCCCGATTAATTATTAAAGACCGTTTCTCAACGCACAGATGCTACATTACAATATCATTCACATTACATTCTATGGAACACACAACGCCTTCGTCTTATCGACCTCTTCTTCCCTCATCGCACCAAAAACAAAAGGCTTTTAGCGCTCACCTGCATAGACGAATGTGACGCTTATAAGTTGCTTCGATGACCCTTGACCTGTGGATGTAGCCACTCGACCTCGACCTCCGAACCAGTCGGATGCTGCTTCTGACGGAGAACCAGCGGCGCAGTCACGTGACCTGACAGGTGCTTCATCCTAACGGAACGAACGCCGCTGGTACGGGCTGGCTCGTCATCCAGGAAAGAACGTCTTACGCAGAATTAGAAATGAGACGTTTTCACGACCGACTTCTTATTCTTACTTACTTAAATACAGCGGCGAAGTCTAGACAGCTACGACCAGTCACTCAGTCAGCGATGACGTCGTGGGAACATGACCTCTTGAATCCTTTCCTTTACCGTGTTTGGGATCTGAATAGCATTCGCGGTTTCTAACGCTTTGCAGTTAGTTAAGATTTTCAGTTCTATTTCCGGGGTCTAAGGCCCTAAGGGGGCCTAATCCCCCCCCACTGGTCGAGCCCGACCACCGCCCCAGTTGAGGTCGAAAATCTTGGCATTTAGCCGGTCTATGCCCCCTCCTCCCGCTGGAGGTCGATAATGTTGGAGTGTGGAAGAAGTCCGGTCTTTTTGATAAAGCGGACAATATTTGAGACGACCTTCGCCGCCTTAAATTATCATGCAGAAGCCAATGACGTTGTCTTTGTATATGCGCTGCCCCCCTCCCCCCCCCCAATGCCCCCATGCAGTGTTTCAGTTGCTGATGACATTTCCCTTTCCTCCAGTCCTTTCTATTAGTCATTCACTCAAATGTCTCTGTAATCAAATTACAGAGTTTGTGCAAATTGTCTTCTGTATATATATATATATATATATATATATATATATATATATATATATATGCGTTTGCAGGTGTGTGTGTGTGTATTTGTAAACACACCAATATATATATATATATATATAATTATATATATATATTCTTATATGTATATATATATTCTTTATTAAATTTCGATGAAAATTTCTCTCCAATTATTCAGAGAGATGGTCTGGGCAGGGGCTGCTGAGGGGGTCGTAGAGGTGCTTAGCAGAGACCCTTTTTACCCTTTGCGCTGGAGAAACGATAATTGCCGAACTTTAGTTTTCCGTAGCAATTAACCGCCGTCTGATTGCTTGGGTGGTCAACTGTACTCCGTGCCGGGTCAGAGCAACTGCTGAGTCAGCGGTTAATGGTTTTATTTGGTGGAAGGGAGGGGGAGGAAGGGATGGAGGGAGGGGGTAGATGAGTGGTTTTAGTTGTGGAAATATACTATGAACAGCAAATTAATGACGCCGTGGGTAGTCGTCGACTAGGAAGGCGCAATCATCAGATATGCGGATCAGAAGCGAAATGGTCCCCAGAGAAGTTTAAGTGAACATTCTAAGAATGTCGATTGGTAGAGGTCAGAAGTCGGCAATGAGTCATTCGATGGGGCGGTTACAGCGATCAAGGCATATCCATTCTACCGTTCTAAATATTGAGGACAATTTTGAAGTGCAACTGATAATTGGAGTGACTGTTAGGCGGACTAATGTATCCGCTGTATAAGATCTTCCGACACCGAATGTATCTGATTTTCAA
The DNA here is from genome assembly GCA_018105865.1 of Metaphire vulgaris. NCBI lineage: Eukaryota > Metazoa > Annelida > Clitellata > Crassiclitellata > Megascolecidae > Metaphire > Metaphire vulgaris. Next base: position 19,269,319 of record CM030838.1, on the reverse strand, counting down.
ATACAATCTTGAGCGTGTAAAGTAGTAAGCATGCAGAGGAGCTCTTGGCTACAAGAGTTAAGCAAAACAGCAAGAACGGGGCTTGAAAACAACGCGAAAAATCTTAACAAGCGAAATATTTGCCCAGAAATTTGTTGATTTAAAGATTTTTTAATACTTTTTACCTTTGATAAAACTAAATGATCTTCCTTTCAACTATTATCTATATACTGCCTGAAATAACAGAACTGCTTAGCTCTTAGTACGCTGTCCTAATAGGACAATATGGAAATAAATTCGATACAACTGAATAGTATAATCTAACTGCGATCCTATACATGGAACATGCATCTTGAGTGATGTGTCTCTATATCTAGATGTGCGTATAATTTGAAATGCACCCAATTACACAATGATTCCGTCTATATGTCAGTTGGATTTAGCATCGTTTCGCTGCTGTCGGGGTCCTCTGTGTTCAGGCGATCCGTGCTAATGCTCGTGTACATCTGTGTGGCAGAGAAGGGACATTTTTATGAGACCTCGTATATACGCAATCATATTAGCGGTCTTTCCTATACTTAACCCGACCACGTGTACAGAGGTAATTACACCTCGGCGCCGTGCGATACATTTGCCCTCAACCGGCTTAATTCACATCATTATAAAGTATTTGGGTTACAGTTTCATGTTGCCGCTGCCTTCTGAAGACAGCTGGCACAGGCAGAATTCTCCGTATCCACTCCGCCTATAGATTAGGGATCGTAGGCCTATAGCTGCTACCAGCGACTGGATTGCGATTTCAAAGTGTCCGATCGAATTCGCATCAGTTTCTAAACTTCTGGGTTTTTATTCCTGACCCGACAATGTCTGGGACTTCGCCAACAAATCTTGTTTGCTTCGTCTGGTCCAAATTGATGCCGGGGATGGAATTTCCTGGTAAAGTCGACACTCCATCCACTTCTGAAGCCATTAATTGCGACTTTTCTTGCGAAAAAGCATATACCTTACTCTAACTTTAAAACACGTTTAACTCTAAATTCAAAAGCATGACTGACCGGGTTGTCTTTTGGAATACCGAACTAAGTAGATAAAGTGCACATATGAGTGCGTTGCAATCGCCGCTTTGGTTAAGGGATTGTTGCTATAGAAACAGCTTTTAAGGGATACAAAGGTCGCTTAGAAATTGTACAGTGTATGCTCTATATAGGGATTTGTTAAAATTAAAGGGAAAATTAGCAATCTTTACCCTAATTTCAAAAGAGGGGGAGTGATGATTTTTGAAAACGGTTTAACCATTGACGGTCGCGTAGACGATGACGGTTTTAATACTAGAATAAACTCAGCTGAGTCTGCATTCATCTGCGCCGACCTACATAAGATCAGCTGCTGTCTGTAGACTTGGCAGTCTACGTCCATAGGCGGATTTAGAGTTTAATATTCTAAGTGGATCGACGCCTTTGGGTGCCATCCAGCACGCGACAGACCTGTTGTTGATTGAAAAAAACATTTTGTTTTGTTTTGGTGGGATTATTATTATTATTATTACGAACATTTCTATAGCGCAAATAATCGCAAAGCAGCAAATGCGCTTAGTTGGGTAGGCTTAAGCCTACCATAGCCTTTAATAAAATCCGCCTATGTCTACGTCGTCAGTCTCGCTGTAGACCCAACCTAATACTATCCTATACCGTAGTTTCTTCCAAAGCGTCTTATGGGAAATGGAAGAAATCCATGCATAATGTGCCTGTGAATAATATTGGTCTTCGAACATTGACATTGTCAACAAAGGTGATATATCCATCACCTGCATTCCACATTTCCATCGTCTTTACTCACCTGGAAAACCAAAGCGAGCTTTCCACTGGCATATACATACTGTGTGCGTAAGACATCAAAGCGCTTGCGTATACGACTAAGCTATGCAACGGCGGTAACCTCGCATTCTGGATCAGTTGTTTCCGGTTAGAGGCTCCAAGGGGAAGAGACGGGATGCCGCGCGAGGACTGGCTGGAGGAGGGATTGGTGGGATGGGGGGCGGCGGGGGGTTGGGCCTGGAGATGATTGACTGATCGGCGGTTAGTGAGCACCGGAAGTTCTCTACACCGGATGTGTTTTCCAGCGAGATCCGCCTTCTGGCAGACGATAAACAAGAGAGTCTTCTGGAATGTGGACGCACAATTAGGCTGACTTCGAAGTCAACCAGAATGACATTGACAGGGAATAACATGACCGACGCTGCTGCGTGACTACTAATGTCGCCTCTACAGGCGCCTCTCTTGGACTACAGTGAAGCCTTCATTTGCGCATGTTATAGACGATGAGATGCAGGACTGTGGATTCGATCGAATTCTACAGAATCCGGTCTGTGGAGATCTTTTTACTCTGCTTATTAGGGCCTATTCACTGTTTGGGGAGATTACGATGATTCGGGGACACAATGACTCAGAGCGGATGACGAATAACGAAGAGTCTGGAAATCGCTTTTGGAGAATTAACCATTCTGGTTCTCTTGTTTCTTTCAAGAGAAGAGGGGGTCGTACCCCGGACCCCCGGTGGTCGAATGAAAACGTACAGGAACTGGGATACGCTGGATGGAATGGAGAGAGTTCGACGGTAGGGCGACCAGACGACGTCCGCCCAATGTTCCGATGTTCTCCTCCGGTTGGCAAACGGCGGCTGCCAAACGCCTCCTCCTCCTCCTCCTCCTCCTCCTCCTCCTCATTCTCCTCCTCTTCCTCCGCCAGCCGCTGATTGATACAAGAGGCCGTCGGGAGTCACGTGACCGCCTCTGCGCGCTCCTGGCGTTATTTAGGCAGACGGCAGAACTTTGGCAGACGAGTCGAACGAAGTGCGCGGCCGTCGAGAGAGAAAGAGAAAGAGAAAGAGAGAGAGAAAGAGAGAAAGAGAAAGAGAAAGAGAGAGAGAAAGAGAAAGAGAAAGAGAGAGAGAAGACGGCAGCGAGAATTCTCGACGAACTTCGAAGTGAAATTCAAAGCTAACTCTCTCTCTCCCTCTCTCCCTCTCTCTCCCTACTGCAAGTCGTCTCTCTGCCTTGGCCCTGGGTCCATGTCAAGGACTATAGGCGACCAGAGGAACACGCTCTGTATTAATACAACGGATAACTGCTTCGTCTGCATGCGTCCTGACTTATCTCGGACTTCTGGTAGCTAAGATGAAGCTACTGTCGTTATTAGCGTTCTGCTTTCTGTCCATCTGGCTGCTGCTGCTGATGCTGGCCATCAGTTCCTCATCCTCCTCCTCCTCCTTCTCGTACGGCGTCATGGCAACCGCCGAGGACTTCAGCAGCGGAGAACCGGATCCGGATACGGAATCGATTCCACACGGAGCGGCGTCTCTGGCGTTCGTCTTCGACGTCACCGGTTCCATGTACGACGACCTGGTCCAGGTGATCGAGGGCGCAGCGAAGATCCTGGCGACGACGCTCGCTCGACGCGAGAAACCGCTCCACAACTACATCCTGGTTCCCTTCCACGATCCAGGTGAGGACTCAGATCCACCCTGTGGATCGGCAGAACTATAAGTCTGTTTCTCTCGGAAAATCGTCGTGTGGGGGGAGGGGCAAAGGTCTGTTGAGTCAGTGTCCCCACATTCCCAACCGACGTATTCGGATTTATGTTTTATCAAAACGCACGTGACCTCCGTTGTTTTTTTTGGGGGGAAATGGGTATTCCAATAGGAAGCACAAAATGTTAAAACAGATAGATCGTGGAAAACAAAAAATTCTATTTCGTAACCATGGAGGGCGCCAAAAGCCAAATATTGGGTGGGCCAACATCGCCTGTTTGAAATTGGACAATGCAAGGACTAGTTCTACAGTAGGCTATAGATATGCAAAAATTCAGAAGAGTGATGAAACGAATTAAAACTACATATTCTTATGTCCCCATCTTTGCTGTGGCAAACCGTACTATAATTGTCAATATATTCTGTCTCAGTTATTTTCTAGAGCTTTCGAAATGCTACGAAAAATAATGAGCCATTTGAAACGACACTATGCAAAGTCTTTCAGAAATCTATTCTCTGTCAGGTTTTATAGACCACAAAAATATTACAAAATTGATACCCTGTTTGAAATTGGACACTGCTAGTGCTACAGTAGGCTATAGATATGCAAACATTCAGAAGAGTGATGAAACGAATTAAGAATCGTAACGATGTAGTAGAACTGCGCAAAATGATCTGGACTATTTTGACCATAGGCTATATTTTGTAGCTCTTTACTGCCGAGTGCGTTTTGCCGATCAGTCTATCCAAGCATTAAAGGACATTGACATTAACGCACCGACAAATGGCGTCCGAAGATAGGTCCGTGGTCATAGAGTCTAGACGACGAGGCAAACGATAGCATCATATCAACCATGTTTCAATTTTGCATAGCAACCTCAAGACGCTAAACAACAGTGGAATACCGATTGGGTGAGGTTTCGGTTTGGGTTTGGCTGACTCAGGACGGCCCCGATTGGATCAGCACCCACGAGAGAGAGAGAGAGAGAGAGAGAGAGAGAGAGAGAGAGAGAGAGAGAGAGAGAGAGAGAGAGAGAGAGAGAGAGAGAGTACTTCTGATGCAATCCACGCGTCCTTTCAACTTCTATTCTACGCTGTCGGTCATTCATTTAGCCCCAAGAAATAATAAACAATTTCACGATTTTTACAGCCCTCTTCCTCTCTCTCTCTCTCTCTCTCTCTCTCTCTCTCTCTCTCTTTTCCGCTCTCCTCCTTCCTCCGTCGAATCCTTTAGAATGCATTAAATGTGAGAATTTTTCTCAGTTTAAAAATTCGGGGTTCTCCTCTTCCTCCTCTCTCCTCCTCTTCCTCCTCCTCCTCCTCCTCATCCTCCTCCTACTCCTCCTCCTCCTCTGCAGAAGATCTCTTCTGACAAAGTCCGCGTGGTTTCACATAGTTTCCCAGCTTCTAATAGACCGCCTATGTACATGTACTTACAGCGCATGCATCTGTCGGCGTTGCTCCTTCTTTTTATGCACTCATCTAGCGCTACGAAAGCTGGAATCATTATTATTGAAGGCTTTGCACTGATAGTTATCAAGTCAAGAGACAACTCACGCACAATAATTGGTATCTATGGTGTGAAGTGGTCCATGGATATCATATCACGTGATACGCTCACAGTCAAAGCGAAGTCGAATTTCCGCCATTTTGTTCTTCGCAGACGACAATAGGCCTACCTGTTGGAACAGGCGCATTACTTGGGAAACGTTTCCGGTTAAATAAAACAAGCCGCGAATACGCCATCTGGTGAGGTTATTCTCTATGCTGTGTTTTAGTTTCCATCAGACCGCTGCTGCTGCTGCTGCTGCTTATCAGTTTCTCATAAGACGCCGGCAGTTGCCGTATAACCGTTTGGTTTTGGGTTATCGGTTACGAAAGACAATCAACAGTTATCGAAGAAAATGTAATCAAATGCGACAGAGCATGTGCTGTTGTTGTAGAGCATAGCGCCGCAGCGGGCGCTGGTCCTCTGTATGGAACGACGCCAGTCACTTCTGCCATTCGGCAGACACTGGACTCTGCAGAAAGATTACACTTCGAGATGTCGGTTCCAACCACTCACTAAGGAAAAAAGATGGCAATCAAGGAACGTTTGAGATGAGAAAAATACTAGGGGGCCTATATACAATATGCAATAGAATCTGCTGTAATCTGTTCTCGCTCGGAGTCTTGCCCTTTGTTCTTATTTAAACTTAGATTAGCTCACAAGTGAGGCGTATCAATCAAAACGAGAAAGGAAATGTCTTAGATATTGTTTGGTAGTTTGGCGTTATATATAAGAGTCTACATTGGCCAGCCATTTGAGTCAGCGTCGATCTATGCGCAACCAATCAATCAACTGCACCAAACTTAGACAAAACCAAGCTTCTTCTGCTATTTGTTAATACAGTTGTTGTTGATGTTGTTGTTGTTTAGGTAAATAACGTAGGCGTAGAGAAAAGTGCACAGGAGGAGGCATGAGTGCACGAGGTGGGGACAGAGACGCCATGCAAATTGTGCGAGAGTTTAATCGTGTATCGATTAGCGCATTCTATTGTCAACAAGTTCTCACAACGGCGCCTGCTTCTTCTTTCAGAGTACTTGTTTTGTTTCCTTCTGACATGTACTTCAGACCAACGAATGCTAATTAGTACTTACTACACCCGATGCGAATTCACTTGTCTATGTTTCGCAGTCCAGACGCATTAGTACGAGAGAGAGAGTCTGGCGACATCTGGAAGTGATCTGGAATCTCGCAGGTCCTGCGCTGGGTTTTTCTCCTGTAAAATTTCTCCTTGTAACGGTTAAGGCTTTTGCTCTGTCCCTCTGTCTGTCTCTGTCTCTGCCTGTCTCTGTCTGTCTGTCTGTCTGTATGTATGTCTGTTTGTCTGTATGTATCTCTCTCTCTCTCTCTCTCTCTCTCTCTCTCTCTCTCTCTCTCGTATTTCGTCAAGAATCGTTTCTCCGCGTCCTTCAAAATACTTAAGACACATTTATTATCGTTTTTCCGCCAGAACTGTATTCGAAACTTCGAAACGTGATATCGCGTTTAATTGACAGAAGCCGTGCAGACGTGCAGCCATTGTTAATGATCGCAGACGTCTGCCTGTTGTCGTCTGCCTGAGTTTTGGGGTCTTTGACTGGCTGTGATGAAACCCATGCAGAGTCCAGATACAGTGACCTCGAGGAATCCTTTGGACACAATTTTTCTGCTATCAGTTTTCTTCTTTCTCAAAGTCCTCACTTTCTTCCGTTCCATTTTCGAGGAATTGGAGATTTTCGCCGATCCAATCAGTGCTGGGATATTTTGAGGGGGAACTGGGGGACCGAATAGATTGCTGATTCCTGAATAATAATAATAATAATTGGATGGTCAAGATGCCTGTATTTTGTCTCGCTCAGTTGGGCTGCATTCGAGCGGCTAAGACTTCTTTGGACAGAACCATTTGTTTCGAGAAAACATCAAAATAGTACAAAGACATTCATTGTCCATTACAACGCACAAGTTCGGTTGTTTACAAATTGCGTCTAACGCCACAGAGTTAAGAACGAATGAAGCCATTGCTGAAATTATATTATTATAGGTGAGTGGTAGGTAATGTGTACTTAATCATTGACTATTAACCTTCCTGTTTGATTGACTTCAATAGTAAGTACTCTAGAGATCTTGTAAAGTACTTTCTGCCTTCTCATCGTGAGCATCTGCTGCTATCTATGGACCGTATCATTGTCTGCACTGCGTTTAGTTGCTTAGTATAAATTTCAGTTTGGTCAGTCTCATATATCGACGCAGAGATAAGGCTTATCCCTGTTACTCATTCTCTGCATCCTCTCATTTGACAGGACTTATCTGGTCTTATCTAGACACCCAGTGGCGGCTCCACCGGGGGGTCAGGGGGGGCCCGTGCCCCCTCTATTGAGTGCCTGGCCCCCCAGTGGCCCCCAGTTGGGACCCTATACTTAATGCTACATACATTAAACAACAAAGGTTGGCCCCCCCATGATTAGAAGTTGCCACCCCAACGGCCCCCCCCCCACTTGCCAAATCCTAGAGCCGCCACTGTAGACACCTGAAATTATTAATCTACACCAGCAGCTTCATCTGCTCACTTGAACACTATTGCCTCAATGCAGTCTATCTAGTAGCTTCGATAAGTCTCCTAAGTCTAGCTATGTAACTTACTAGTTCCTCCTTTTCCCCTTTCGCTCTCTCGCCTAACACTCACTGGGTGTGGATTAAGAAGACGATCGAGGATAAACTCCGTGTCTAAGAGCACGGCTTTGCTTCGTCTTTCAACAACTGGGTAGGTCAAATTTAATCCCGGAGCATGGGTCCAGAAACGTACTAAAATTCTAAAATGCGTGGCCTATGTAAATGGAGGCCTAGGCCTATGTAAATGGAGGCCTAGGCCTATGTAAATGGAGGCCTAGGCCTATGTAAATGGAGGCCTACAGGTCTATAGACCGCCTCTGTGGTTATTCTACGCCGGGGTTTGTGCGGTGATGATCGTATGCCATTGTCAGCGGTCTCTAGTTTTTTTAGGACTGCGTCTATGCTGTAGGCCTATTAGATGAACAACGCATGTGGACGTTAGAATTTTGAATCATTTCGTTGCTTAAATTGTCAGCAAAGAAAACGAATGAAGACGAATTTCATTCACGTCTAAAAGACAACAACAACAACAACACAAGGAACTTAATTAGCACGGAAACTAACTCCGTCGAGCGGGGTTCTACAGACACTTCTTATAATTGCAAGAACAGAACGACACCCGTTTTATAAACCCTTATATAGATTTATTTATGGCCACTGCGTTTGTGAGTGAGTGTGTATGTGTGTGTCCAATCGATCGTTTCCAGTGCCGTAACAATATGCTCGGGGGCCCTTGGTGAAAAACGGGGGCAGGGGGCCCTTTCTGCTACTTTAGTGACTCTTATCAAACGTAAATTCCAGATGCGGTGATGCGGTCCTGCACACTGGACCCCATTAGAAAGTCGGCTTACTCGGTTCGGGGGCCCTTCGCAGGTCGGGGGCTACGGGGGGGGGGGCCCTTGGCATTTGGCCAGGTTGTCCATATAGCTGCTATGCCTCTGATCGTTTCCGAAGGAGAAGGTCTCTTTGAGTAGCTGTGAGAAAATACCTGCGGGTCCTTTGATCTGCAGCCGGACGCCAGATGCTGCAGCGGAGGCGACGTCTGTCCACGTGACTCCTCCGTCTCTATCGTATATACGACAGCAGAGAGAGAGAGAGAGAGAGAGAGAGAGAGAGAGAGAGAGAGAGAGAGAGAGAGAGAGAGAGAGAGAGAGAGAGAGAGAGAGAGAGAGAGAGAGATGCCGTTCGCCATTCAACTGCAAAACAATCGCAGAAGAATCGCAGATTTATAGCCATCGTCGTTCATCATACTCGTCGATTCCTCCCTCCTCCCTCCTCTCTTCCTTCTGTGTTGTTTTTTTTTCTTCCTTCTTGCACACTCACTTCTGTACTCTGGACTGGTTCCACTTCCACAGGCTGCGCTGGCACAAGGTCCTTCCTTCGGAATTACAGACCTACACAATTCTCAGTGTTGTTATATATATATATATATATATATATATATATATATATATATATATATATATATAAGTTAACGGCGCTATGTAACAGCACATTGAGAACTTTAGAGTTGAAGAACGAGCGAGGGGTAAAGTTGATTGCCCAGTCTTGGAGTCGATGGTTTTCATCGTCACTTAGCGTTTCCGATCTGTGTTGCTGAGTCAGAAGGTCGGAGCCAGACCACCTCGCAGGCGCATGACTCACCGATGTCCTTAGCACCGAGATACGCCCTTTAAAGGGAATCGGGAACATCGACTCTGTTTACAATAATTAGCACTTAGGCAAGGGGATGGGAATTTGCACCAACAGGCGCAACGCTATCGCCTACGTATGCTCCGATTGTCTTCTGTTTTGGCGTGTAGATAAATACGCCTCAGAGTCAATGGGCGAAAAAATTACCACAGAATGATGGAAGAGACGCCTCTACATCCAGAACCCCTCATTTACTCCCACGTGAATCGATTGTTAGGAAAAGTTGAATTTTTTCTGATTTAAAGTTCAAATCAGAAGTGAATTGCGTTCTCTATGATCTGGCTATTTTTTCGCCATCGTCGTAGGCACAGGGGCAGGGGGCCCGCCCCCTATTCGGACTGGGACCGACGGTCGTGAGATTTGACTTCCCCCATTCCGGAATCTTGGCTACGCCACTGTTTATCACATTTTGCTGTGAAAGATCGATGGAAGGAAAGGCTGGCAACCATTGGCTTAGCAAGGATTCTCGAATGTGGTGGAGGCATATCGACTTTGTCGGGTAAAAAGTGTCCCAAGGACAAAAAGGTCAAAAATTCTTCGCACCAGTTGTCCCACAGAGATTTTTCCGGGGGGGGGGCAATACACAATAGTCACGGTTAATGTAGTTTTCAAGATATTCATCATCATAGTTCTTGGCTAAAGCTAAGTTTCTCAATTTCACTTTTTGTCTCAGCAGAGGTTTGGCGTTAAAATATCGGATAAAAGCCATGGTAAAGTTAAGAAATAGATTTACATTTCCAAGGGTCATTTGTGTAGCGCATTTAGTTATTCGTGTGGTATTTCCACTGTTCCAACTGTAGGCCCCTAGATACCTTCTTATCCGATGCGGTTTAGCGTGCGTGCGTGCGTGTGTGTAGGTGCTCGTTCAACTTTGGTTCATGCAGTTTGAACTGGGTGGCGGTTGTGAACATTCATGTTCATTTTGCCCCTTCAGCTCTTTTCCACCCTTTGGTTATCAAACTAATTATCAGTTAATTGAGTCAACTTGTGCCTTGCTCTGAACCCATCAGAGGTAAAACCACGTCCTCACAGGAAATGCTAGTCATTGTGTATTCGCCAATGGCTTAGTTTTTCTCTCTCTAAATAATCAATTTATTGATCGAGGGATGTTCTATTATAATTATCTAAGCATTTGGGTGTTTCAGAGGTTGGCCCAGTTACCGTGACTAGTGATCCTGAAAAATTCCAGCTTGACCTTCGTGACCTCTACGTCCAGGGCGGCGGAGACTGTCCGGAGATGAGCATTACGGCCATTAAGATGGCGCTGCAGTCGTCTCTTCCCAACTCCTTCATCTACGTCTTCACCGACGCCCGAGCCAAAGACTACAGCATAACGGAGCAAGTCTTGACCCTCATTCAGCACAAACAGAGTCAGGTCAGGCATTTCGACGCAGTCCCTGTAAATGCTGTGTTTCAACGTATTTAGGCCATGTGTTGCTTGTATTTTACATACCAAACAGAACGTCTGCTGCAGCTGCTGCTGCTGCTGCTGCTGCTGATGATGATGATGTATGTTCTAAAGTTTTCCAGGAATGTAAATAAATCTAAGTTAAAAACGGGAGCGTGCAACATGAGCAGAAACTCTTGCTTCGGATTAATCCCCCGATAAGTTTGTGGACTGGTTCAATTTATTGGTCTGATACAGAATGTAATAATGTTTATGTGTTTGTTTTGTTTTTAAATCTGTTTACACCACGTGACAGTTCCATGCTTGTTAAATTGCAATCGAATGAAGAGCGTTTTACCATTCTGTGTAGTTGCTTGCATAAATGCCTCGGGTGTTTTTATGGTTGAGAAGATTCGAAGTAGCTGTGAATCCATGATGGACTCCTGATGTTGTTAGGTTGTATTCGTGATGACCGGGGATTGCGGTGATACGACGCACCCGGGATACAGAGCATACGAACAGATCGCAGCCACCAGTTCCGGGCAGATTTTTCTGCTGAAAAAGTCTCAAGTCAATCAGGTAAGTGAAATGTTTTGCCGCCATCTTTAAAAATGACGCAATTCGCAGTTCTATGGTTTTAAAAGGTAAACGTTTGATCTCTCTCTCTCTCTCTCTCTCTATATATATATATATATATATATATATATATATATATATATATATATATATATTATATATATACATTGAATTGGAAATCTGCTGGATGTTGTTCCTCTGTTGATCTGTTCTCTCATCTTCTTCGCTGGTTTTGCCACGGAACTGTTTCCAGGCGTTTTCGTTTCTTCGGCGGCGTTTTTGTGGAGTCTTCTTAGTTGCCAGGTCTTTGCTGCGGTTGTGTTTAAGAATATTGTAAAGTCGTTTACCTGAGACCTAACCTGGTCTCTGGCGTTTCACAGTCTTTGTTTATGCTCGGAGGTCACTGAGGTCATTAAATCATGGCCACCTGGCGGCCAGTCTTCTGTCTTTGTTTGTGATTCAATCTGACCGTTTCAAATAAAACACAATTTTACGATGGCAGAAGGGTTAGCGCAGGAGTGAGTGTCTGATGGAGTCTTTTTTCCCAATGTGTTGACCTTGCAGAATGTCAATTGTTCCCTAGAATTATTGGACCCATTCACTTCTCCTGGAGAGGTTGTCTGTTTTAAACTGGGTTCTGAATAAGTGGGCCAATAAGCTATAATTTGCGTCCAGTGTTTATTCTAGGCATTCTCTGGGGATCGGGAGGGAATCCCCTAAATATTCGAAATCCCACAAAATTTTGACATTTTGGCAAGTAGTATGACCTCCCAAATGTTTCGGCCCAAATTTTTTTAACTACCCCCACAGTGGCGTAGCTAGCTTTTGCAAAGTGTGGTTGTTAACTGAAGGCACTATGCAACTGAACACAGAAGCCGCGGCCGACCCCTCCCCCTCACTACCCCTCCTTCAACAAAAGTCAACGGATTTACATAAATTGTGTTGGCATATTTTTTAAAGTGGGGTTGTTTGAACAACCCCAAACAACCCCTTGGCGACGCTGCTGTACCCCCAGTGTCTAGGTGGTTAAAATATCCACTGATTTGTGTCTTATCTGATTTAAGCCATCCTTTTCACTGATCCATCTGTTTATGTCATCAGCAAAACGGTGTTGTTGTTGTGGCGAAATTGAAACATTCGAAACGATTTTGATCTCCGCTGAAAATGATTAATTATCAGAGACGGGGAATTGGATGTTGCTACAAGTGCTTTGTCCGCATAGAGTCTTCTCATTTCCGTCTTTCTTTCTTTTATTCTAGATTCTGAACTTCGTTCGCGTCGCTGTTCAGTCGCGTAAGGTCAATCTGGTTTCCATGGATCGCACTTTCACCGATGACGTCCTCGTCTACAAACTTCCGGTGGACACTAAACTCCAGGAATTTACCGTTTCCGTCAGCGGAGAAACCCCCGAAGTAACCATCACCGATCCCAAAGGTAAGAATGCAGGTGCTGCCTGTCTGTCTGTCTGTTAGGGGCGTAGCGACGGGGGGTATATTGGTATATATACCCCCCAAATCAGTCTACCTTAAAGATTTTATGTGATTTACATGTGGCTATATGTGGTTTATATGGTTTGTGTGGTTTATAGTTAAGATTTATACCCACCCAATATATTTATACCCTCCCAAATCAAATTCCTGGCTACGCCCCTGCTGTCTGTCTGTCTCTCACTCCGTCCGTCCGCCTCTCTGTCTGTTCTTCCCTCTCACTCTCAGTCTCACTTCTTCACATATCGGTACCCTGTGTATTTTTAAACGATGCATTGATTACCATGGGGCATTAGTTTTTATAAATAGCAGGACTTTGTCATCTGAACATCGTTGGAGTAGCTACGGAGGGCTACGAGGGACTACCCCCCCATTTTGGCTGGGCCCGGTTGTGGGATTTGCGCAAGACCTTTTAGTAAATTGGGTGATGGTGGTGGTGGTGGGGGGTTTAGATAGCATCATCAAAGAGAATGCGTGAATGTGCGCAAAGAACTTCTTTACTGGTTTTTTCTGCTTGTCGGAGACTTTTTACCCGAAAATGTCGATGTGCCCCTCCCCCCATTTCAGAACCCTCACTACGCCACTGCTGGACGTCGATAGTTATATATTACGGTCTTTTGAATATAGTGCTCTCGTGATTTTAAGTAAATTTAAAACAATAGGTTTGCTGCTGGCGGCCTGTAGACCTGTGGGAAGTAAAAAGTGAGAAGATGAATTTAAGGTAAATAAATGTGAATTATGAGTTTCTGTTTGATTGAAAAGGTGTCGTCTTGGATTCTACGAACGGCCTCAGCACCCTCCTCAGTCTACGCAATGCGATTATCCTGAACGTCAAAGATCCTACGCCCGGCAATTGGACTTTGAGGATTTCTGCACGGGGTCAGCACACGATCAGGGTCACTGGACTCAGCTCACTGGACTTTGCGCACGGCTTCTCCTCAAGATCCACTCTGCGTTTGTCTCAAACCGAAGCAAGACCTTTGAAAGGTAGACTTCAATAAAACGAACGACTCACTTTACAGCACGAACAGGTGTCTGACAAAGCATTCGTATGCAAAAACACACAATCAGTGGCGTAACCAGGATTTCCGGAAGGAGGGGTTGGTTTTGATCGTAACCAACTTTGAAAAATCTTGACAAGCAAACAATGGCCATCCTCATTTTTAGTGCTTAGAAATTTTAAGTTGGCAGCCAGCCAGGCGGGGGTTGACCCTCAAAACCGCGTTCGAAATTTTAAAAATGCACGGAAAGACATACAAAAATTGTTTCGTCGGCAGCCAAGGGGGTTTTAATCCCCAAGCCTCTCTTGGCTCTGCCACTGCACACAATCTACAAAATAATTGGGTTAGTTGTTAGCAAAGTAAGTCGAACATTCACTTGTAGGATCTCGCTCATCATCGATTGCCACGAGGCGTTCTTGTATCGCATTAAAAGCGTGATTATCTATAGGCTATGATTAGCTTTTTAAGGCAGCTGAGCGGAAGTGAATGCTAGATGAAAGTGAAGACTGAGAGACGCCGTTTAGTTCTTCATTTTATTCAGTTCAATATTATTTACTGTCCTATTGATGCGCCAAAACAATATGACATTTTTTACATGATGTTCTTTTTTAATCTCAGGAATCCCCGCTTTCCTTCTGATCAACGCAACTGACTTGGATTTTCCCGGACGAATAAACAGGTTGGAGCTTGTTAATCTTCGTGGCAACGTACTTGTTGAAATCCCCGTTCAGTACCACGCATCAAGACCATCGCTCTACAACGTCTCGAATATACTGCCTCCCGAGGGGTTCTTCTACCTGAAGGTAGGCATTTGATTTTATTTTTATGTGCATATCTTTGTATATTTATATCTATTTACACCAAGCAGAATTTTGTAGGCCTATATACTTGTTTAATCATAATAATAATAATAGTAATAACAAGCGCTGAGCAAATCACCTGGACTGATTGTATTTGCATTGTATTTGATGTTCCTGCTAACAACCTAAAAGATATTTTAAATTGATATTTGTAATGAATTTAAACTGTCTGAAAAAATTAGACGACGGTTATGAAAAAGAAAGTGGACGTTTTTAGTGCATGACCTTCTTTCTCTTTAGAATACGGTTTCCTTTCAGGTGGTCGGTGTCGATAGTCAAGGCTACGACTTCCAGCGAACGACCCCGACCGCCCTCAGCGCCACGGACCCTGCGCTGCCTTCCGTGGAGATGCCGAGCCTCACCGACGGCTTCTACGACGAGACGGTCGTTCTGTCCTGCTCCGTCGTCAGCCTCGTTCCCTTCGCCGTCCAGTGGTACAGAGACGGGGAGGAACTGGGCAACAGACTCTTCTACGGCGAAAGCGCAGTTGTCACCTGGTCGATTGCGGACGCCAGCAGCTCCTCGGAGGGCTTCTACACGTGCAACGCCACGAACGGAGCCGGATGGGCAACAGCCGCCACACGGCTGGAAGTCAGAGGTCCTGGCGGTGATCTTTGTGTGACCTTTATTTAGCAAGTTCATAAGTGGCGTAGTTTGAGGGTTTTGTGCTACGCCATTACTACTACTACTACTACTACTACTACTACTACTACTACTACTACTACTGCTACTACTGCTGCTACTGCTACTACTACTGCTGCTACTGCTACTACTACTGCTACTGCTGCTGCTGCTGCTGCTGCTGCTGCTGCTGCTACTGCTGCTGCTGCTGCTGCTGCTGCTGCTGCTGCTGCTGCTGCTGCTGCTGCTGCTGCTGCTGCTGCTGCTGCTGCTGCTGCTGCTGCTGCTGCTACTGCTGCTACTGCTGCTGCTGCTGCTGCTGCTGCTGCTGCTGCTGCTGCTGCTACTACTACTACTGCTGCCACTACTACTGCTACTGCTACTACTACTATACTGCTACTATACTACTACTACTACTACTACCACAGCTACTATTATATTATTATTATTATTATTATTATTATTATTATTATTATTATTATTATTATTATTATTATTATCATCATCATCATCATCATCATTATCATTATCATTATCATTATTATTATAACTTGACTGATCCAATGTTTTCAGATCCTCCGCCAACAGTTGTAAGACCTGTTGATGTATACGTCATGCCTGGTCATGACGCCGTCATGACCTGTGTCGCCCATAGCACTGTTGACTACAACATGACGTGGTTCAGAAGAGTTCAAAATTCGACGCAACTTTTACCTCTTGGACCCCGAGGAGAGATTTTTAAGAATGGATCGGCGGCCATCAGGTAAGTGAAACTTGTCTCTTTGTATATTTCCTCCAACTATGATTTATCTTGAGTGGTTGGTGTTCAGTGCACGTAAACAGGTCGTTTTCAAGGACCCTGCTATTCGCTTTCATGTCCAGAAATTGTCCGCTATTAAGATCTTCAGTGCACGTGGTCAGTTTTAGAATAGTGTTATAATGTTGTAACACGCAGTTCTAAGAAATCTACTTGGATGAAATATATTTGTGTCTGGCTGCGTGTGTTAAATTAATCTGACTTCGAGGTTCAGCGGAGATTACAGTATTGGTTTTACATAATATAGGCCTATTTATTGTTTCTGATTTTATGTTCTATTTTGTTGAAAAAAAATCTCCAGGAAAGTGGAAAGAAACGACGAAGGCGCCTTTGTCTGTCGAGCGTCTAACGAAGGCGGTCATTCTGAGGAAGTCGTCAATCTCATAGTTCACAGTATGCACTTCTGTAATCTCTCTCTCTCTCTCTCTCTCTCTCTCTCTCTCTCTCTCTCTCTCTCTCTCTCTCTCTCTCTCTTAATTGTGCTTTGTTACTTTACAAATATATTAGCTTTTAATATCTAATAATAATAATAAAGAATACTTTTGAATGAATGACGGATAATGATGATGCAAATTAATAAACTAGCATCGGATAACAAAATAAAATTGCGCCGAGGTAAGAAGATTACTGCTTCGAGTGGTTCAGTATATATATATATATATACATATATATATATATATATATGTATATATATGTATATATATATATATATATATAACTGGAGATAATAATTTCTCTTATCTGCAGAAGAGCCAAAGGTATCCGTTACTCCTGCGGTGCAGAATTTCCTGATTGGATCGCGAGTGGACGTCAACTGCAGCGCCGTTGCCTTTCCAAAACCAGTTTTCTCATGGAGACGTCGGCATCAGCAGGTGGCAGTTTCCGACCGGGTGTCATATGACACCGAAGGACACCTGTTGATCACCGAAGCCTCTCGCGACGACGTCGGCGAATGGGAGTGCGTGGCGAAAAACGCACTCGGTGTTGGATCGGCCAATGCAAGGCTCGAATACATCGGTAGGCCTATATAGGAGACGGACTCTCTCTTTCTCTCTCTCTCTCTCTCTCTCTCTCTCTCTCTCTCTCTCTCTCTCTCTCTTTGCTGTATTTGTCAAACACTCTGTAGAAGTCGATGTTGAATTTCTGAGATATAGAGTTTAACTATATTGAAATAGTTGCATAGTATTATTGTGTTTAGTTTTATTTGACCAGAGCTTCCTTCCATTCGTGTTCCACATCGAACTGTCCTCGTCAACAGCGGAGACTCGGCCCAGCTCCTCTGCCAAGCAGAAGGCATTCCAAAACCAAATGTCACGTGGTACCGTGGCGGTATCGAGGTAAAATGTCCTCAAAGTCAAAGCACTTGAAAACTATCTTCGATTATTAGAGGATTTTAATACAGCGATACACGGGGATTTCTTTTTACTTCAGTGGATAAAGTTCATAAAAGTCAAGAATCGTTCACTTCTGGATAAAAGCATGCCACTCGGCACAGTTATAGGGTACATGGCCCTGAACAATTTCCCCAAAGGATGCACAAGTTTTTGTTATCTCTTACCATGCAATTTGGCACCATAAATTTTCTTGATAATTTGTAAAAAAAATTCCGCTTGAGCTGCAGTACGTAGACAAATGACAATCGATACAGTGCCAAATAAACAATACTAAGTAATAATTGTGCTTATAGAGTGTACAGATATGAATATTATCATTTCATTTCGCTTTTTTTCCGAAACTAAAATACGAAAAGGGTAATCCCGCATCAAATCAACACGCTTTTGAATAAAATCGGACGTCACAATCTCAGATTGTGATGAAAACTGGCACAATTGTTCATCCCCATGAGTAATGTTGCCAATAGCATTCTCTGTAGATTAAAAATGTCCTTTAAAATGTTCAATTTACGCAATGGAAATTATTACCACAGGCAAAATTCTGAAAGCCAAGAACTTTTGATCTACAAGAGATAGTGGCCTAATTTTTGAAAAACTTGATTAGCAGGTGCTCTTCACTTCTCTGTCAAAAGTTCTAGCCATTCACACGTCTGCCAATACCATTCTCTGTAGTTTAAAAATGTCCTTTTAAATGTCCAATTTACGCATTAGAGAATACCACAGGCAAAATTCTGAAAGCCAAGAACTTTTGATCTACAAGAGATAGTGGCCTAATTTTTGAAAAACTTGATTAGCAGGTGCTCTTCACTTCTCTGTCAAAAGTTCTAGCCATTCACACGTCTGCCAATGCCATTCTCTGTAGTTTAAAAATGTTCTTAAAATGTCCGATTTACGCATTAGAGAAAACCACAGGCGAAATTCTGAATGCCAAGCACTTTTGGTATAAAACTACAGAGAATGGTATTGGCAGACGTGTGAATGGCTAGCACTTTTGATTTCCCTACCCTGTCCCAAGGGGTACCCGTACCCCAATTTCTATGGGTACCACTACCCCTATGGGTACCCCTACCTCTAGCCATTATTATTATTATTATTATTATTATTATTATTATTATTATTATTATTATTATTATTATTATTATTATTATTATTATTATTATTATTATTGTCAGACAATTTGCTATAGCGCCGTAGGTGAGCGAATGGCACAAAATAAGGGTGCTTTGACAACTAATTACTCGTAACTGAGCTTAAATAAATGCGTTTTCAAGTTGGTAATAAACGTCGCGGCAGCGTTCGCATTGGTCCCACTGTCCGGAAGAGAGTTCCACAGGATCGCGTTTCCCCGTGTAAAAGATCTCTCGCCAAATAGAGGAGTCGAGGATGGTGGAGGCACGAGTAGCTGATTCCGCTTGCTGGACCTTAGCCGAGCCCGCCGTTCGACCTCCGTAGATCTGGTCACCATGGTGGCCAGGTAGCGGGGGCAGCTCGAGTCATATAGAGCTCGATAGGTGAGCCAGCAGCGCTGAAACACTATCCTCTCTTTGATTCGCAGCCAGTGGAGATGGTCTTTCAGCAATGGCGTCACATGCTCATTCCAGCGACGACCTAGGGCACAGCCATACCCCTAGGAGTACCCATTCTCCTTCCCCTAGGGGTACCCCTACCCTTAAGTTTATTCGAATGCCTCTGGACAGAATGTTACTAAATTATAAGAAGTGTCAATGTTCAAAATTTCATGCTTTTATCCTCAAAATGAACAATAATACGGCTTATCAACTGTACTATTTGCCGTTTAAGGTCTCTACCTTCTTTTTAAAGATTTGCGTGTTTTCCTTCAACTAGTTTCAATTATTTTCAGATTTTGGCTTTAATTTTTCATTTTCTGATTTGTACTTGGAGTGTAATGCGAAGTTATTTGAGTTTGTTTGAGACAGGCTTTGTTGACTGTTTAACACATGTACGCCGTTGAATCTTATTCTACAGCTGCAGGAGCTGTCCTTCATACAGCTCAGTCAGTCTGGTGGACTGACGATCGTTGGAACACAGGAAGTGGATGGCGGAGAATATGAATGCGTCGCCACCAATGACGCCGGCTCAGCCAGCGAAACTCTTACCCTCGAAGTTGGCTGTGAGCGGTTTATCTTATTATCACAGAAGTAACGACCTCGAATGTATATGCGTGTGCGAAGTCAGTTGTAGTCTAATTAGTACGAATTAAATTAATCTTATCATCTTATCAGATGAAAAGACTGAGTTGAAATCTTGGTTGTTGTAGCGCTGAGGAATTTTGCAATGGTCTTTCTCTTTCTTTTCAGCTGCGCCAGTTTTCATCAAACAACCGCACAACAAGGGCGTCGACATCCTGAAGAACATCACCATTCCGTGTTCGGCGTCTGGTACACCTCCGCCCAAGATCACGTGGTCCAGAACCGATGGTCGACAGATTGACTTTGACAGCGAAAGAGTGCGAATCTTAGACACTGGCGCCCTCTTTATACAGAGTAGGTTGTCACTCAGAGGAAAATACGCCACAGACCAGCATTTGCTCTCAACAACAGTCAGCTGCCTGATCGGTCAAGAACCAACACAGGATTCGCTGTGAAAACTTTCTACTGAACGTTTAATGTGATTTCATAATTAATTAGAATTTAATTTTGATGGATTTTCTTATCGGTATTTTCACTGTTTCTCTAGATATACAGAAAGAGGAAGAGGGGATGTATACATGTACAGCTTCAAATCAGTTCGGAAAAGAGGACGCCACCGCCTTCATAGCAATCACGGGAATTGGTATGTTGCCCGTCGGCGATAAAGAATAACCGCGAATACAGAATTCATTCACTGAATGAAAATTAAAATCAACAAAAGCAGCGAATAATTAATTCACTCACTCACCTTCTGTCTGATGATAGATCTGTCAATTCTTTTGATAATTAAGTGCGCTAAATGAGTGAGTGCATCAGTGCGTCTTTGCACTTTTTGTCTTATTTCAGTGAAACCTGTCATTGCTTATACGAGTCCCAATATAGAGACGATCGAAGGACGAGACGTTAAACTGACGTGCATCGTTTTGCTCGGAAACCCGACGCCAAAGGTCACGTGGTTCAAGATGGGCGAACAGGTCAAGACAGATGATCGGATAACGAATGACGCAAGTGGCAACCTGTTGCTGAGGAAGGTCAAGGTCGACGACGAAGGTGAATACACATGCGTTGCCAGCAATCCAGGAGGAAATGCAACGCACGCAACCAAGTTGGACATCCAGGGTAAAAACCCGCTCTTAATATTAAGTCAACGAGCTATTATAATTATTTCGCATAGACAGTGGCGTATTTAGGGGGTACGCTACTGAGCCATAGCGTACCCCTTTGGTCTTCTTTGGTTCTTTTTTATTACTTGTCATCACGTTTTAGAAGGCCGATAACCTTTTTTTGCTTGTCACAACGTTTATTTTTCGAACTTCTTCAATTTCAGCATACCCCTTTGAGCCGTTCTAAATACGCCCATGCGCATAGATCCCTATTGGATCGGGACGATTTCTCTTACCTTTATTCGTTCGAATGTTGAATTCAGTTCCTCCGTCGATCGGGGACTCTGCTACGGAAGTGACGGTGACCAGAGGTCGATCGGCCCGCCTTCCGTGCGAAGTCCGCGGAGATCCGAAACCGCAGATATCGTGGACGAAGAACGGAATGCGGATATCAGAGATCGACCCTCACTACTTCATCGGTGAATCCGGAAGCCTCGAGATTTTCAACGCCGATCCTCAGGACACGGCCACCTACTCGTGCACCGCCATCAACGTGGCCGGTGTCAAGGAGAAAAGAGTCACTCTTTTTGTGCAAAGTGAACGTCTCCGTTGTTTATTTCCAGTTACTTTTTATTCTAAACCTTTTTTGAATGAGTTTGGTGGGACAGCATTTGTAATTAATTAGCCAAAATTGAGTCGTATCATTAACGTACTGTTATGTCTCCCGAGTGATTTTATTCCTGATCATAATTGTCCATACATTTTACGGGATTTATGGTAACATCGCATTAGTAGACCTATAACTATTTTCAGACCCAATTAAATGACAGAAACTGAACGATTTGAACGATTTGTCTTGAAAAGTTCCGCCCCAGATGAACGGCGACCACGAAGAATATTCCGTAATTGTGAACAATCCGATCCAGTTGGGATGTGACGTCAGCGGAATTCCGCCGCCGGAAATCGTCTGGAAGAAGAGCGGAGAGAGCGTCGTCGAGGAGGAGGATGAGCGCGACGCCTTCGACGGCCTCCAGCTGCTGCCCAACGGGGCGCTGCGATTCAACCGAGTAAGGGTGGAGGACGGGGGTCTGTACGAATGCGTAGCTAACAGCACCGCAGGAACTGCCAGCAAAACGGTCACCCTCAGCGTTCAAGGTATTTACAGACAGACAAAGGAGACTTTGCTTGTAAAAGGGCAGATGCGGTTATAATAGGCATTTAGATAATTGTATTATAGACTGCAGATGATTTTCTGGGAGGAGGGAGGGGGCGGTGACAAATATATTGAATCACTCGAAACGTTTCCCAAATAATCGTTCATACCTCGATTGCTTTTGCTAAGCAGAGAATCTTTGGTTGTCTCTTTGTTGCTTCATTACTTCCACTGAAGTTTAATTTTTGGGGTTCAAATTCTATAATAATTGAATCCGTTATTTTAGTGCTTAGAATATTTGTGCTGTTCCTTGTCCCGCTTTGATCCGTCGTGTCATTATGTTATTTTAGAAATTGTATAACATGTGATTTTCACAAATATTACTATATTGGTGTGTGTGTGTGTGTGTGTGTGTGTGATTTTCAGTTCCGCCAAGACTAGAATCAAGAGCGCCGTCGACTGTCGTGGCGTCGGCTGGAGACGACGTCCTGCTGCCGTGTGAGGTCTCCGGAGATCCACGACCGGAAGTGGAGTGGCGTAAGGACCTCGTGCGAATCGACTTCTTAAACAACAAACACCACAAGTTTCTGATGAAGCCAACCGGATCACTCGTCATTCCACAAGTCAGCGTCAAGGACGCGGCCAGATATCTGTGCGTTGCCGAAAATCCAGCCGGAGTCGTCACTCAAGAAATCAACCTGATTGTTAATGGTACGAAATGTGTAGATCATTATATAGCGCCATTATATTGCCCTTAATCTTCGACGCCTCTGAGTAAGTTCTCATTAGCGCGTTTTCAGTGCTGCTTCTGCTGTTAATACGACGAAAGATGCGTTTCAATTTTAAGCAAAATCTTTTTTGTTATTTTCCAGAAGCGCCGACAATTCCCGAGGACACTCCGACTGAGATTGACATAATCGAAGACAACCGCGTCACTCTGCCGTGTCGTGCCACCGGAACTCCAGCGCCGAGGATCCGATGGTTTAGGGAAGACATCCAGGTCACAGGAAATGAAATCGGTGTTCGGATCCTCGGAGACGGATCACTCCAGTTGGACCACGTACAGTCCGCGAACGCCGGAAGATACAAGTGCCTGGCCGAAAATGTCGCCGGAAATGTCACGCATCGCATAGACCTCGTCGTGTACCGTAAGAACAAAAAGCAGAAGCCACTTTATACGACTTTTGTAAACGGCGACGTCACAGCAGAGGCTTCTGTGGACATTCAAACTTTTCATTAAGCGCATGGTTTCCTATCACTGACAAGCAGTATCTTCAACCTCGATATTCTGATGAAATTCAACAGACTCTAACAGAGGGGTCATCCACATTTACGCCTTAGTACTACTATTGCCATAGCAGGCTAAAAATATGCAAAAATTAAGCAGAGTGATGAAACGAATTCAATACACATTTTCTTGTGTCCCCATCTCCATTGCGTCATACCGTACTAGAGTAGGAAATATATTCTGTATCACTTTGATTCTAGATCATTCGAAATGCCACGAAAAATGGTGAGCCATTTGAAACGACACTATACAAAGTCTTTCAGAAATCTATTCTCTGTCCTATGCCTCAGTCAGGCTCCAGAATGGGAACCAACACTTCTAAGGTCTAGCATTTCCACTTCTAAATACAGTTCAGTTCAGTAGGCTTTCCATTGGCTTCTCTTCTTGCACAGCGAATTAATTATCAATCTTTGTTTTGTTGTCTAAGAAACCTGTTGTATAATGAATTAGATAGCACGCGGCTCTTCCCTCGACCACCCCACTAGCCCAGTGTTTATTCTAGGCCTTCTCTGGGGGGAATTCCCCTAAAGTTTTAAAATTCCTCCCAAATTTTTTATATGTTGGCTGGGGGATGCAAATTGGGGGATGCGTCTTCCCCAAAGTGTGGAGACTCAGACCTTGTCCCCCCAACATTTCAAAATACCCCAAATTCCAAGGTGGCTAGAATAAACACTGCCATTAGCCATTCCCCAAGATATTCGACAGGACTTTCATTTTCATTTAGTTGATGTCCCTCGTTCTCGTACAGTCAATGCATGGCGTTAGTGTGTAGTATGAAATGGCTGGGAGTGCTCTATTTCGAACCCTGTAGATCGAAATTGATAATGATATTATAGATTTTTCTTGCAAAATTTAAAGCAATGAAGAAGGAACAAGAGGAAAATGTGGCATTTGTCTGAGAATTTCTTAAAAATCACTGAGATATTTACATATCTATACATCAACTGTTCAACAGGCCTTTCCTCTGTCTTCTCTCACACAGCGAATTAATTAAAAACCTTGTTTTGTTGTCTATAAGACCTGTTGTATAATGAACCAGACATCTTAATACGCGGCTCTTCCCTCGATTGTCCTACGAGCCATTCCAGAAGATATTCGACAGAGGACTTTCATTTTCCAGCCGAGAGATACTCAGCCACAGCCGAGCTCTCCTTTATGACCAAATATACATAACTGCCAGATGCACCTATAATCCTATACAGCATTTTGTGGATGCTTTTCTTGCGTTGGCTGTGGATTTAAACTCAGCCAACTCAAAGTGTGTAACTTTGAATTTAACCGAACGACTGATTTTTCAAGTCCTGAAGGGTCTTCATAGGGTCTCCCTTATACTGCAGAACCACGGATCGGTTTAAACTATATACTGTTTCTTTAAACATTTCTGACGATCTCCTCTGCGTCTGCTTCTAATGGAGTTGACAATTCTAAACACCGCTGGCCAATTACGTGAAAATGACCGTATTTGATGCAATAATAATGAGTGAATCTTTCCTTTCAGTGCCGCCGAGAATTGACGGAAGCGATGAGGAGGAGATGGAGAGGCTGAGCGTGATCCAGCACCGGACTATTCGCCTGTCCTGCCCGGCGCACGCCATCCCCCCGCCTCAGATCACCTGGTACAAGAACGGAGACGAACTGGTCGAAGACGAACTAGACAGACGCGTCCAGATAATCGACGGTGGTCTCGAACTGAAGATATCGGGCGCTGAAGTGGAAGACGCTGCCCGCTACACTTGCATTGCAAGGAACCTGGCTGGAGAACTCGAGAAGACGATCGATCTCGATGTCTACGGTCCGTCTGTCTGTCTCTCTCTGTCTGCCTGTCTGTCTCTCTCTCTCTCTCTCTCTCTCTCTCTCGGTTCCATTAACGTTGCTATCGTTTGCTTTGAGGTTCTTCGTAGCTATGGTAACAATGTAACAGCGCATTTATTTTATGCTTTTTCTGGACGGGAACTCAGAAGCGCCCTCGCTCTTTGATTGCGTCTTGAATTTCAAGCATTGGCGTAGCCACAGGGGGCCCGCGCCCCTACCCCCACCCTCTATTCGGATCGACACCGGTCGTGAGATTCGTCCAGGACCGGTGAATAGTTGGGGAAGGGTAGAGGGTAGTAGAGGGTAGAGGGTAGATCGAGGAAAACGCACCAGACAGCAGGCTTTAAAGCGTTTCAGACGATTACACTTTCTTGCTCGTCAAGACATTTGGGTAGAAAAATGTGGAAGTGCCCCCCCCCGTATTCTGGAATTCTGGCTGCGCCACTGTTTTCAAGTATTTCGCCGTTGTTTTATATTGTGAATATTTTGTGATTTTACAAAACATGAATTCTAAAACATAAAACCCAGATTCGCTTGAATTCCAGTTATATATTTTATGTTACATGTAAATTTTGAATGGCATTTTGTTGACTTGTCTTAAAATTGACCTTTGCTTTAAAGGTATTTGTCTTTTTTGGTCTAGTGATGCCAAAAATCGACGAAGGTTTAGTGAGTGACTTCAACATCTCTCTCTTCGTCGATCAATCTCTGACAATCGACTGTCCGGCCAACGGGAATCCGCCTCCGATAATCACTTGGCACAAGGACGGAGTGGAGCTTGCGGTCGATTACAATCCTGGAATCCGAATATTGTCGAATGGTCGAAGACTTGAGATTAGCGGCGCAGACGTTTCTGATAAGGGACGATACATGTGCGTTGCAAAAAATCCAGCTGGTTCAACTGACCGAGAATATCTTGTGAACGTTTGGAGTGAGTTAATATGGAGATACGCTTTTCTGATTAGACGAAGTTTGAATATTTTCTACTTTATTTTCAAATATTAATATTGGATATTGGATGAACATTATGGCAGAGCTAGAGACAACCTGTTTGCTGGTAATTAGATACTTTTAATTTTCCTTTGCATAGTTCCTGCTAAGATTGACACATCTGACGTCTTGTCGAACCCAGAGGTAATCGTAAACCACGCAATTACGTTACACTGTCCTGCCTCTGGCATTCCGCTGCCGGACGTTGGCTGGTTTCGTGACGGGAAACCAGTCAACGAGGAACTGGCCAATGTTAAGATCCTGGACAACGGCTGGCGTCTTGAGATCAGGAACGCCGAAGGGTCTGACGCCGCCAGATACACTTGTCGCGCTAAGAACATCGCAGGAGAATCGGAGAAGAATTACGATCTCAGGGTCTTAGGTAAATGTGTCACGTACCGTGTTTCCATTCCGATCAAGAACTGCTCTTAATATCCAGCTGCAGTCCATTTGCCAAACAAAGCGGCTTCAGGAGTCGGCAAAAGGGACACGGAGACTAGCTAGTTTTCATAAACCTGGACTAGTCTAGTTGTTTAGAATGAGTGCACTAAAGTATGGGGGTCACTATGGGGCAGGCATTCAATAGGGGGAGGGGGCCCTTACTGTGAACCCGCCTCCGATGTCAAATGAACTATTCAAGAGCTGGTGCGTTACTTAACAAATTCCGACCAAGAAATTGTCAAATATTTAAGTTGTTATTGAGCTGTGTATTCAGTCATTGAGATTTATTTGGCATTTACTGTTTTTTTGTTTTAGTTTTGCCTAAAATCGACACAACGGACGTAGTCTTGTATCCGAGAGTTACTGTTAATCGTACGGCGATACTGAACTGTCCTGCGAGCGGAATTCCAGCGCCCAGCATCGTCTGGACGAAGAGCGGAGAGGTCTTCGATCCAGTTCTTCATCCCAACGTCCAGATCCTCGCCGACGGGCGACAACTCCGGATCACCTCAGCGGCCATTTCGGACTCCGGGTCCTACACTTGCACTGCGCGGAACAAGGCTGGCGACGACAGCCTGGAGCTCCAGTTGTCCGTCTTCAGTAAGAATCTCTCATTACACTTTACAGAGGCGTAGCGAGGGTATCCGGCGCCCGGGTGAAAAGTGTGCCGTTGGCGCCCCCCCCAACACTGCTGACGAACAAAAAAAGGTCGTCGCGTCGTTCTCGCGGTCTCGGCGCCCCTGAACTCTCTCTACGGCGCCCCTCTCCCTATATAGTCCTGACGGGAAAAAAAGGTCGCCGCACTTGTTTCTTCTTATTTATTATGCATTTAACTTACCAAAAACCCGATTTTGGCGCCCCTCACCTCGGCGCCCGGGGGCACATGCCCCCTGTCCTCCCCCCTTCGCTACGCCTCTGGCACTTTGAAAAGAGTCAGAAGGAAACAGACGCTTCGGCATTTGATGATTTTCTAAATACTGTAAGCAATTCCATAAGTAAATGTCTTATAGTCTACTTAAGAGCGCAGACGCTGGGCTGCCTCCTCGATATCTTATATAGAGTTTGTCGTGCGCCTCTTCTGCACTTATGCATTGACCAAGTGCAGACGACGAAGTTGGTCGAGATGACGCACACTTAGCAGGGTTTCACTGTAGTTCTGGATTCGATCTGCTGTTCTTGTTTCTAGTTCCCGCCAGCATCGATCGGTCGCGTCTCGATTACTATCCGTCCGTCATCGCCAATCAGTCGAAGACTTTGGAATGTCCGGCTGTTGGAATTCCTCCGCCGCGATTGACTTGGGTCAAGGACGGACAGGTCATGTCGGTCGCCGGTCGACCCGACGTTCGTCTGCTACAGGAAGGTCGCAGACTGGAAATTCTGTCGGCGCAGGTCAAGGACGCTGGATCTTACGAATGTCGGGCGGAAAATGAGGCGGGAAGAGACCAGATATCCTACGCACTCAAAGTATTCGGTTCGTGAACACTTCGTTTTCTATCTTTTGATGATTATTATTATTATTTATTTTGCTGTTTTGTTTTAAATTTGCGCAGCTATAAATGAAATAAACGTGCGTTTGTATTTAATGCATTGATTGTTCACAGAAAGAATGAAGATCTTTTACATTTCGCATCCTGTCCTATCCAAACTCCTTTACGTAATTCGACTCGAAAAAGATTTAGTCCAGGTTCTGCCGTTCTGGCCTTCGGCTGTTGTGCGCTAATGGTTTAGACGCATAGAGACCTCTACAGAACCACTATTTAGTGCTAGAAGATGACGTTTACCCAAGATTTTGAAATGCCTAATAAGTGCGTTGTTGTTATTTCTAGTTCCTCCAACAATAAACTCACAGCTGAGTTCCCCACCGAACCCTCAGGTGATCGTGGGAAAGTCGACGGTGGTCAGTTGCTTCGTAGACGGCGTTTCAACCCCCAGGGTCCAGTGGCTGTTCACTGGTCAGCCGCTTGACCTGTCCAGTGCGAGACATCAGCTGCTCTCCGATGGACAGCAGCTCAGCATTCTCAACACGGAGGTTTTGGACACAGGGCGATACTCGTGCATCGCCAAGAACGAGGCCGGCATTGCCGATAGAGATTTCGACCTCGACGTCTTAGGTCAGCAGCTTTTTACCAAATGAATTGGGGGCAAGAATAAAAAAATTGATTGACGCTTATTTACTGGGTATTAAAAATTGTCATTGTTATTCTTAATTCGTCAAGCGCCTTTGACTTTGATCTATGTCATGCAAACGGCGCTGTATAAATTGTCTAGTAATAATAATAATTCATAATCATCATCATCATCATCACCCCATCGTCCTCATAATAATTACCATCATCATCATCCCACCACAACCACCACCATCATCATCATCATCATCATCATCATCATCATCATCTTGCTCTCTGCCAACTCTTTAGCGACAATAGTTATACACAAAACATTTCCAAGTAGTCCAGTTATTTCTTAGTTATTTCTTAATTGCGTTTGGCAGAAGATTTGTGTTGATTGATTTGATTGAAGTGCCTCCCAGCATAGACGACACCAACCTTGACCTGAAGCCCACTGTTATCAAGGGCAGGGTCATTACCCTCAGCTGCCCCGTTCAAGGCATTCCGTTCCCAAATATCACGTGGCTAAAAGGTCGTGACCCCGTCGAGTTGAGTGGACGCATTCGGTTGCTTCTTTCCGGTCGTCAGCTCGAAGTCTCACTGGCCGAGGAATCGGACACTTCCGTCTACATGTGCGTCGCGACGAATTCGGCGGGAGAGGACAGGAAGGAGTACGAACTCTCTGTACTAGGTGCTGTTTGCCTCTTTCGAATGTTTCTATACAATACGTGAACTGTCAGCCTCTTTGTACTGATCTATGGCAGCGGTTCGTGTCATGTCAGTTGCATTGCTAAGACTGCAACACAATGAGAGAGTCTCATTCTATTCAATCATCCTCTTTGTTCTTTTCTATTCAGTTTGCAACGTTTTATAATCGAATACAGTAGAACTTCGTTATAACGTACTTAGCGAGTCTGTAAAATTTAGTACCCTATATCCGAGGTATGTTATATCCAATACCATCCGATACCATCAATCCAATACAATGCCATCCTATACGGTACAGTGCACCACACGGAACCCTACATTGTAGTACTTTATAATCGAGTAAGCGCTATAACCGAGTCCGTTATAACAAAGTTCTACTGTAGTGTAATTTATGCATCTGTATTTTTATCCATAAATTGTTAGCTTTATTTGGGATAAGAAATTGTCTGGAATCATTTCCTGATTTTATTAGGAAAATTGCAAAGACTGAAATTGTTAACCGATTTAAAGAAATTTACAGTAAATTCCTGCAATGTTTTGATGTTTTGATTAATTTTTTTTAAATTCTTTACTTGACGTTGTCTAACAGTTCCACCCGCAATCGACGAAGCTAATTTAGTCGACAGTCCAAAAATCATCGTCAATCGGACCGTTCTTCTGGAGTGCCCCGTGGCCGGAATCCCCCCGCCAAAGGTACAGTGGCTGCGCAATGGCGAACCTTTTGTTCCCGAACCCGGAATGCAGTTGGTGTCTCGTGGACGACACCTGGAAATATTGAGGGCAAAGGTCGCTGACACGGCTCGATACACCTGCGTTGCTACCAACGATGCTGGAGAACTGCAGAGGAATTTCGACCTGGAAGTACTCGGTTAGCACAGAGCCCTTCTATACGAGCGAACTTTGAACTCGATTGTGATTGGTTGAATCAGTTGTACAGTGTATGCTGCCATCGTTCGATTTGATGCTGTTCTTTCCATGTAATGTGATGTTTTTTGGGGGAACAATTGCTCTGTTTCTGCAGTTCCGGCGCACATCTTGGGCGAGGGAACCGTTGATAGCGTTGAGGTGATCGAGAACCACACCACGTACTTGATTTGCCCGGCAGAAGGAATTCCTCCGCCGTCGATCCTGTGGCTGAAGGATGACGTTCCTCTGCTCGACATTCCCTACGCCAGCGTTCGAGAACTGAGCAACGGCAGACGACTGGAAATGAGGAATGTCCAGCGAGGCGACGACGGTCTCTACCGATGCCAAGCGACCAACGTTGCAGGGCAGAAGACCAAGAGCTTCAGGCTTAAGGTGCTCGGTCAGTATCGACCCTCTTCTGTAATTTTCTTCTTCTGAGTCTCTCTCTCTCTCTCTCTCTCTCTCTCTCTCTCTCTTCCCTGCTTTGACTCTAAAAGAGCTTAGAAATAGCGTTGCGTCTGCTGGCGATTTGATTATTATAGGACTGT
The DNA here is from genome assembly GCA_018105865.1 of Metaphire vulgaris. Taxonomy (NCBI): domain Eukaryota; kingdom Metazoa; phylum Annelida; class Clitellata; order Crassiclitellata; family Megascolecidae; genus Metaphire; species Metaphire vulgaris. Next base: position 19,238,638 of record CM030838.1, on the reverse strand, counting down.
TATCGTGGTTTTTACAGACCAGATGATGATGTCGAAAGGAACAGCGTACACACAGTGCAGGTGGAGGTTCTTTTTCTTCGTATTTCAGTTCCACCGAGGATCCCAGGAAGTCGATCGAAGACCGGTCTTTCCGTGGTCGTCCGTCAATCCATCCGCGTCGAATGCGAACCCACCGGAGAACCGGAACCGGCGATCACGTGGTTCAAGGACGGAGAGGTCGTGGAAGCGGAGACGCATCAGAACGTGAGGGTGCTGCGAGGGGGGCGGATTCTTCAGGTGGTTGCGGCTGAGGAGCAAGACGCAGGAACTTACACCTGTAATGCACAGAACATCGCTGGACAGGACCAGCGAAAGTACATTCTGCAGGTGCAAGGTATAGGCCTCTAATCTGCACAGTTCTCTAACAACTATCATCATTTCGACATTAAAATTGGATTTAATTTTTGCTTTATAATAATACTTATAATAATAATACTAATACTAATACTAATACTAATACTAATACTAATACTAATACTAACTAATACTAATACTAATACTAATACTAATACTAATACTAATACTAATACTAATACTAATAATAATAATAAATAATAATAATAATAATAATAATAATACTACTAATAATAATAATAATAATAATAATAATAATAATAATAATAATAATAATAATAATAATAATAATAATAATAATGTCCCGGCTATTTAACAACGCTGGTGCACACAGGCCTGCGATGTCGGAAAGGTGCTTGCATCTCCGGTCCAGCAGTCGCGTTCTGTTGTCCGTTCCCCTCCGTCCAAAACGGCGAAACTCGGGGAGAGATCTTTTAGGCGGGGGAACCCCGTCCTATGGAATGCATTGCCAGATGAAATGACCAAAGAGACCTCTTCCGAAACTGTTTGCAAATAAACCAAAGACGCACTTATTTACTATCTCCTACAAGTGCCCTCTGTAAAGTGCTCTTGACTTTGGCCTTCGCAATGCTTATTATTATTATTATTATTATTATTATTATTATTATTATTATTATTATTATTATTATTATTATTATCGTGAACGACCTTTTTCAGTTGTTTTTAAGAGGGCGCAAAATGGTGGGCGACCTTTTAAAAGTTTTTTTGAAGTTGGGATGTTGGCGGTCATTGACTATGGCATAACCCCCCCCCCCAGTTTTTCACTGCTAGAACCGCCACTGTTCACACTTAAGTTAAATTAATTTTCGTCTTTGACGATGCTTTTATTTATATTGCGCTGCTTCGCCTTTCTAACACAATCGATCCAATATTTTATTTTCCTCAGTTCCTCCTACCATTGACAATTCTCACGTCGTCGAAGAGTTGTCGGTTGCCATTGGTAACACGGCCGACCTGCGATGTCCCGCCCAAGGAATTCCCGAGCCAGACGTCAGGTGGTTGCGCGACGGACTTAACTTCACCTTTGTTTCGCATCCAAATCTTCGGATTCAGGAAGACGGACAGAGTCTTCAGGTGTTGAGCGCCCAGCTGCTGGACATCGGAGGCTACACCTGCGTTGTGAGCAACGTGGCCGGACAGGTGTCTAAGGAATTCATTCTCAACGTATTAGGTGCGAATTTTATGTCTAACGTCATTTGGGGAATTTAGAGAAAGTGATTCGTTTAAATTGTATTTCGATTTTCACGCTGTTCAATTTAATTGTTTCCGTTTTATCCATGGCAGTTTTATTTCTAGGATTATCAATTTTTTTGGGGTGGGTGTCGGTAAATTCTGGGTGTAGACAAAGTCTGACAAGCAAAAGAAAAGGTCATCGCATAGCTAAGATTGGAGGTTTTGGGAGTTGTCGATCTCAAATTGGGGGGGGGGGGTGTTGGGGTGTAAAAATATCTTTGATCCATGGTGAAACATTGAATTTGTGCGTAGCCTATTTTTTCTTGACGCTGTTCACCGTCTTCAGCTGTACTTCAGTGTTTTCTAAGCTTGATCTGAGAGGACATGAAGTGATTGAGTGTTGTCCTGAATAACAATCTCAGTTCCTCCGACGATCGAAGAAGGTCCGACGGAAGTAGCGGCCACGGTCAACAGCCGAGTCGTGCTCATGTGCGAAAGTCTCGGACTTCCGAAGCCCGAAGTATCCTGGGAAAAGAACGACAAGATCATTCCACTGAGCGGACCTGGCTACCAGATGCATCGCGCTGGTTCCCTGCACTTCTCTTCCGTCCAGGTCAACGACAGCGGACCATATCGCTGCGTCGTCAAGAACGCCGCCGGAACAGTCTACAGAGACATCAACCTAATTGTACAAGGTATCTTCGTCGTCCTCTTATCTGCTTGTTTTCCTTAATATATTCGCATATAGTTTAGAGAGATTTTCTCACTTAATCTGTGTTAACTGCATTGAGTTTCTTTGGAACCTTTCCGTGCAGTTCCTCCGAAGATCGAGCACAAGGGTCAGCTGCAACTGAAGGTCGTGGTCGGGTCGTCGATCGGTCTCCCCTGTAACGCTTCTGGCATTCCTAAGCCGAGAATCCTGTGGCAGAAAGGAACGCGCGTTCTTTCCGATGTCCCTGGTAAGCGGATTTCGACAGAAGTTAACTTAAGATAGATTGATTTCTTCTTAGTCTTTATCTGAGTTGTTTTTATGTAGGCCTACATTAATATTTAATATATGAAAAGAGAACGAAAAAATCAATCAACTTTGTCGAAAAAGGCTAAGAAAAGAGAATTTTTCCTAATTTAACTACACTTTTACCGAAGAACAGGTTGACAAGTAAAAAGGGTCATCCGCAGTTTTTTCTCATCTAGTTTAACTAGACTTTTACCCAAAAATAGGCATTTCGCAAGCGAAAAAAGTCCCGGGAGTCCGGTGGGGGAATGGATCCCCACTCATCCCCCACGTGGAACCGCCACTGTCAGCCAAATCCGTTTATTAGTAAGTTATAAAATCCAACTTCCAATAAAGTATTGTACGTATGGTGATAATGGATGTTAAGGTTGAAAATGATCATAACTGACTTCGCTTGTTGTATGCTGATGATAGCAATAATAACAATAAAGAACTTTTTCAATATAATAGGACTAAATTGTTTATGATTTGGTAACATATTTGCGCGACAATTTAATGTAATTTTAATTTAAACAAGGATACAAAATGCTGGAAGATGGTTCGCTCAGGATCGAGTCGTCCGAGGTGAAAGACGCCGGGATCTATGTTTGTGTCGTTCAGAATAACGCTGGTACAGCGCTTGGCCAGGTCAGACTAGAAGTTCAAGGTCAGTGCAAGGTCAACACCTTTGTGAAAATCAGTACCGTCTGCAATTTCACTTACACGTGTTGAAATTCTATTCGAAGATTTGAATTGTTTGTATGTGATTCAAGGCATTCGCTTTAAAAATTATTTTAATTATCTGTTTGCTCTTCTAGCAACGAACTAGATCGCATCAGACTTATTGTTAAAATAAAGTAGAAGGCGGCTCCACAAAGGGTCCGGGAGGCCGGGGCCCCCTATTGAATGACTTGTACTCCAATGGCCCCCATGCTTTAATGCACTCATTCTAAGCAACTGGACTAGTCAATGTTTATGAAAGATAGTTGGCCCCCGTGCTTAGAAGTTGCCACCTCAACGGCCCCCCACTTGCCAAATCCTGGAGCCGCCACCGAAATAAGGTTGAATATTTGAGATGCTGTTTATAATATTTAGTATCAATTGTTATCATTGATTACGACGACGACGATGATGATGATGATGATGATGATGATGATGATGATGATGACGAAGACGATGATTTTGATATTGCTGGTAATTGTATACATCTGCAGTTCCTCCATCAATTGAGTCCTCCACAAGCGGAGTATAAAACGGTGCAAGACCAGGAGCTGATACTGCCGTGTCGAGCCACTGGACTGCCGAATCCACGCATCCGGTGGGAGAAGGACGAACAGCCGATCAAAACAGACGACTTCCGCCATAGGATAATGCGTTCCGGATGGCTGGCCATTCCACTTGCACGGTCTGTTTATTCATGTAAAAAGTCTCTCGACCGACACCTGCTGTAAAATGATGTCTTCAAGTTAATTCGCTTATTTCATTTGTGAAATTGCGTAATGTCAATGGACTGTACAGATTGGCGTAGAAAGGATATGAAATTACCAGGAATGACCAAAGGTTCTTCCAATTGTGTTTCTATTTAGAATTGACGACGCTGGAACATATACGTGCATTGCAGAAAATGATGCTGGAAAGAGCTCCGCTGACACAAATGTGGTTGTTCATGGTAAGAAATTGATTGGAGACGCTGGTAATTACGGTGATACTATATGAGTAGTTTGGTGTTTTTATCCGTTGTATTTTAGCCTATATCCACCATAACCGTTACCGGAGAATCAGACTTGATTTACTGGGTCTGACAATGGGGGATATTGCGATTCTACTTCGGAGCAACCACCTACTACCAATGCCAAGTGCATTGCTAAAATGGCGCCATAGAAGTTCTTCTTTAGTTATGTAGTCAGTCAGCGCCCATTTATTGCAGCTCGTGATGCAATTATAATCGAGAGTCGGTGACAAAGTATAGGGCGTGTCTGTTCTCTTTGTTTGTCAGTTCCTCCTCTGATCTCAGAGAGTGAACGTGTCTTGACGCTGACGGAGGGCCAGGAGGCGACGCTGCCCTGTGTGGCCGCTGGATACCCGTCGCCCGTCATCACCTGGATCCTGGACGGACGCTCCATGTTGGCCACCGGAGGAAGATATCTGGTCCACGAATCCGGATCGCTGGTCATCAGCAGCATTCAGGTCTCTAACGCAGTCCGTCGGATTTGTAGAGATCATTGAGCCGAAGGCAAACGGAGTAATCGCCTTTTGGTAAATTACTGTATCTGTGCTGTTCGCTTTGTGTTTTCGTAGGCAGAAGATTCTGGAAATTATGTCTGTACTGCGAAGAACAGCGCTGGTCGAGACTCCCGCGAGGTTGTGCTCAAAGTTCAAGGTAAAGACATCCATTCTGCAGATGACATCCCCCCCATGTCCACCAAAGGACCATCATAAACGTATCCAGAGGGGTTGCTCCCTCAGGAACTTTCAACCATGAGTCATTGCGCTGAAAATAACCCCACGAACATGCAAGAGATATGAAAGTAGTGTCTACCCTTTTGTGCCTGTGAATTGTGTATTTTCAAAGAAACTGATTATGACAAACCTTGTTTGCTTCTCTGCGTTCATGAATAGACCTCTAATTAGAGAATTTTTAAAGATTGAGACTGTTCAGCAAACAAAAAGTCAGATTATGGATAAGGAGGTCATAACAGCAGGAAATAGTCGTGAAAATTCCTATGCTTAGAATGACCATTGTTCTTTACAGATAATTATAGATCGGAACGGTCTGTGAAACGTCTGTCGCAATTACGTAACTCTTAGGCCTATAGTCACAAGCATTATCTATGCCATTGAAAGCGCTCATGATAAGTTATTGGGAAGTTGCTTTCAAATGTTACTCGTCTGATAAGAGAGGTTGTTTTACCGCCAGTTCCCCCGACGTTTACCCTGAGTCCACAGGACCAGGAGGTGATGGCAAACGGTCGGATTGAGCTGGAGTGTGTTGCAGAGGGAATTCCAACTCCGGTTATAACTTGGAAAATCAACAACACCGACTTCCAAAGTGAGTTTTTGTTTTTGTTCACACTAGACCTGTGCGCCGACGGTCTGAGGGTCGGCGGCGGCGTGTGACCGCTTTATCACCGGCGGCGGCGGCGCGCCGAACCAATTTTATCGGCGGCGGCGGCGTGGACTTTATTGGCGGCGGCGGCGGCGTCGGCGGCGTACAAACGGTTAATACAGTACAATACGTGCGTCTACAAAGGATACCATATGATATCGTCGGTTTTGTTCAATCCTCGTGGTTTTTTGTCACCCGGTTCATTTGAAAACAATGTAACAAACTTATAATACTAGTAAAAATAAAATTATACAGTTTAAGAAACATTTTATCAACAGAGCCGTAGCTTTGTATTCACTATAAGGTACAAATTTTGCGCCCTAAATTCCGGTTATGACCTTTTATGCTTATCTGAGCTTTCACGGCGTAGCAATCTATAGCCTCTAGCAGTCCCAAAACCGGTGATGAACTTTTATTATATGTATTTTACGCCGCAGAAAGTGGATAGTGGTGGTATAAAACTTTAAAAATAATGTCCAAAATGTGCCCCTCCCCCCCACTAAGACGGCGCCCGGCGCAGCTTGCCCCCGTCCCAGCCACGGTTCTGTTTATCAAATTATATTGCTTCATTAGGCTATATATCCCAAATTGACCATCATGAAAACTTTTAAAAGTTTATGTATGCCGACATCAGACTAAGAAGATTAATTTTAAACTAAACTAAGAGGATTTAAGCAACAAACGCTTGTGCTCGTTTAGTCAACTGTGCTTAATTTTAGCATCACTTTACATGAGCATTATTTAGGTCTTCGCGTAATTATCAGAAAACGCTTTTCTTTGCCGTGGCCATTTTTTGCAGAATGAAACAATACAGACGTCATTCGATAATTTGCTTTTTTGCTTTGAATTAGCTAGCTTGACTATATATGGTAAAGACAGTTTTATCTAGGTTACATGAGAAAAATAATTTCACCAAAGGGACGCCGGCGTCACGCCGAACCGGCGGCGGCGGCGTCATGAAAACGTCGGCGGCGGCGGCGCGGCGTCGGCGGCGCACAGGTCTAGTCACACCTGCTCAGGTGACAAGCGCAAGGCGTTTCTTAACAGAATTTGATATTACTATAGAATAGAGTCTACCTTCCTTTCATGAACAGAAGTATTTATTGTGTTTATTATGGTCTATCATTAGACTGTAGTTGTTATTTGCCGTTTGATTTGATTAGATTTATTTTCAGCGCAGAGTTTTTGTTGGCCATTTCAATCTGTTTCTGATTATTTAGCTAATTTTAGAAAAATTTTATGAGAGAATAATTTGCTTTTTTCTTATAGCAATCAGGCAGACGATGAGGAAGAATCGTATCTACAAAGGTAAGACATTTCTGCTTCTGTAAGATGAAGAGGTCGACTAAGTGACTGCCTTTGCAATCTCTGAGAGAATTTCAAGACAAGACTAAGAGAAGAAGAAGAAGAAGAAGAAGAAGAAGAAGAAGAAGAAGAGGGATCTAATCATCTAATCTTGTCCATTGTTGTCTGTGTTGTCGCAGTCACTCGCAGCATCAACGGCAGAAGCAAGCTGATCATCGACGATGCACTGAAGCGTGACGATGGCACGTACATGTGCGTTGCCGAGAACTCTGCAGGCAATCGAAGGTCATTGGCTGCCGTCAGAGTCAAAGGTCAGTTCGTTCTTGTGAATATTCTGATGAGCTTTTAAACCATCAGTATAATCTACTCAAAACTTGCTTTTTGTGATTAAACATCGAATTTTATTTATTAATACAATTATTATTGTTTCCGTTTTTGTTTTAAATCAAGACTTTTGAATTATTGCGTTCGCTGTTTTCTCTGAGGCGCCAAATAGGATTTTACTTTCCGCTGCGATTTCAACTTCTTGGTAACTTTACAGAGAAATGAGTTTTAGAAAATACATCAGCCCATAATCTTGCATTGTGCTGTCTGTTCAAATGGTTTCACACAGGCTTACTTAGCCTCCTAAGCCACTTTAAATCGCGTTATTATTATTATTATTATTATTATTATTATTATTATTATTATTATTATTATTATTATTATTATTATTCCAGTTCCTCCGAAGGTTCTAATAGAATCCGGCAATCAGGCGGTCACCTTCTCCGAAAGAGTTCTTCTCCATTGTCCAGTCGACGGAGCTGATCCACCGCCGAAGATCATCTGGATGAAGAACGACCGACAGATCGACATCAACGAACGCATCCAACTGCTGGAAAATGGCTCTCTGGCCATCTACGACTCTAGCGTCAGTGCCACTGAAGAATAGGCCTATACAGTAGAATTACTTCATTATAACATACTTAGTGTTTCTGTAGAAGTTAATGCACAATATCCGATGAACAATACCATCCAATACGGTACAGTGCATCGAAACGGAACCGTACATTGCGGTGCGCTATAACCGAGTGTATACACTATAACCGATACCGTTATAACGAGGTTTTACTGTAACTCTTTCTGTCAGTTTTTCTATTGCAATCGACGTTTAATGTTATTCGCATTGCGTCGTAATTTCTGTGACAGAATGAAGATGCGGGTGAATATAAGTGTGTTGCGACGAATGACGCCGGCTCTTCCGAAGGTTTCGCCGTTCTGACTGTACGAGGTCATTATACTAAATGGTTATGTATGTGCATATGTCATTGGCGTAGTCATGGAGGCCCGAGGGGTCCAGCTCCCCGATTCGGACTGGGACCAGTCATGAGAATCGAGCATAACCGCATTTGTTTGCTCGCCAAGACTTTTCTTGTTCATCAAATAATGTCGAAGTGCTCCCACCCCCATTTCGGATTCCTGGCTACGCCACTGGTATACATACATATAAATAAACATAGATGAACAAAAAGGTTTAAGTGGTTATTATTTAGTGAGTAAGATTCAGAAGGTAATTGTTTTCAGATGTTTATAAGAAGCGTCCTATTTTCTGATCGTTTGCTGTAAATGTGTTTGTGGTCAACAGTTCCTCCGACCTTTAAGATTGAGCCTCAAAGTTTGACCGTTGATAGTGGACATATCGTAGTCTTGGACTGCGTGGCCGAGGGAGAACCGGTGCCTGAGATGGTCTGGAGAAAGGAGAGGCAACTTCTTCAGACGGACGACAGGTTCACCATCATGCCAAACAATTCGCTGAGGTAAACCATCGCATCCTTCAACCGTTTCTGGATTAGGGTTTGCAAATCTTGATTTCGACTTTAACAGTTAGATGTTTGAGTTGGTCGCTTTGGAAATATTATTTCTATTATTATACTTATTTCTTGTAGAATTATTGCCTCCCAGTTGACCGACTCTGGTGTTTATATCTGCATGGCTCGCAACAGTCTTGGTTCGATTCTGGTGTCTGCCAATCTGACCGTCCAAGGTAAGATCAGACTTCCCTTAGTACTGCCATTACAGTAATGTATCTAGCATCTGTCAGTTGTCTCTTAACAGTGAGCTGCTTAGTCGGGTAATCTGTGATAGTTGAAAATTACCTGAGGTCAGTCTGACTATTCATAAGTCGGTCCTGATTAACCCTGTAGTATCTAGTTTTCTAACGTTTTAAGCATGGTCTTTTCACTTCGTAGACTTTTGATCTTGTTTCTCTACATGTTCTTGTTTCCAGTTCATGGTCTGTACTCGCTTTGGTCTGCTTGGTCGGAGTGCAGTGTGTCTTGTGACGAAGGTACTCGCTTCAGGACCCGGAAGTGTGACAATCCAGAACCAGGCAACGGTGGTCGACCCTGTGCGGGACCATCAAAGGAAACCAAACCATGCGTGCCTCAGCACTGTCCCAGTAAGAAAAGAATGTTGAAGCACTGTTGAATTATTTCGATCTTCGTTTTACATCGTATAGTAGGCTAAAAGCCATTATCCAGTGTTGCACTTCTATCCCTGCAATATATGTGATCAGCATTCGATGTCATTGATGGTTTAGTTGACGGTGGTTGGACCGATTGGAGCGAGTGGGATTCTTGCAGTCACTCGTGTGGATCTGGGTTCAAGTCACGCTCAAGGGATTGCATCAACCCAACGCCACAGTACGGCGGTCGCAGGTGCAACGGAGAAGCCACCGAGAAAGTTCGGTGCAATGTTCGACCCTGCCCAGGTTGGTATAGTAATTATTATATATAGCCTACGTTGTATATTTGTATGAGGAAGTTTGTTAGATGATCTCTTAATGAGGTATTTGTGAATTTGACGCTGTTATTTTGCAATGGCGCGTACAGAATGAATGTGCTACTTGCAGTTGATGTAAATTGCAGTTGATGGTGGATGGGGTGATTGGTCGTCATGGAGACCCTGTAGCGAGACCTGTGGGGAGGGGACGCAGGACAGGTACCGTCGGTGTGACAACCCACGTCCTGAAAATGGCGGTCGTGATTGCGAGGGCGCTGAAACAGACCGTCGATCGTGCAAGGAAACAGACTGTGAAGGTCACTTGAATGCGAATAACACGCGATTTGTCTATGGTTTTATCAGTGGCTTAGCCAGGATTTCCGGAAGCGGGTTTGGCTTTGAACCCGTGACCAACCTCGAAAAAATCTTGACAAGCGAAAAAAAGGTCATCTCCTCGTCTCAATTTTTTCCTTCTGGAAAAAGTCGTTACCTCTTAAACCGCTACATTTTATAGCCAGGTAGTTAAGGGGGGTTGACCCCAAAATCGCGTCCCAAAATTAAAAATGCATAGAAACTCATTAAAAATATTTTGCCTTCGGCAGCCAAGGGGTTAACCTCCAAAAGCCCCTTGGCTACGCCACTGGGTTTTATATTTTATAAATATATTCCTCTTCACTTTAGAATCATTGCAGCAAATGAGACAGATTTATCTGAGTTGATGGATAACGCAGCTGTCCTGTGCGTTGTTGTTCAGTGTTTATTCTAGGCCTGTTGGGGGGGGGGGGATTCTCCCCAAAGTTTTAAAATTCCCCTCAAAATTTGTACATGTTGGCTTGGGGATGGAAATTCCCCCTCCCCCAAAGCGTGGAGAGACAAGTCTTGTCCCCTCCAAACATTTCAAACTCCCCCCAATGTCAAGGTGGCTAGAATAAACACTGGTTGTTGTTACAATTTGACGATTCGTTCTTTGAGAATGTTGTGAATCTTTCGATTGTTACTGACGGCGGCGGCCATTGTGGCTTTGCAGTTAACGGCAACTGGGGTTCGTGGTCCGGTTGGACGGCCTGCACTCTCTCCTGCGGCGGAGGAACGCGGCATCGAAAGAGGATGTGCGACTCACCTCCGCCTTCAAAGGACGGAAGATTCTGTCCCGGCTCAGACCACCAGATAGACTACTGCAACAAGGAGGACTGCCCAGGTCCCCCATCCAGCTCTCTCTCTCTCTCTCTCTCTCTCTCTCTCTCTCTCTCTTACGATGAAGGTTGTCTTTCTATTAGTTCATCTGAAATATACCGTTATTCTCCATTTATTAGTTATTTTAATTAGTATTGATTGATTGCTATTATAGTTAGCCTAATGATTATATCTTGTGTGTTGTGTCTAAAATCTTATCCCTTAGGAGCCTTTCATTGAGTCATTCTTGAAATCACTGAATAGTTTGTTGAGAAAAGAATGAATCTCATGCATGATTCTAACCAAAAATCCTATGGTAAAATCTCTATCTATATAGGCGGATTTTATTAAAGGCTAGGGTAGGCTTAAGCGGTTAAGCCTACCCAACTAGTCCCACCAAAACAAAAAAATGGATATGAAAATAAAACATTTTCCCATCAACACCAGGTCTGTCGCGTGCTGAATGGCGGCACCCCCAGACCCCCATGCTAGCCTACCCAAATGTTAAACTCTAAATCCGCCTATGTCTATCTATCTATCCAACCCTCTGTCTCTCTAGATATATACACTGCATATATTTTTCTCTCTCTCTTTGATGTGTCTTGTAGTCCATGGAAATTGGGCTGAGTGGTCGTCGTGGGGTGACTGTACGGTGACCTGCGGTGGAGGTCAGAAGCGCCGGTTCCGTACCTGCAGCAATCCCTTTCCGAAGAACAATGGTCGACCGTGCATTGGATCGGGTCAGGAGACGGACACATGCAACTCACAGCGATGTGCAGGTTCGGAATCATCATCGTTATCTGATATCATCACCATCATCATCACCGTCCTCAATTATTATTCCCAATATGTTATTTGGTCTTTGCAGCGTCTTATATTGATAATAATGGAAGCTGTCGGTTTGATTGAGTGGTTATATATCGTTTTACGGCGTTTGCAGTTGATGGGGAGTGGGGATCGTGGGGTGAATGGACGGAGTGTAGTCGGTCGTGCGACGGAGGAGTCCAGGAGCGCCAACGCCTCTGTCGACAGCCTCTGTTCGGCGGCGTCAGTTGTCCCGGCGACGGAACGCACGTCAGAAAGTGCAACATTCAACCATGCAAGGGTCAGTCTGTCTACGGATAGGAAGGTCTGGATTGACAGGCAGTCTAGAAAGATTTTTAAAATGAATTTTTTAAGGAGTAAATAGTACAAGTTCCAGAGAAGTAGCTATTAAGATGTTTCAGAAGCGTGTTTTGGTTTGTTCTTTCGCAGCCGCTATGCCTCACGGCGCGGTTGCCAATATTATGGGCAACATCAACAACCAGCAGTTTGAAGTCACAAAGGTTTATGCAAACATTTCACGCATCGGAACAGGAACTCGGACAAACGGAATATTTGCCGATATTCCGGGACGTATTGGTATGCTTTCAAATGCATGACTTTCTTGGACAAAGACAGACAGACAGACAGACAGACAGACAGACAGAAAGACAGACAGACAATGGACAAGATGGTAATGGTTGTGATACCATCAGGTGCAGTTTAAAGTACATATAATCAGAATGCGTATACTTTGATCAAGTTTGATGCTAAAATTTTATTTACTACTGATATTTTTGAATTCTTTGAGTGAAACATAAAAATGTCAACTACTTACTTTGTATGGAATTTTCTGTACTAAAGAAGTGATTACAAGAACATTTGACAAGTCCTATTTTTGTAAGTTATAGCGTATGTGTAATGTGTATGTATTTATGTTTTTATATATATTTGAATGAAATGGGAATTTTTATAGGAAGCCATCTTCAGCCTCTTGTTTCTGTTCTGACGCCAATCTACTGGACAACCGCCACTGAGGTCGGTGAGGCTGTCAATGGATACACGTTAACACAAGGAAACTTTGAAAGAGAGGTCCAGGTCTCATTTGCAACAGGTAGCAACACTTGCTCTAACGTCCACGTTTAATGTTTGAATCATTTCAGTAAAGGAAATCCCAGGTGCCTGTCTTGCTAATGCTTACATTTTTAGAGTAGACTGAATTGTAACAGCACTTGAGTCTTCTGCAGATTCCTTCTTTTGTGTATTTTTTTTACTATTTCTCAACAATAAATGAAGCAATCGAATTTCATTTAGTTCTTGACAGTGAATAAATTTAGATTAACAGCCCAATGAAACTTTAAGCATGGAATATTGGAATCAAATTTTATAGCACCATCAGATTTTAACGTATCTTATCATAGAGGGACTGTAATGTAATCAATGCATGATTTCTTAGTTATAGTGGATTGTTAATTGAATGATTATGTGATTGAATTCCAGGTGAGGTTCTCAACATGACTCATTCTGCCAAAGGAATCGATAGCAGCGGTGTTCTCAACATTGACGTCATCCTCAGTGGATCTGTCCCTGTTCTTCCCGCAAAGGCCAGCGTCATCGTGTTACCGTACACTGAGGACTACATACAGACGGGGCCTGGTAAAGAATTTTTAATACGGTGCTAATGGTTCCATGGTCTTTCTTTAAAATACTACTGTGACGTAAAGCATAGCGAGGGTGACTATTAGAGTTACCGAAACCTGTTTTGTTAATTATTAGCCTAGATTTTAAAAGTAAATTTGATAAATTCAGATTCCAAAATATTTCAAATCACCATTTTCAGTTTGCTGCTATCAGCATTGAGTAGAGTTTTTCGAACATTAAGGTTCAATCTATGCACACTCGTCTCGCCTTTTCCGTGTCGATGGTCATACGCTCCCATACGCCTGGAACCACCGGATCTCGTACGACAGCGACTACGGAAAGATGCCGTATCTGGTGGAGCGACTGACTGTGGATGATGTCTCCATGGAATTCGACGTCAGTCAAAATGTTCTCCAGTATCAGTTTACTGCTTCCATTGCAAAAGGTGAGTCAGGTGATGCTGATTAACCTGCTAACATGGACTTCATGGTACCAGAAGAAGCATAGACTAAATTATTCTCTTGTCCCAGTTTGTTGCATATAGTGTTGAGAACTGTGTCTAAAGTATATGATGCTAATATTCATGTGATCCAGAGAACAAGAATTGTTCAGACTGTCCTATCTGATCTATGTCAGAAAATTTGGTTCAAAGCAAGAATGGGGACCCACAGAAACAGCTTTTTAAACAAAATTTCTAAGGCCCCCATATTTTTTATTCAGGCTTTTGTTCTTGACTGTGCGATTAAAAGTATTCGTGCGATTCTGATTGTGAGCTTTGAGCTTTATTTAGTAGAACTTGTGTTTCTGACAGGTGAACCAAGCAATCAGTGTCCACCTGGATTTCACCTAAATGCAGAAGGTCTCTACTGTACAGGTAAATTCAAGAACATTTTGATTTATTGTTGCAGAAACTATGCAGTTCTTGACTGATTGACACAGTCACACTGAATTCTATTAAGTATCTGAAGATTGATTTAACATACAGGTACTTTTTGACTACCTGAAATACTTGAAGCTTTGACACCTGTACTGGCTTCATCCTCACATGTGAAATCAGGTGAAAAGTCAGAGGCAGAGGCTGAGAATACGAGGATGCTGAACATACGAACGGATCATTTGAAGATTAACAATTTTATCTTGGAGTTTATAAAAACAGACAGGTTGAATGCTGCGTAAAAGTAATGTAATGTAATGACGGACTTCTATAGCGCCTCTTATATTATTGATTGTCAAAATAGAGAGCAACTGATTTGATTGCAGACGATGATGAGTGCGCTCGCCTCTCTCCCTGCTCGCACTTGTGCTCGAACAGTTTGGGGAGCTACAGCTGCAGTTGTCCACTTGGCTACACGCTCGACAGCACGAGCAGGACGTGCAACGGTCAGTCTGTTGCGCTTCTCTGATTGCCCTATGACCTATGACCTATGACCTTCTGTTTAACTTTTAGTACACAATTGATCGTCAGCATATTCACCATTTTCATTTCTCAAATGATGAGATATTATCAGTAAATGAAGATGATGACTAATATCTGTAAAGTTCTTCTCTGTAGTTCTTACACATGCTGCTCGTGCTGAGAAAGTTCCGTATATATCAGATTTCTTATCATTTTGTGAAACCCGTTTCAACATCTAATTGATAGCTAAGGCAGATTACAGGTTCTTTCGTCAATAGAGGCAATAGAGAATTTGCGGGGAGACCATCAACTGCAGATCTCTTACTGAACCCTTGTTCAGAGTTTCTTACCATTTGTAGATATCAACGAATGTGAGAGTAAGCCTACAAACTGTCGCAGTGACGAGGACTGCATAAACGCCCTCGGCTCATATCGTTGTGCACAGAAGTGTAGTACAGGATTCAGACGTTCACCATTGACGCAAAACTGTGAAGGTGAGTTAGAAAAGTAGAATTACTTGCGCCGTTCTCTTAACTTTGCCTTTCTCTGATATTAAGACTGAATCCTGATTGCAAGCGGCTGAATAGTTGTAGTAGTGGTAGCACTACTACTACTACTACTACTACTACTACTACTATTGCTACTATTACTACTACCATACCCGTAGTAGTAGTAGTAGTTGTTGATGTTGTAGCAGTAGTAGTAGTAGTGGTAGCAGCAGCAGTAGCATTAGTAGTAGTAGTGGTAGTAGTAGTAGTAGTAGTAGTAGTAGTAGTAGTAGTAGTAGTAGTAGTAGTAGCAGTAGTAGTAGCAGTAGCAGTAGCAGTAGTAGTAGCAGTAGCAGTAGTGGTAGTAGTAGCAGCAGTTAAAACAGTTGTTTATTTTATATCAAGAACATGACATTTGTTTTAATTGAATTGATTGGAATTATTTTCGGTAAAATTTCAAGGCTTAAATTGTAATGCAGATAATTTAGATATGACTTTTGATGTTATAAGAAAGATGCTCGCAGCTCTGCTCAGTTGCAGGATAAATATCAAGAACAACATTTCAATGACATTTGTTTTAATTGAATTGAAAATTGGAATTTGTGATTTTTTTGTGTACGCGTTAATGTAAAATTTGTTACCAATAGCACCGCTTACGCTGCAATGACTCGACTAAACCGTGTTAAACTACGAACAATTGTAATGCGTCGTCTTCGAGATAATTTAGATATGACTTTCTACCAATAGTCAACCAATGTTATATTGATGATAAGAATCTTATTGATTGATGCATTGACTGACGTTTTCTTTGCCATTTTTGTCCGACTGTTAAATTTCATTGATGATGTTTCCAGATGTAAATGAATGCAGTGAGATTCCCGGCGCCTGTGACCATGAGTGTATCAATAGGATTGGATCATTCACGTGTTCATGTCGACCTGGCTTTGCACTTGTTGGAGCGTCGTCTTGTAAAGGTATTATTCTTTGATGACTGGTGCACTAAATATAATGACTCAACGACTGTTAAAAATAATTATATTAATTCCAACGAAGAAATTCCAGTGATTGTCTCTTGGTTCATTATTGTTATTTCCTCCTGTTAGACGTTGATGAGTGTGAGGAATCAAGTCACCGCTGTAGTCACGAATGCCACAACACGTTTGGAAGCTACAGCTGCAGCTGCCCCGCTGGCTTCCAACTCTTAGACGGCGGACTCAACTGCATCGGTCGGTAGATTGAAGATTTTAGATTGGGTAACTGAAAGAGAGAGAGAGAGAGCTGTGGCTGACTAATTGATGGTGACAAGGATGATGATGATGATGATGATGATGATGATGATGATGATGATGATGATGATGATGATGATGATGATTGATGATTGTAATGATTGTGACAAGAAAATGATTCATTTAAGTCGATCATGATGAAATAAGGATATATATTGATAGTTGTGATGATAAAGTAATTTGTCTGCAGGATATGAGAAATAGATCACAGATATACTAATGATGATGATGATGATGATGATGATACTGTTGGCAGTTATGATGATTTCAAGAAGCAATAGGAGATGCTGATGGTGATGATGGTTTTGTATGAATAGATATTGACGAGTGCAAGTCCTTCACCCACGATTGTCAGTCTGGTCAGGAATGTCGAAACACTCCTGGCGGATTCACCTGTGTCAACATCTGTCCCGTAGGATTCACGAAAGCTGAAAATGGAACATGCGTTGGTAAGTCAACTCGGCCTCATTTGAGATCCATATTTTATGATTTACATTATTCGCATAATTGACACTAAAGCTTACTTATTTTAGGTAATACTTCAATATATGATTCACTATTTTTGCTAAATTTTTCTTTAGTCCTTTTTATTTCATTTGAAGTTGATTTGTAATTTTGCTGGCCAATGTCTTTTAAACAAACTAGGAATGCTAAATGCTATTACTCGAGTTATTTTATTCTGGGAGGCTTCGTGAATCGTGTTTCCTGTTTAGAAATGACATTGTATCAAGTAGTCAATCATATTTTGTGTTTGAAATTCAGTAAATTTCGTGCTTTTAGACATCGACGAATGTGCAACTCGTAGTAACGAATGTAAGTTCAACCAGCTGTGCATCAACTCACCAGGTGGCTATTCATGCTCTTGTCCGAGGGGCTATCGTTCGCCCGGCCCCAACCGTCCTTGCGTTGGTAAGCATCGAGCGTATCAAGTGTTTTTCACTACTGAAAATGTTTATGTTTTGTCAACTTTTAATTCTCTTTATGCTTTTAATGTGACATTGACAATGAAATGACTGAAGGCGCATAACTGAAATCAATTCCATGAAACAGGCAAAATATTATAATGGTCTTCAAAATGAGCAATCATCAGATTTGCTTAATGTAACTGGTCAATTGACGACTTTATGACAGCTTTTTGAATAGATTTGAGAGTTTTGAGTGCAAATTTCTGAATTTCAGATATCAATGAGTGCGAGGAGAGTCCAAGTCCATGCTCTTACCAGTGTCGTAACTTGCAGGGTGGATACCAGTGCATCTGTCCTCCAGGACAGAAGCTGCTTGCCGATAGGAAGTCGTGTGCCGGTTAGATTCGTTTTTTCTGTGTGGAGTGTTGACCCATTATTAAAGTTCTTCTTTAAGCACGTTCGAAGTCCATCTTAAAATCTTCAGAATTACTGTTTTCTGTTTTGATGTAAATAAACGTGGTTTTTAGTTTTGGTGTAAAAGATGATTTCTTGTTTCCTATTTTTACTACAGGAATTCAGTACATCGACAAAAACGGAACGCCGAATAAGTGTCCATTCAAGAATAACGGTCGACCCTGCCCCGCACCGTACGATCCTTCTAAGGTCCCCTGTCCTCGAGGATATGCCGTGGGCGAGGACGGCCAGTGCGCGGGTACGTCTGTGTGCAATTCACTCATTTCAACGGAAATATGTAATCGAATGCCGTGAAATCATAACAAATTATATGTGAGAGAGTCAAAAGGCATACAGTATTCAAGAGTATTGGAATCGCAGGATTTTGGTGAGACCTGCTTTCATTTTAGATATCGATGAATGCCAAAAGCGCTCTCGGTGTCAGCACGGTTGCCAAAACACTCCCGGAAGTTTCCGATGCACATGTCCTCCAGGATACAAACTTGCACCGAACAGAAGAACTTGCATAGGTGTGCATTCTTTTAGAACCATCACTGGGCCGCGATTTATCCTTTTTTAAAAACTAAAATGTGGAATCATCTTGCTTTCCTATTTGTTGAATTTATGTGAATTTGAGAACATTTTAATAATCGGCCAAGGTTTGACCATATTTTCAGACGTCGACGAATGCACGGAGCAGAGAATCGTGTGCGGCCCCAACCAGCGCTGCTTCAACAAGCGAGGAGACTTTGAATGCATCGACATCACTTGCCCTCCAAACTACGAGCGGGATGACGTCACTGGGTAGGGCGGTCAAGACACGGTCGAAAATATACGCAGGTCACATACTATGCTATGGTTAGATTTTCATCTAATAGGCTGCATATGATGAATTTAAATTATTTACAAATTACAAAAGATATAACTGATATTCTGAACTCTATTCATAGCTACTGCATATTGAGATGTCAACAGCCTGGGGTCGATTGTCCCGTTGGAACGCTCTACAAAGACATTCTGGAATTCCATCTTGTCGCTCTTCCGAGTGGAATTCCTGCCCATCGCGACTTGATTCGGTTGGTTGCCTACGATCAGGAGAACGTTCACCTGCCTCAGACAACTTTCACAATCATCGAAAACGACCGCAGGATACCTTTTGCCATCCGTCTGGAGGATGGAAAGGGCGTCGTGTACACCCTCCAGCCACTCCGCGAGAAGCAACTGTACCAGATGAAGGTCGAGGCAAGGTCGCATGATCACCGGCGAAGGGGAGTCCAGTACCACACTACCTTCATGATATACATCTCTGTGTCTAGTTATCCGTATTAAGAATAGGAGAGAGTTATTAGCACAGGCTCAGAAAATGCTTCTATTTTCTACAAAAGAGACATCAACAGTATGGCTCCTAAACAGCGTCATTTGAAATAACTCCAACTCAGGTCCTCTGGTGTCCAGAAGAGCACCGGGACAATAATGTAAATACCTTGAATGTAGAAGCACTCTTGTAAACTAAGGCTTATATAGTTTGCTTGTTACGATTCTTCTTTAAGTCATTTCTTTGGAGTTCAGTTTCTAGGAAAAATTTGTATCGAAATGGGTTTTTGTATTGCAGTGTTCTTTGAGAGACAACTTTGCACGTTCAAAACAGAGGCGGAGCTAGGGTTTCCAGCGCCCCCTCAACTTTACGAAAACCCTGACAAGCGAAAAAAATTATCACTCCGCATGGTTAAGTTAGTTATGTGAACGCGGACGGCCTATGCAACTATATTGATGCTTCTTTTTTAGTTTTGCCTTTTTTGCAACCTTAGACCCGATTTTGGCGCCCCCTCCCCACTTCGGCGCCCGGGACATATGTACCTCCCCGTCACTAGCTACGCCTCTGGTTCAAAATGGAACTTTTTGTGATTCAGCAGTTACACGAGTGTTGTATAGATAGAATTATTACCATACAACAATTATAACGTGACTTTGAGCGTTACATTGTCTAGTCTTTGCTTTTCTGTGTAGTATTGAAGTATCAAATTCATTTATTAAGGCAACATTGAGCTTTCGAAAGAATCATTCAGTTAAGAGCCGCTGTGCATTAGACAAGGCTGGGAGTCGAGGCGTATCTGTATGTCCACCAGAGTGGAGAGTAAGAACTAAGGTCTCTTCAGAGCGCTTGAGAGGCTGATGACTTAGCACATCCTACAGATTGCTATTATGTAGAATGAAGACTTTAAGAGTTATGCCTATAAGATTTATCACGTCCAATTTTGTGAACATTCTGGCGCTGGTCAAAGCCTCGATGTTAGGTTAACATCATTGATTTTGTTGCACAGATTGAATTAGTAATGCCCAATTAGTAATGCGGCTGTGTAGATCTTGTATTAATGCAACAGAGCTGATCTAATGCTTTGGTAAAGAATTATTCCCACAGCATGAATGCTGCCATTTACTTTGACATCAAAACAACATGTAGATTTTTCATATTTTAATATGGATTTTTCTTGTCAGTCCAAGTGACCTCAAAATCTATTTTCATTTTAAGATTTTGTTGTTTCAAGCCAATACAATGGATGTGCAATGGTTAGAAAGAGAACGTGATCTTAATTTCATTAGCATTTGGCGAAATTGAAACTAGCATTTTCAAATACATAATTATTCATACTTTACTGCAAATACATTTACAAATAATATAAATTATGTAAAAATGGGTCAATTAATTATCAAATCATGAAAAATGTGTATATGTATATTAATAAATTGAAGATATACTGACTTTATTTTATGTTTAAAAGCTTCATATAAACTGCAGCAAAAAATGAAGCAAACTAAACAAAGACATTAGTACAAGAGTTTGTGTGATAGTTCTTCATTTTTCGTCAAGGATTTGTCTTGGGATTTTTATTTAACACCAATAGAAGTCTGAGGAACTGACACTGTCATTTCATTACTTGTGAACAAAGAATTTGAACTTGATAATCTATGCATATTTTGAAATACATAAAATAATTTAACTACAATTCAGGTACAGTGTTCAGGCAGCACAAAATTAAGTGCTTACATTCCATAATAACCCACAGAGCATATATTAACCCAATCCTGTTTTATGCACCAGCCAAGTAGAGGTGAAGCATCCATTCTACACAATGCGTAAAAACACTGTTTATAGTAAGAGTAAAGCTTTTACGATTAACACCATTAATAGCAACCGGTATCTTGAAGCTATAACAACTGTGGTACTGAAGCTTGAATAGGTAGTGGGTTTAAATCCGATGGCTTGACGCTGTATCCAAGTGCTTTCATGTTCTTCATAACAATTCTAAAGTTTACTGTGACGTAGCCTTGGGACCTCACTCGTGTCACTAAAACACAAATTCAGAGGTGGATCAAAAGATAGACAAAAAAGATCAAAATCTCACTGGTGGCTTGAAAAGTGAAGAAACATAAGGAACAAAAAAACAGAAATTGCCAAAGTGTCAATGAGAAATGCCTGACAATGAAACCAATTTGAGAAAGAGCATAATTCTGCCTACATACGAACCTTCTCTGCCTTGGCCCTCTGTCAGAACCTTTGGGCTTGTAAATTCTGGCCGTCTGCTCATAAACCAACTGAGGAACTTCTGAAACTGTGAAGAAGATTCCGGAACGAACATCGGAACTCGACGAGCATAACTGGAACAACAATTCAAAGCCACGGTAATTAGATTCTGCTCGTCTGAAACGAAATAACTATAATATTCTCCACAGAGATTAAGCTTAATAAAATGATTTTTAGACCCACTTTGGAAACAGACAAATACAGGAATACATATATGCATTCAAATAATATAAACAGAAATATACATAGAAAAGTCCTGATAGCAAAGCATAGCATGCAAAATGAGCTTTTGCCGACGTACTTTCCTGGAGCCAATGGCAGGTGCAGAACTCCATATCCACGAACTACATCATTGCCAAAAACATCAAAGCCATAGGCAGTAACAACCATCTGCGGCCCTACACACAACATCTTTCAGTTACAACACAGTAATGCAATGTTACTTCATAGAGTGCCTCCTCTATCTTATATTTCACAGAGCCACTCCTATTAGGGTCAACAGGATAGATGTTTTCTGGAAAAATTACGACAGTAAACTAAGCGTAAGTGCCATCCTTATTAACAATTTTAACCTTATAAATAATTTTACAGCCATTACAATAATGTAGCAACTAACAGCCAGATGGATTTGTGCTTTTGTATGTGATGTCAATCGGAAAATTGAGAACAAAGATTTGGCGAGAATCTCGACTCTTCTTAGCAGTCTGTGTTAAGCCTTCTTCCAAGCCCTTCAAAATAATATCGCAGTCAGAAGACTCGCACATTAGCATTCAAATATAATAGTTTAACAATTGGTCATAATGGAACTTCTGCATTAATCAAAGAGGCCCACAGGAGCCTTGAAGCTCAATATAACATGATTCTAAGAAATTACAAACAAACCAAAATCAACAGTCAAGTAAGAAGTGAAGTAACAGAAACCAACCAAAATAAGTGCAAAATAATTATCAGAAAACTAAATATATTTAAAACGTGTCAGTATCTTTTTATGCATGTGTGTGTGAGTTGCATATCTACAGTAAATTTTCTACCCAATTAAACTATTCATTCACCTGTGAGCAATTCTCAGATAATAACAGTTCTACTTACAGCAGCAATGTCCCAGTCTTGTCCAGCAACAAATAAGTATCGAAAGTATACATCATCAAATTCTGGAAACTATAAATGAAGTTTTAAAACAAACAAGTCATTGAATTAAAAATGAAGAGAAGACTAAGCAATCCGGCATTTTAGGTGCACAAATTAGGCAATAAAAATACCAACAATAATAATTCGAGAAACTGACTAATATAATGGCACAATTATCTAGCACTTCGTTAAGCCTAGAATCGAAGATTCTTTTATTTAAAGTACAGTGGCCTGTCATAGAGCGCTAAATAAAGATACGATCCGACTGTAAACCTCTGCGATGGATAATTCTCCTAAAGCCGATAAAATGAAATAACTGCCTCCACTCGACGCCATCTTTAAACAAACTGCCGTTGCTTAGAGAGAGCAAATATTATAGCGCTATTCACAATTCGTCTTTTGTCTCTTTAAAACAAAATGATCGTTATATATGCTCGAAAGCAGGTTGGGTTGAATGTGTAAATTAAGTACGCAATTAAGACCAAGTAGAAGGATATTTTGAAATTTTAAAAAGCAAACATGGTTTGACAATAGAGGAATCGCGATGATTTCTAAGCGTTTCACAATCGTTTTGCAACGAACCAAGAAAGTTGATTGCCTGCTAACTCAGAGGTTCGTTCTGATGAATAATTGTAACGCTATATAAGTAGACAGCGGTGTCTATTTAACGCTTTGTCCGAAATGTGCGCAACCAAAATGTCCTACTATTTTGATGCCGCCATAGAAGCGAAAGACAGCGGCTGACCGAAGGCAGTCTGTAATTAGGACTAGGAGGGCGGACGCCGAGTGCTTCGTACTTACTTACCAATAGACGTTAAATGTGTTGGGTCGGCCATTTTGCATGAACTTGTCTTCGATCGACGAAATCTTCGTGTCCTGTGTCCCTGAGGGAGAGTCCCTCGGGCCTTCGAATAGACGGCCTTCTGTCGGGATCATGTGCATCTATTTTCCCATTCGTCGCAAATAACGATGGGAGACAAGCGCAAGTTACAAGGTACGATTTATGTAATTATGTTATGTTGCGTTACATAAGTTATACAGTATAGCGCCTCTTTAAGAAGTGCTTTTACGACGATTTGTACTCGGCTGGGTTTTCAGGCATTTCTAGGGGAGTGATTGGCGGCCGGTGTTGGTAGGACCGCGTTTGGTCGAGTACGGAACATTCTGGATCGTTGTAATGAGTTCTCAAACCAGTAGGTAGTAGTAGTAGTAGTAGTAGTAGTAGTAGTAGTAGTAGTAGTAGTTGTTGTAGTACTAGCAGTAGTAGTAGCAGTAGTAGAGTTCTTTAGCGCCATTGTAGTAGTACATCAGCACCAGTCGATGGTCGCTTCAGTAAATAATCGTAGTCGTGATCTTGTCTGTGGTGAATCGAGGTTGTAATCCTGAGGTCAGCCCGTCACGAGAGGTAGACGAGATGGGCGTGGGGGCATAGAATAAAACTTCGGAGAGTTGTGGTCGACCAGAGAAAGTGGAGTATCAGCTCAGAGACAGATCCTTTGACGGAACAATCAAACCAGGTGAGATAATTCAGAAGCATGGAGGTGAGAGAAGCAGGTGTGAGGAGGGCTAGTTAATGGTATCAGACATTGTTAACTTTTGGGTCAAGTTGTGAAACCTATGGGGATGAGGACGGTAGGCAGCTTAGAGGGGTTGCCTAACTCTTGTGAGAATTGAGTAATTTTGAATTGACTGATGCTTATAGCAAAAAAGAAGTCACCAGTCATTGCTGTTTTTTTCCATTTTGCCAATGGTTCATTGCAAGCAAGAGTGTTTGGTATTTACGTTAGCATTATTATTGAATATTTGTTTAATCTGTTTCCCGGGGTAGCATTGATTCTCTTTAGGTTCATTCCATTGTGTGCTTTTTAGCTGAAATTGATCGTTGCTTGAAGAAAGTGACGGAGGGAGTGGAGGCATTTGACGACATCTGGAAAAAGGTTTGACCACTTGGCAATCATAATATTAGTCTACTGTTTGAATATTTTGATATTTGATTGCCAATGTCTCAATGTCTTGTTAAGCATTTCTCTAACTGTCTCTTTCCTGCTGTCATCGCACATAATCTCACAGCCTTTGTGATGTTCATGAAGTTTAATATTTGAAATTTTCACACGTTCAATCTGTTATTTCTATCTTTTGAAGGTCTACTCATCGAATAACACCAACCAGAAGGAAAAGTTTGAGGCTGATCTCAAGAAAGAAATAAAAAAGTTGCAGGTAACTCAGCTGATTTTTTTAGGCAAAGAAATCGCTGACATCATCATCATTGCAGTGTCTATAGAATTAAGTGGAGTAATGGAATTATATTAATTTCATTTTTTATCCGCTTTGTAATGATTTAGTTGTGATGTGTTTGGATCTGTGTTTGTCATTGACTGCTTAACGTGAGCAGTGGTTTAGATGTATTGAGACAACCACTGAATGACTCTGTTTGATGATATTTTGTGGTGTCTTGTGATTAGTATTGGAGCTTTACTGATAATTTTATCATTTGCTGCTTTATTCATGTCAGAGACTTCGAGATCAGATTAAATCATGGTTAATGTGTGGAGAAATAAAGGACAAACAGGTGCTCAGCGACCACCGAAAAATAATAGAACAGGTAATTTTTTTTAATTATTGAGCTTTCATGTCTTTTGCGACCCGTGTTTCTGCTTTTGTTTATCATACTCAGAAAAATTGTGTTGACATTTTGGCATTATTTGCAGCAAATGGAAAGGTTCAAAGTGATCGAACGAGAGACGAAGATGAAGGCCTACTCGAAAGAGGGACTCATATTAACGGGGAAAGTTGATCCCAAGGAAAAGGAAAAAGAAGACATCAATAATTGGCTGTCGGTGAGTACGTTGCTGTTCTCTTTCCTGTAGCAGTTGATCAGTCATTTTGTTACTGCAGTTTCTTAAATGTTAAACTTACAAGTAGACAAGGAGATCATTGAAGACAGAATTAAGGAAAATCTAAAACTGTGAGTAAGCAATGCAGTTTCATCAGCAGTTCAGTTGCCCGTTGTTTAATTGCAGACCTCAATAGGAGAGCTTGAGGTTCAGGTGGATAAGCTGGAGAGTGAGATGGAGGCTTTGAATACGAGGAAAAAGAAACTAGACAGGGAGGTATGTTAGTCTGAATTCTCAATTTACTTCAAAATCTCTTCTTACTACGTGACTCAATGTTATCTGGAAATTGGCATTATTTTGTCTTCGGAAATGAATTTTATCGGAACAGGGATGATAAAGCTAAGACTCACTTATGACAGACAAATGAAAGCAAGGATGGATCACATAGATGACCGTGTCCGTAACAGACTGTTTCATGGCTTTGACATTCAGTTTGATGACCGCTCTTGTGTGTTTTGGTATTGTTCTGTTTTGAGGCATTGTTAATTATTAAGCTAATTTCATGATAATATTTTTATGAAGAGTTTGAATTGTAATTTTGATTGTTAGGAGACAGCAAGGTTTGAAACGTGTAAGGATATCCTAGGCAAACACCAATATCACATCGACCGACTTGAAACAATCCTGAGGATGGTGGACAATGGTGCTTTACAATTCTCTCAGGTATACTACAGTTGCTTTCACTTTGTTCTGGATCACTGGCACTCTGGAAGTGCTAAATACTGCCTAAGAGTCAAAAATAGGCAGCTGTATGCCAGAGTGAAAGTGAAAGTGAGCAGTATTTCTGAACTTCAGATGCTGACTAATTTTGGAAACAGCTGCCAGTAATAAATGTGTTGATGTCAATATTTTCTCATGTTTGGGTGATTTATGTGCACAATTTTATATCGCTCTTCCCAATCTGTGACTTTTGCTGGATTTGACTGTAGACGAATCCTGGGTTTTTGTTTGCTCCCGAAGGTTTATTTTGATCAGCTGTTTTTTTGTAGATTACAAAAATCCAAGACGATGTCGACTACTACATAGAATCGAATCAAGACGCCATCTTTGAGGGCAACGAGTACATTTACGATGAGCTTAACCTGGATGACCTGATGGCAAACTTGAGGGCAGACGTCATGGCATCCTCCCCCTCCGAAGCCGATGCCGATGCGGGGGGCACTGGTCCATCATCAAATCATAGCGGCTCACCGTCCCCGAGTTTAGGCACGTGCACTCATTCCAAGGTAAGTGTAAAGGTGAGTGGAGCATTTCACTACAGTTGAATTTTTCTATATCATATTCTTTATTAACTCCGTTGACAGCCATGACTCATAAGTGCATCCATTTTACATTACGTTAAAAAAAATGGCCAGTAAAGGGGTTAAATGTTATTTGAATTGTGTTGAATAATTGTGGGTTTATTAAATTCAGCTAGTTGTCCCCCCTCCATCCAAGACAGCTAAATTTGGGCACCGATCCGTCTCGAGGGGGAATTCCATACTTTGGAACGCCCTCCCCGAGGAAATTACAAGGGAGACGACACAGGATAGGTTTGCACAGAAACTTAAGACGCACCTATTTGAAATCTCATATCAGATGTCTTTGTAAAGCGCTCTTGACTATAGCCTTCGCCAGGCAGATAGCCCTATATAAATTGTCATTTAATAATAATAATAATAATAATAATAATAAAATGTGTTTGTGTAAGGAAGTGAAGTAAGTGCATATATGGAAACTATCTAATTTTGCAATGATGGTGTCAAGAGATTTGAGAAGCTTTGAGTGGTTGTGTCGTGTGAGATTCTGAATAACTTATTTTTCTGTTTTATTGTCTGACAAGAAATCTGAAGATGATACCAAGAAACGGCACAAAAGCCAGGACGATGGGGTAAGTGGGTAATGTTTCCTGTGTGATTATATCTTCTTTGAGGACCTAGTCTAATTTGCCTGTTTACTGCATATATTGTAGGCATGCATGTGTGTGACTGTATTTCTCAAAATGATAAATTTTCCCCCATTATTCTGACATTTCAGGTCTGTCTGTTTTGTTTGGTCATTTGGTTTCAGGTGATATTATTAACTGATTTGTTTTATAGTTTCCACTTGAATTTTATCTTCTTCAGAACCTGATTGTTGGAAGGAGTAACTTGTCGCTGAAAACCAACTTATCTGATAGTTCGACCAATTCGTTGAGTTCGAGTCGGTTACCGCAAACTCCTACAAAATCAAATACTCTCAGGTAAGTTGTGCTGAAGGATTGTGCACATTACGTGATATTTTTAGGTTTAACTGGATAAGAGAGAAGATATTTTATATTAAGTAAGTAACGTTCAGATTATTGTGGTGCCTTGTCCACAAGGTGGACTATGTGAACACATTACCGAGTTAAAGGTATTGTCTCCTAATCTGGTGAAATTTGAATTCCAGCGAGCTAAGCAATCTTCTCAAATATAACTGACACAACAACGTCTGACACAACGTTTGATTTTGTTTGTAGTAGTGTACCATCGACACCGACATCGGCAGGCGTCAGCAGCGTTCGACAGATAGCGGCGTCAGTGCCCCCGGTGCAAGGTCTTGGATATGCACAGGTTGCAGGGTCACATCACAGTAACTCTTCAGGTACCGCTTTTTTGTTTCAGAATTATCTAAAATAGCACTAAGTTATTGTAGTAGCAATAATTAGTTAATGATAAATAGGCAGTGGCCACTAAGTGTTAATAGAAATATGTATTTTCACTTTGCTGTGATTTGAATATTAATTACTCTGCTATGTTTTTGCTCGTAAATGGTGCATTTATAACAGCACAGGATACTTAGGATAAACAGTCTCAGAGGATAAGTTTGGTTTGTATCAGTGCAGGTCATGTACTTGAAAATGACGTGTGTGTGTGTGTGTGTGTGTCCTTGAAAACTGCCTGAATCGGTTGATTAGCATTGTGGAAGAGTGTAGATTAGATTGGCCGGTTGAGAATTCTGATTTTAATGCATTTTCAGGTAAGGCTTTGCCGAGCATAGCCAAGAGTCATGCAAATGGCACAAACGGCATGATCGTCATGCCTCCGAACCTGTTTCAATCTCTGATGCCGACTGCTGCTGCCACAACAACTTCTGCCGCGACTTCTTCCTCCTCTGCTGCGTCTGGCCATTCCAGCTCTTCCACGGTGCCGGCTGCAGGCGTTAGCGGCCACTTGCCTTCCTCTCTGTCAAGTTCCTCTACGTCCGCTTCGGCTACGATGTCCTCCGTGCCGAACCCGTCTCCACTGAGTGTTGTGTCAACGACGGTCTGCCAACCGCTGCAGTTGTCTGCCCTTGCACAGCAGCAGCAGCAGCAACTGGCAATGGATGACGGTGGAAGGACAGACAATGGGGTTGCCATTACCACGACAACAGCAACACACTCGTTGCAGGTTGCTTTGCAGAACATTCGGCGTAGTAGATTGCGTATATCTTATGCATGTGCATTCTTCGAGCCTTTATTATTTCACGTCTCTATTGTTTCTGGCAAATTTATCTGCAGGTTTGGGACATTCCTCATGCTTGGATTTATCTTTGGGAGGGGGGGTTGTATGTATGCACATATGTAATGGTACAGTTGCTTTTCATTACAATTGAAATTGACTAAAACTATTGTGATATTAAATTAACAGGTTAATTTATTTTCTCTTAATTTATCAAAGGATTATGGAGGCAGGTGTTTCTTCTGTATAATAATCTGTTGCCTTTAAAGTACTTTACAAATTTCTTGTTGCTTGAGTTTTTTTGTGGATCCTGTGCATCGAATCTTGCGTGTAGTTCCACTTGCTTACTTTTCTGATTTGATGTTCTGCTGTAGAATGAAGCAAATGGCCCTTTGTCTCAGCTGAAGTCGTTCAGTCATGAATCGCAGGAGCAATGGCCCGGCCCTGAAGCGTCTTCTGCATCGTCATTGGGCCAGACACATCTCGACCCATCCTTAGGTCATTTGATGCTTGCAAACAATCAATTGGAAAACATTTTTAGACTTAGTGAAGCTGTTGTTGCCTATTTTGCATTAAAAATTCAAATGTTTCATATTTTCCCTTTATATTCTTAATTTTTGGCTAGCAGTTTCAAGATCTTTTAGGAATTCTAGTTAGTTGTTGAGATTTGTGTCGTAGAATGCATGCAATTTTTACAGTATTGGGTTGATAAATTGATTGCTAACAGGAGTGAACTGTCATTTTCAGACATGCCGACAAGCCTTCAGCTGTCTTCGATATCGCTTGCACCATCCAATGACTCCTTACAAACAATGTCCCAGCAACTGCCACCGATCAGTGCCCCAGTGACGCACACCATCTTTCTGAACCCCATCTACGGTGTCACCCCCCTTGGGCCCCAACAGTCGACAGACGAGCAGGTATTCCAGCAGATGATGCTTGACGTCTCTTCGCGCCACTTGCCTCTACACACCGATTCAGAAACTGTAAGGTACGATGTGTAGAAAATGTATATAATTTGAACTTTGGATGAAGACTGATTGGCCTAAAGAAGAGATCCATTTAAAACAATTTGGTATTCTTCATCTTTCGCTATATTCTTAATTTACCCATAGTTGTTTAGGGAAAATGACTTTTTATAGTGTATGATTGCGGTTAGGAATTGCATGATACAAACTGAATGCAATTTGAATATACGTACAACTGATTTCCATTTGATGATTGTTGAATTTTAGAGTTTATTTGCCAAACAACCCATGTCCAACTCCTCTGTACTATCCTCAAGTGTTACCGCACATAATGCAGTCAGCTGACTTTTTCAGCAAATTAGATGCTGATTCACTGTTCTTCATCTTCTATTACATGGAGGTGAGAATTTTCTCCACTTTGACAGCTTCCTTTATATCTGCTTTCCATGCATAGATTATTTTCGGGCATATTGATTGCAGTTGTATAATTGTTAATGATCTAATTTGGTCTAATTCCTGTAACAAGCAAAGCTGTGTGTTCATACCATCTCCCATTCATTCATTCGTTCATTCATTCATTTGTTCATTCATGCCATTCCCACAATGCATGGTCCTGTTAAATTGGTTTGAAGTTTGAGGACTTTTGAGTAAAGAATAAATCTGAAAGAACTTTTAAATCTGTTGTGAAGGGATTTGGTGGTTGTGTTTATGTTTGTTTAGGGAACAAAGGCACAGTATTTGGCAGCAAAGGCCTTGAAGCAGAAGTCTTGGCGCTTTCACATGCGGTACATGATGTGGTTTCAGAGACATGAAGAGCCAAAAGCAATAACAGATGAATATGAACAAGTAAGTCAGTTATCATCATCATCATCATCATCTCTTCTCAACACTTTAGAGGCAATTTTGTTAACTAAGCATCCTTTGGCTACATAGAGACTGTTGTGGTTGATGTCTCTTAGTAACATTATTGAGAATTTCATATTTGACCCATTGAATGTATACTGTATTATGGCCCATAAGTTACTTTGTCATCAGCCTGAAAAAGACTTTCTTATTATGGTATTTTAATTATCTCATTTCTGGTGTGATGTTGTCAGTACAGCGCCACAGACTGTACTTTGTGTTCTGATCACATTGTTTGTTTACAGGGCACTTACATATACTTCGACTATGAAAAGTGGGCTCAGCGCAAAAAAGAAGGCTTCAAATTTGAATACAAATTTCTGGAGGACAATGACCTATAAACTGGCGCCATCTCGTGTCAAAAATTTAGAAATGATATCTCTCTTTCTCTCGGTATTTTTGTGTGTGATTCTGCCTAAGCGGACAAGAGCTTTGCTTTACATGAAGGAGGAATTGATAGACCGGGTTCTGTGGCTTGTCTCTGCTTAGAACGGTCAATTCATAGACTGATGGTGATCTGTGAAATTAGATGTGGACCATGATCTTGAAGTGCTTGACCTTGGCAGCGTGCTGCAGATTGGCAGGCGTCGGCAGTTTTGTTTTAGTGATGTTTGAGTCGTGTTGAAGACTGTGCTGCTTGGATGTTTGTTGCGCATTTGGTGCGATGTGATTGGGAAAGTGCCTACAGTCTACGAATTTGAGTTGGTTTTTGTGTCTTGCAAAGTCGTAATTCTTTGCTTTGCTAGAATTTTGGTTTGTGTCTTGAAATTTCTGTGTGATTGGATTCATGTCCATTGAATGCATTTATGAGTGCTGCTCCAATTTCAATAGAGTTGACTTCAAACAGTATCAAGTTGCAAACAGTGATTGAAATGCTAAAAGTTGTGGCTTAGTAATTTTGAAGAAAACTCATATCCTTGTTGCTAACCTACATGAATAGGCTTTCAGACATTTAGGTGAACAACCATAACAGACTAACTTATTGCAATAGATAGGTGGGGTGTTTTCATTAGTCAGATTTACCATTGGGATCGGTTATCTCAGAGTGGATACGGTGAGATTGTTGACATCTGCCAAGGTAATCTCTTATTATGTTTCATTGTGTATCTTTGATAATTGGTCTACTTGAAATATGATTCAACCACTGAATAAATTATATTTATATTTTTTAACGACTAATTAAGAAACAAGGTGTTGCTCAAATTATGATTTGGTTACATATATTTAAGTTTAAGATGCCTGGAGTTAACGGTCTCTGCATCAGCTGTGACCTTTGCTTTATTTCAGTTTATCGGTTTTATTTTAACTGTGAAGAACCTTTTTGCAATCATTAAAAGATAAATAACGCTGCTAGAGATTCAGTTTCAGAATTTAAGATGTTTTGGTTGCCAGCACTTTAATTCTACAATTCTAGCAATTTAGGATTTGAACATATTTTGGACAGTGAAATGTGGATTTAAATGTTTTAATGATTTCCATATTTGGATGAGCTAATCTTAATGGTATTTAGTTTAGTTGTGCCTTCCAATCTTCCCTTAGAAGTCATGGGCTGTTTGGTTTAATCAGACTGTGAAAAAAGTCACCCATGGGTATTAAAAGGTCAGCACCTTTGATGGCTTACATCTGTGACTGATCATGATGTTTATCGTGTTACACTAGACTTTCTTGACCAAAGTGATGCTGTCTTTAGGGCTAATGTTATGCATAGTTATGTTTTTAATATGCACAATAATGCGTTGGCATGTTGAATATGAATGTGCAGACCATCTCGGCACTGTCAAGTTTCATTCAAGTTAATATTTTGTGTATTGTGAGCGAACAGAAGCGGTAGTTTGCCACTGGGGAGCATAACTTCTGTTACTGCTTGTATTGGGCCCGATTGTACTGCTTTTCTTTTGGAACACAGTGTACTGTGCTGACATTTAAGTACCGTACTTGTATCTTTTCAATAGTATTTATTCTACATTAATTATTACTTGTCACTGATTTGCATAAACGGCCAACACGGAGGCAGCTTTGAGTGAGGTCATTCTGTGGCATGAATGTGGTTTTGTGGTACAGAGCCATTTGCGTACTTAGCTTATTGGTTTTTAAAAATAATTTGTTTGTGTTTAGCATTATTTTCCCAGTTGAAATAATGTCCATTTGAGTGTCAATATGTGACTTCTAAATTTTATTTCAGCAATGCAGTCATATTTATTTTATTTCAGCGTTTTCTAAAGAAGTGTCTGAGAATTTATTTAGATGCAAAGTATTTAGAAGCAGATTATATTTGAACCTTCCTTAGTTCAAATAGGACTTCTATGTTTTCAGGTGTCGAGAAGTTTGTCTCTGTGTTATTTTAAAAATACGTGCCATTTTAACAAAGTTTTGAAATCCTGAATGTTGAAATTTTGGGTTGTGACATTAAAATTCATATCTGATTGGATGTATTTGGTGTAGGCCTACTGGAAGTTCTCATGGGCCTAAGTGTTGATCTTCTAGCCTTGGGACAGTACTATAGTCTATTGGTGGAATGTTATTCGAAATGGCAAACCCTGTCACATTAAAGGAGGCGGCCAGAACATGAAGGGCTGAACAGTAGTCTAAATACTGTACTGTATTGTTTATTTTCGTGGCCTCCGAAGTCAGACCCGAATTTGGCGGGGCTCATCGTGGCTATGGTAATGATTGCTTGTGCTAAATTCGAATGCATGGCTGGACAATTCGTTCACCATCTTGTGATTGGTGGTTGGATAGAATTGATGCAGTAGATTGCATATCACCACTCTTCCTGCTTTCTTTTTCAAGTGGCTTATCTCTTGAAGAAGAATCCCATAGTATATGCCATTTAGGGCTGTAATCGTCGCGATATTATCGTAGAACCGATCATATCGCGATATGTTTTCGCTGTCGCGATAAGTAATAGCGCTATATAAGTTGTGGGTTCATTCGGTTGCTACAGAAACAATGCTCATGAATATTAATGATGCCATTTTCCGAAGTTCCGGTTTGAGACTTTGTGTTACAAAATAGCCTATTGCGCTATATAAACAGTTATTATTATATTATTATTATTTAACCTTTTGTGCTCTCCGAACACCTAATGGAAATTGGAAATGACAAAATGTATCAATATTTTATTATTATAGAACAGGAAAGAAGAACATGGCGCCATTTTCTTTTTCTCCCTACGACCAAAGATCATATACAAGCGATCTTTGCCTACGACGATATCGCGATATCGTCGTAGAAATATGAAATACCTACGATATCGCGACAGAAAATTTCCTACGATTACAGCCCTAGTGCCATTCGAAATCTGTTTTTCGTCTTGATTTGAGAGACTTAAAGCGTGAAATTATTTACTGAAAACAAGTCAGGAAAGACGTGCAAACTGGCTTTTATTGAAATCCAAATCCGTATTTTGAAACGCAATCTAAGAGACGACTCAAGGTTAACTATCATTAGGGTCTACCGTCAATCGTACAGCTACGCAACACACACACACACACAAGGAATATGTCATGACGTCCGTGCATAAGTCTATGGTTAAGCAAAATACGACTACTAGTCATAAACAGCTCCTTCCTCCTCTTGCTAAAATGATCTTTTTTGCTTTCTTGTTGCGCCACTTTGCTGTTGCCTCGTGCTGTGTAATAAAAACCAGAAACAAGAATCAGTCAACGCCGGAATTTACTGGCTTATTAAAGGGCAGCAGCAATGAGTTTTCACTGTCATCCCTCTGATATCGCTAAGTGCTATTTGTCCTGATTTTTATACCGTGGAGTGTAATTACACTGTACAGAAATAGCGTAGTAATCTGCTATGAAACAGCATAGTAATCTGCTATGAAATAGCATAGTAATCTGCTAGCCTGGACCGGGACTATCTGTACTGCCCCTCCGGCCTGCCCTCCCCCGCGAAATAAATACTCGGGCCTCCAAGGGCGGAGAATGCAACTGTATAGATACAAGGAATGTATTCCTTGATAGGCCCCAGCGGTGGCGTAGCGAGGATTCCAGAATAGAGGCAATTCCACATTTTTCGACCCAAATGTCTTGACGAGCGAAAAGGTCGTCGTCTCAAACGCTTTAAAGTCTGGTGGGTTTCCCTCGATCTAATACTACTACCCCAACTCCCAAGTTCCCAACTACTCGCCCGATTTGGACGAATCTCACGACCGGTCCCGATTCCAACATGGGGGGTGGGGGCTTGTCCGCTGCGGCCCTCCCGTGGCTAAGCCAACGGGCCTCTATGACTGCCTAGCATTTGCCGACTTTGCGGGGTGTCTGCGGCCGCCCCTGCTGTTAGCACAGAATAATTGCAGAAATGAAAGAAGAGAATCAATTACCATCCAATGTTTATTCTAGGCCTTCTTAGGGGGGAATTTCCTCTCCAAAGTTTGAAAATCCCCCAATTTTTTTAGATGTTGGCTGGGGGAATGGAAATCCCCCCCAAACGTGTGGAAACTCAAACCTTGTCCCCCCCAAACATTTCAAAATCCCCCCAATGTCAAGGGGGCTAGAATAAACACTGATTACCAGCTGACGAGTTCTTTAATCGGAAGTTTTTGATGACCTGTCTAAGGACTTCACTCCTCCCTGGAAAATCACAACCACATCAACCAGTTAAAGACAATCACGCAAGCACCTATGCATGCATCTGCCATTTCCACACTGTAGAGTCAATAGACAATAGGCCTATAGTAAGTAACTAAAATCTCGTGAATTTCTATAGCGCTTTCTAAAGTAGCACCCCAGTAGGCATCCATAGCATGCAGCCATTTCATTTCAATAGGCCTATATATATATATATATATATATATATATATATATATATATATATATATATATATATATATATATATATATATATATATATATATATTATATGGCCTATTGCTGTAACAACACAATAGGCCTAAGATTTCTATCAGTTTACGAAAGACCATATATGTGTAGGCTATATATGCCTATATATCGCTTTAAGTTTAGAATAAATAATTTATAATTGAAAATCTCAAAGCTACCGCAACTGGTACGGCATGCAATTAAAAGATGAAGAGGTTTAGGAAACGTTTTGATTGAAATAAAAGGATGTTTGGTAATGTGATCACAAACATTAGAACACGCATGCTTCTAGAATTACCAAAGAACATTCGGATATCTAAAACTTAAAATCTCTTAGATGTAACCCCCAAAACTTCTTCAAAACTCATTAGGCCTATTCAATACGGCGCTCTATAACTAAGATCATTACAATGCTACTGAGACAATCACGCGGGAATTTATTTACAAATGAACGATAATAGGCTATGAGCTAAGAAAGGATCACACAAAACGCTTTCACACCAAGTGGGAAAACACGAAAGGAGAATTATCACACATCACACACGAGGTAGGGAAATGTATTTTTAAGAGAACGCAATTGTGGTGCTTAACCAACAAAAGTATTTAGTTTGGATGTAATCGAAATAGGTTCAAATAGCGGAATAGGTCTAAGGGCAAAACTCGAATTAAAGTTAGAAACACAGCACATGAGAAGTTTATTTAGACCCTATAGGAAAACGGTAATCAAAGTAACACAAAATGTCAACTAAGTTTCCACGGGAGAGGTAGGTCATGTCCAGGATGGGATTGTTTCTTCACCCAAGGATCAGAGGACAACTTACGGTAGAACTTAAGAGTTCTGCTGGCTTTTGAAAGAATTCCATTATCTCTCTCTCTCTCTCAGCTCATTTGCTGAGATAAGGCGTTTCAGATATCACGTTATCACACAACCTTAGCGTCATCACGTGACCTTAATTGTAGCAACCATGGTGGCA
This sequence comes from Metaphire vulgaris, assembly GCA_018105865.1. NCBI lineage: Eukaryota > Metazoa > Annelida > Clitellata > Crassiclitellata > Megascolecidae > Metaphire > Metaphire vulgaris. Next base: position 19,202,018 of record CM030838.1, on the reverse strand, counting down.
GAAAATATCAATCGAGACAAAGACAGACATAAATTCTGTATTCATGTCAATTAATCGAGTTGAATATAATAAAATCATAGTTGAAAATCATATAATAATATGCAAACAAAGTTTTAAGCTAAGATCTCCAAAAATACACAATTAGGCATATTAACCGTCATATTTCTAGTGATTAGGCCTATAGCCAGAGGCTGTGCGTTAATTTAGGCCTACTCCAATGTGGAAGCGTAAGAGATTGTCATTCTCATCTCACAGAAAATTGACATAAGTGAGGAATGAGGATGATATTAGACCTTTGAGAACGAAATCAAAATCAGTGACCTGTATTGACGGGACTTTCATTTGCGAAAGGTGGCATTAAGAATTTAAGACCAATCACCCCAACCCCCACACCCACCCAGTGTTGGAGTTGTGAAATTTGAGCTGGGGGGGGGGGTTGAGGACTGAAATTCAATGCATGACAGAAACTGCATGTACCAGATATGCGATTTGTGGGAGGGTTGCAAAGTTAGCTGGGGGGTTCAACCCCCCGCCCCCCGCCGCCTCCCGGCAACTCCAACCCTGCCCCCACCCTCCATCAGCAGAGTACAGTGTGTGTGTGTGTGTGTGTGTAGGCTATGGATAACAGAGAGCGTGTGTGTCCTCTTACGGCGGTCGATGTGGTCGTTGTTCTCGTGGCTGATGCTGAGCTGCGATTTCTTGCTCTGAGCTTCGACAGCGAGTTCTCCGCCTGATCCGCTCTCTCTTCCGCCTCTTCCAGGTCGTGCTGCACCTTGCGGTACTTGGCCAGGTTGATGGCCGCTATCTCCTCCTGCAGTTTCCAGACATCGATATTTATTTCGTGGGCGTATCCGGGGTTTCGCAATTTCTACACTGCCGAGTGTCAACTGCGGACGGCAAAAGAAATCCCTTCCTTCGTTGATATGGGGGGAGGGGGGACTGAGGTAACGGGACCCCCTTGGGTCATGCCAATGACCCATCCGATAAGAATTAAAGCAAAGAAACAGTAATAAGACTTCCATCTGTAGAAAATAAAGATGCAGTGGAACAGATTTAATAAAAGCCAAACAATTGGTTTCTGGGTCGCCTATCCGGGTTCGCCTCTGGACGGGTGAGACTTCTCGTCAGAAATTCTCGTATCGGGCATTTCCCAGCAGACGACATACAAATTATCTATTATTATTATTATTATTATTATTATTATTATTATTATTATTATTATTATTATTATTATTATTATTATTATTATTATTATTATTATTATTATTATTATTATTATTATTATTATTATTATTATTATTATTATTATTATTATTATTATTATTATTGATGTTGTTGTTAATGTTATCTTACCGCTTCTTCGACCTGTCGTTTGTATGTTTTGATCTTCTGTTGTAACTTGTCGACCATGTCGTTCAGTCGATCTTGGCCTTTCTTGTCCTCATCGGCCTGCATCGAGATTTCCTTCAGCCTCCTCTCCTGCTTCCTCGTGTTCTTCTCCGTCTCCTGGAAGCGCCTCTGCTCCGCCTCCAGCTCCACTTCCAGCTCCCTGACCTTCTGTTCCAGCTTCTGGATCGTCTTCTTTCCGCCCTTGAGGGCCGACGCCTCTGCCTCGTCGAGGCGTGTCTGAAGCTCCTTCACCTGAGTCTCGAGGTTGCGACGCAGTTTCTCGATCTGTCCGGAGTGGTCCTGCTCCTGCCGCAGCTCGTCGGCGATTCGAGCGGCGTCCGCCTGGACCCGCTTGACCGCCTCCTCCGCCTTCTTCAGCTCATTCGACTGATCCTCAAGGTCCGCCTGCATGCAGGCAAGATATCACCACATGATAAGGACGACGACGACGACGACGACTAACATAATCATATCAATGATAACAGTACTGCAGTAGAACATCGTTATAACGGACTCGGTTATAACGTAGACCTATATTTGGTTATAACGTACCGCGATGTCCGATCCCGTGTGATGCACTGTTATACCGTATAGGATGGTATTGGCTATAACATGCCTCGGATATAACGTACTAAATTTTACAGACCCGCTAATTACCTTAGCCTATAACGAATTTCATTGGTGTAAACTTAGATGAAAAAGTGGGGGCCCAACCCATGTACCTTCCCCTTCGATAGCCTCTCAAAAGGAGGGGACTCGAGGCTAGAGGCCTCATAGAAGTTTATGCTTATGACGAAATTCTACTGTATAACTTATGACGACGACAATAACAATGATAATGACGATGATGACGATGATGATGATGACGACGACGATGACGATGATGATGATGATGACCTGCATGGCCTGTATGTCAGTCTCTAGTTTTCTCTTCGTCGCAGCCAGTGAGTTGTTGGAGCCGCTGAGTTCGGTCACTCGGTCGACCGTCTCGTGCAGCTCCGACTCGGCGGCCTTCCTCGCCCTCTCGGCCGTCTCCAGCTGCGTCCGCAGTTCCTCCACTTCCCCGGCGATGACGATCGCCCTCCGCTCGGACGCGTTGAACTGCTCCCTGGCCTCGTCCCGGGCGCTCTGTTCGTTTTCCACCTGCTGCTGTACGTCGCGGATCTGCTGCTGGAACTTCTTGATGTTCTTCTCGGCCTCGGCGCGGCCTCTGTTCGCCCCGTCCAAGGCCACTTCGAGTTCGTTGATGTCCGATTCGAGCTTCTTCTTGACGCGCATCGCCTCCGCTTTGCCTCTGGCCTCGGCCTCGAGGCTCGCCTGCATCGAGTCCAACGCCCTCTGGTGGTTACGTCTGCAAGGAAACGCAAGAAAGGTGAGGACAAACAAAGGACACGATGAGGACAGGAAACTACAGTAGAACTTCATTATAATATGCCTAGAGAGTCTGTAAAATTTAGTTTATTAGCCTACATCTGAGGAACGTTATAACCAATACCATCCTATATGGTAATGCATCACATTGCATTGCCGTACGTTACAACAGACCAGTGGCGTCGCCAGGAATTTTTGGTTGGGGGCAAAAGGGGCTAGCGTGTCAGATTCCTTACCCACCCCTCACCCCCCTCCACAGAAAACTTTCTCACCGGATTTGCGCGAATCTGGTAGGTGGTCTGGGGCAGGTTGGGGGCAGTTGCCCCCATTTGCCCTCCCCCCCGTGGCGACGCTAACGTTACTAGGGCCTCTTCACTTGCCTGTCAAAAGTGATAGCCATTCACACATCTGCCAATACCATTCTCTGTAGTTTAAAAATGTCCAATTTAAGCAATAGAGAATAGCACAGGAAAAATTCTGAATGGCGATATGCGCCTAATTTTTTGAAAAAACGATTACTAGGTCCTCTTCATTTGCCTCTTCTAGCTTTCACATCTGCCAATACTATTCTCAGTTAAAAATGTCCAATTTAAGTGAGAATAGCCATTCAATGCATCTGAAAAAAACATTACTACCATTCTCTCAAAGTTTAAAAATGTCAAAAATGTCCAATTTAAGCAATAGAGAATACCACAGGTAAAATTCGTCTGAATGCAAGAGATAGTGGCTTTTTTTTAAAAAAACGTGATTACTAGGTCCTCTTCAGATAGTGGCCTAATTTTTGAAAAAATGTCCAATTTAAGATTACTAAACGTCTGAATGCAGTTTTGGTTTTGATATACAAGAGATAGTGGCCTAATTTTTGAAAAAAACTTGATTACTAGGCAGTGGCTTCGCCAGGAATTTTTGGTTGGGGTGGGGGCAAAAGGGGCTAACGTGTCAGATTTCTTACCCACCCCTCAACCCCCCTCCACAGAAAACTTTCTAATCGGATTTGCGCGAATCTGGTAGGTGGTCTGGGGCAGGTTGGGGGCAGTTGCCCCATTTGCCCCCTCCGTGGCGACGCTAATGCAACAGACTTAGTTTTGTTGATAGAAGATGTTAAAAGACAAGCCGGCCCCAACTATCCACCGACCCGTACCTTGTGTTTTCGAACTCTTCGTCTTTCTCGGCCAATCGGCGATCGATGTCCTGTCTAATGGCGGATATCTCCAGCTGCGCCCTCTGGGACTTTGCCTCTTCCTGCTCCAGAGCAGCCTCCGCCTCTTCCAGCGCCGCCTGGAGTTCTTCCTTCTCCAGCTCCAGGCGCTTCCTCGCTTTGTCCATCTCGTGGACACTGCGTCCTCCTTCACCCAACTGATCCGTCAGGTCATGGATCTCGTCTATACAGCAAGGACATCAGATAGGCATCATCATCATCATCATCATCATCATCATCATCATCATCATCATCATCAATTTCGAGCATCATTGTAGTCGTTATCATATTGTTACACTGGGTGAACTCACCCGAAAGGTTCTTGTTCTCCCTCTTGAGTGCTTCCATGGCTTCGAGTGTCTCTTCGATCTGAGAACGGATTTTGTAGACTTCGGCGGCGTTTGACCTTGACTCTCTCTGAGAATTTTCCAGTTCGCCTTGAAGGTCACTGACCTTCCTCTTCCACTCGTCGATCGTCTTGTCGAACGCTCTCTGGCGTTTTTCCGCCTGAGACGAGATCGCCTGGGCCTGGAAACAACGACATAATCATCATCATCATCATCATCATCATCATCATCATCGTTATTAGCATAGTCGTCGTAGTCGTTAGTCAAATGAGTGAGATCGTCACACTCCAAATGTCGAATCAGATAAACGCAGAGTTAAAAGAAAGTGCAAGATGGATGAATATGCCATTTCTTCACATAATTTGAATAACTGGCAAATCTATAGAATATATAAATGCCCGTTAATGTGCGATTTCCAACTGACCCTTTCCACTTCGATGGTGAGGTCCTCTAGTTCCCCTTGCAGGCGGTTCTTGGCCTTTTCGAGTCCAGAGGTCTTTGCCTGGGCAGCCTCCAGTTGGGCCTCCAGCTCCTGGATCTTGGCGTTGAACTTCCTCTTGGCCTCTTCCATCTCTTCCGACCTCACTCCACCCTCTCCGCTCTCGCACTTGTGTCTCCAGACGGCCATCTCGTTGTTGGCCTTGGTCAGGGCCCTTTGGAGATCGGCTCTTCCCTCCTGCTCCTCCTCCAGCTGTTCCCTGAGGTGATCCAGGTCGGCCTGAAGGTTCCTAAGGTCACCCTGAAGCTTGGCTCTCAGTCGGCTTTCTTCGTCCAGCGCCGCCTTCGCTTCTTCCAGTTGCTTCGTCAGCGTCTGTTTGATCTTCGTCAGCTGGTTGACCTGACTTTCAGCCTCTTCCAGTTGTCTGGTTCTTTCGGCGTTTTCGGCGATCGCTTTGCTCTTCTGCGCGTTCAGTTCCTGGATGTCCCTCAGCGCCTGTTCGTACTTGGCGTTCAGTTCCGACATCTGACCCTCCAGCTGCTTTGAGATCTTGTCGGCGTTCCCCTGAAACGAAAAAACGGAAGACGCCATCAACACCAACGCACAATTAACACTGAACTTGGAGTGAACCGTTTATTTTCTTCCTTCTTTCATTCATTGTCTTATGTGACCACCTGATGGATAGGCTGCTGGTTAAGTAGTTATGGTCAGTCCTATCTTGGATTAGGGTCAGTCTAGACTCCACGGTCTATATCCTATAAAGCGGAGATTGATTGACTCTTTAGGCAAACTGGACACTGATAGGCCTATTGTGTGGCGTTGAGGTGATGACCAATGCATTATTAACCAGTGGCGTAGCCAGGATTCCGGAATAGGGGGCACTTCGACAGTTTTCGACCAAAGAAAGTTTTGACGAGCAAAAATAGATCGTCGTCTCAAGCGTTTTAAAGTATGTTGTCTGGTCCCCTTCCCACTAATCACCGGTTTTAGACGAATCTTACGACCGATCCCCATCCGAATAGGGGGCCTGTGCCCCCTCCATACGCGGATTTTATTAAAGGCTAGGGTAGGCTTAAGCCCACCCAACTAATCCCACCAAAATAAAAAAAAAATTATTTTTTCCATCAACACCAGGTCTGTCGCGGCTGGATGGCACGCATGATGGATGGCACCCCCAGACCCCCATGCTAGCCTACACAAATATTAAACTCTAAATCCGCCTATGGCCCCCTCCCGTGGCTACGCCAATGCTATTAGCGCGCGTGTGGAAGTTCGTCAATATAAGCTTATGCGTCGTCATATAGGCCTATCATTTATTGCTTTAAATAGGCCTAATGCAATGGTGTACTGTAACCACTGTAACGTTTACCCTTGACTTCGAACTGTGATCCACTTGACTCCGAACGTCATCAAGTTCCGACTTCAGTTGACTGCGTTCTTTCTCTGCTCTGTAAAGCAACAACGAGACATGACGTCAGTCCATCCACCAACTTTTAAACGATTGGTCTGTACAATCTGGGCGTGGCTTTAACGTAAAACTGTAATTTGATTGGTCGCCTACTTCTGCTTGGCCTTCTGCAATTGGTCCATCTGTTCGGTCAGTTCGTTGACGGCGTCCTGTTGTTTTTTGCGTAGGGCGGCCGTTTGAGATTCGCTTTGGATGTGAGACTCCTCCAAGTCCCGCCTCAATTTCTGAGCTCCGCCTCTCTCTTCTTGTTGACCTCTATCTGCGCCTGCGTGGCTCCGCCCGCTTCGTCCAATCGCTGAGAGAGTTCGTCCAGCTCTCGCTGTAGTTCCGCCCTCTGCTTCTCCACCTATTTACATTTGGTAAAATAGAAACAGTCATAAATCTTGTTTCAGTTATTGCAGAATCAGAAAACGTCGAGTTAATTAATTTGATCGAATTCTTCCTTAAATAAATAATAAAAATAGTTAGGCCTAGTTCTGCCTCTGACCTTGGCTCTTGTTGCTCGTTCTGCTTCAAGTTCTTCTTCAAGTTCCGCAATGCGAGCCTAAACAAAAAATGCGGAATTAAATTCAATTAATATGCGACTGTCGACGCACTCCTAGCTTCAAATCAGTCAAAGACGCACAGAGTACAAGTTTCTAGTGAAACTGTGACTAATAATTTCATAGATTTGATATAAGAGAAGCGGGACATTTGAATTGCTCGAATTTCACCTGTAGCTCTTTGATCTTCTTCTGCAGTTGCGCCACAAGGTTCTGTTCGCTCTCCAGCTTGCTGTTCAAACTGCTGATCTCAGCGTCTTTCCTTTTAAAAAATCAGAAAAAATATCGCAGGTCAACCCTAGTAGATTAGGCCTACCTCATCTGGACCCGCATTTTCGATTTCTATCAGATATCTGACTGCTTTAAAGGTTTGAAAATCTATAAAATGTATGGCCACCATTATTATATTTTGCAATATAGACACATTAATAGGGTGGAAAGTGACGGATTTTTCTACTCCACTCACATCACTGCAAGGTGTTTGAGGGTTCTAAATAGAAATTTGGGTGAAATATCGACATGAATTTTTGGGTCGCCCGAAAATTTTTCATGGACTATATAGTCCAGGGTTTTTTCTCGAAATTTGAGCGAAAATGTGTGGTGTCGTAGAGATTTCATATTTGCACCGATTGAAGCCCCGTCGATGTCTACAAGGAATCTGGAGTCTACCTGGCCAGGTGTATATGTAGGTCTACTAAGGGGGCAAATAGTATGGCTTTGTAGTATGCCTATATTTGGTCTAGGCAGACGGCGCCTGTAGACATGCATAGGATTTGGTCTTAACGTAACAGACGGAAGAGTAGGCCTTTTGGCGTAACACTGTGAACGTATTTATATAGCGCTACAATAAAGCCCATTTCGATGATCGTGGCACTGACTTGCGACCGCTGTCTTCCAAGTCTCTCTTGAGTCTTTCCAGTTCTTCCACTGTTTCCTGAGTCATCTTCAGATCGGATTCCACTTTGCGTTTGGCTTTTTCCACATCGGCACGTACCTTCTTCTCCCGCTCCAAGCTTTCCTCCAACTGGAAAAGAAGTGTTTCCACGTGTGTCAGTATGTGTGTCATTATTAAATGAAATTATTTTAATAATAACTAAATGTTACCGTCGTCTTGACCAGATTTCAAAGTTCTCACTTTTCACTTCGGCGTTTTTTGCTTTCGATGCAGATTTTATGACTTAATCTTATTTGTAGGCCTATAGAAACAGTTATCTTCAATTTAGTTTATTATTACAGTCTAAATTTAGTTCTTTGCTATATTCATTGTTCCATTTATAATAGCGATCAATTATTAAACTTTTATCATACTGAAAATTGTTTACCTACTATTCAATTAACTATAGGCGCTAATGTTTATAAAGTCCATGCTTTATTTGCAAATATTATTATTATATTTAGTAGTAGTAGTAGTAGTAGTAGTAGTAGTAGTAGTAGTAGTAGTAGTAGTAGTAGTAGTAGTAGTAGTAGTAGTGGTAGTAGTTAGTAGTAGGATTAGTAGTAGTAGTAGTAGTAGTAGTAGTAGTAGTAGTAGTAGTAGTAGTAGTAGTAGTAGTAGTAGTAGTAGTAGTAGTAGTAGTAGTAGTAGTAGTAGTTGTTGTTGTTGTTATTTATCTAATTCGATGCAAACATTATTACCTCGTCGATGTTCTGTTCCATCTTCTGCTTGAGCTTTGTCAGGTGGTTGCACTTGTCCTCCTCGGCGGCCAGGGCTGCCTGCGTCGTCTTGATCGTCTCTTCGAGGCCTTTCTTGTCCTTCTGGAGCTTGGCGATGTTCTCGTCCTGTCTCGCCATCTCCTCGTTCAGTGTCCTTATCTGGTTGTCCTTCGTCTGCTTTTCCTGTTCGGCCTTCTGGAGGTTCAGTTCAAGACCTTCGATGTCCTTCTTCATGCCCGCCACCTCCTCCTCCAGCTTCTCCTTGGCCGCTTCCAGTTCCTCCGATGTGTTCTCCTGCTGGTTCAACCTCTCTTCCAACTCCTTGACCTGTTCCTCGTAGTTGCCTTTCTGGTTGACCAGCTGGGCGATCTTCTCTTCCATGTCGGACACGTTGTCCTGCTCCGCCTGGAGCTGGAGGAAGAGCTCGTTCTTGGCCTGGAGCAGTGTAACGTTCTGTTCTTCCAGCTCCTTCTTCAGCTTCATGACTTTCGCGAGTTCCTCCTTCGTCTTCTCCCACTCCACCTCCTTCTTCTTCATCTCGTCCTCCTGTCGAGCGACGCTCAGCAGTGGCTTCACTCGGGTGTAGAGCTTCCACCACTGCCAGTTCCTCATCGCCATCCACTTACGAATATTACGCTGGATCACACTCAACGCTACCCTACAACAACAACAACATCATCATCATCCACCATCATCGTCGTCGTCATCATCGTCGTCGTCGTCGTCATTACAGTCTATCGGAAAGGCGTCGATTTGTTCCAACCCGAAATAATTATCAAGCGACAAGCAGCATGCTTCAATGTGGATGACTGGACAATCAGGCAATCGATCTGCTGGAATTTATTAGGCGCCAACCTCTGGTCCTGGAGTTTCTTGTAATTCTTTCTGATCAGGTATCCTCGAATTCTCGCCTGGAAGTTCGAGACGATCTTCGACAGGCGTTCGTCTCTGAGGTCCTCCAACATTCCGAGGACTCCGGCCTTGAAGAAGACCTTGGTGTGACCCAGGCGGTAGTCGTTCTGATCCAGTTGAAGGGCGACCAACACCTTCTCACTCACCACTTTACCATCGACGAAACCAGGTGGAATGACATTGGGGGCCAGAATGGAGTACCTGCATGGAACATAGCAAAGATACTGGTCTATATATATGTATATGGAAGATAGGCCTGCTTCGAAAACAAAACTCTGACAGATTCAACAAACGCTGTCATTACATTCTTCTCCTTGGCTGCTCCTAAGCCTAAGGACGCCGCTTAAGTGCATATCGCAGTTAAGTGCATTTGGGTTAGGCGGTCACGTGTCTGAAGCTGCATTATGAAGTGAACCTTTGTTTGAATTCCGAGTAGATGAGTCTGTTGGGGAATCCCTTTCTGCAGATTCTGATGCCCTCCAGTACACCGTTGCATTGCAGCTGATGGAGCACTAGTTCCGCCTCGATCAACCCTTACAACATCAAACGTTTTCACTTTTAAATCTTAATTTCAGACATGAAGAGACAGTGGAGGCGCCAGGAATACCAAAAGCGGGGCGGCGGTCACAGAGGCCTGCCAAAGGGGTATATTTCATAATTACAGCTACACTCCCCACATCCTCCATCCTTGGGGCCAGAATATTTATTCTGCGGTGGGGGGCAGCAGAGATTATTCCCGGTCATGAAAGACTCACCTCTTAACGACGCTTCGTTCTGAAGAATTCTCGTTCTAATAATGCTATTAGTTGCTTTCAAATGTATCATATTTTACTTAACCCCTTAACTGGGAATTCCGAATATATCCGTCCATTTTACATTGAGTTACAGTTAAATACACGGTTAAGGGGTTAAATCCTCTAAGAAGTATTAATATTAAACTGATAATGGCTTAAAGCGTAAATGATAATTGACCTTCAGTCTTTTTCAAATGTCCTGAGGATCCGGGGTGGTTAGATGACGATTCCTTGAACCCCCCTTAAAATAATTTCAAAATGCCAAATATTTTTGATGGATTGTTTTCACATCAAAACATAAAATGGTCGGTGGGGTTCACAGACTATCATCGACTGTTCAATCGACCAAATTTATCTACAAGAAACCTGACAATTGCGATTCAATTCCGACTTCGAAACGGTCCACGCAGCATGCAACTATACATCGTCGCAAAGGTGCACTCTCATACACACATCACTCTGAAATGAAGGTTTCAAGTGAATAAACAACCACACAAAGATAGAAACGCTAAAGGACTGCCAGGTGATAGTCATGCAGTGGGTCAAACACTCACCTCTCTCTAGTCAAACCGGCGACTTCTACAGGTTAACACAGCACACGGGTCCACTACGTGACAATCTCGAAAGATCTCTCCGCATTCCAAATGACACGTGCTTTTCGCGACGACTGACTGACTGCATGACGGCGAGTTTTTGTTTGCATGGATTTGGATTCAAACTGTGGCCGAACATTGCATAGAACAAAAACGCACTCAACAGACAAACGGAGATCTCGGGTAACACAACAGGAACGCAACAGGTTCACAACAGAACAAAGGCGCTATAATAATTATAATTAACCACATGCAGCCCAGAAGTCTTCAATACCGAAGACAATTTTGTATCTGCTCTTCAGAAATTCAGCAAGTTAAATTTTAAATTCGTAGAAATTAGTTCCTGGCTAACAAATCATCGCGAAAAGTCAAACGGTGTCTAATTTAACGTCTTCGTATAAATATTTTCAATTTTCCCGCAGTTTTTGACTTTTTATAGACTAGTTTTAGTTGGATAAGGCGCACGTTTCCACTCGGGTTGTTGTGAACATTGAGACGGATGTTAAATGGGAATCCATTAGAGTATATTTATAATAATAATAATAGGTAAATAAGTGGGAATTCAGTGAACAATACGCAATAAATCAGCGAGCAATAAGTACAACACTCACGATGCACAGTTAGTGAACGACGCAAGTATAGGCCTATTGTCAGTGGCGGTTCCACGCGGGGGATGAGTGGGGATGCATCCCCACCGGACTTTCGGAGTTACTATTTTTGCTTGTGAAAACCTATTTTTGGACAAATGTCTAGTAAAACTAACTGGGGATGACCTTTTTTGCTTGTCAACCTATTTTTTCGGTAAATGCGTAGTAAAATTAGCCTTTTAAGGCAATGTTTGTTGATTTTTTCTTCTATTTTCATCCCATCCACCAGCTTTCTATGAATTCATTCATCCTCCCCCCGCCCACCAAGAAATCCTGGAACCGCCACTGTATATTGTAACATGACATTTGCTATTCGTCTACTCTTTATTTTAAAAATTACTCAAACCAATTCAATCTCATTGTATATTTACAGTTGCTACATGTTGAAAATATCGCTGCACACCATTCGTCCAATTAAGAGAGAACACGCACCAATCAAAACACGCGGGTCAAAATGGGAAATAACTGTCTACAGAAATAAATACGCATGCTCCTGTAATAGCTTCGCTGATCGAATAACCCAGGGAGAGTCGAGCCAGTGGGGGGGGAGAATTTTAATTGTTTCATTATGCTATATAAGTAATTTGGCTAAGTTAATAACAGCACAAAAACTTGGTCTGTCCCTTGCTGTTTATAGAGTGGATCAGTGGGGGGAGGGCAGTCAGCAAGCAGTGGCCAAGAAACTCCCCTTTCCCTATCTGCAAATACCACTACATTTACTAAATCTCCATTTAAAGACCTAAAGACACACACACAGCAGAATCATGCAACAATATTCACCTCCTAAGTCAGCGCCTAATCTATAGCCCTCTACAGTGCCACATTAAGGCGAAGGCTGTGGGGGCTGAAGCCCCAGGCCCACCATAAAAATTAGGCCCACCGTTTTTTTTGCGACGACCTGTTTTTTGCTTGTCAGAGATTTTCAGTGAAGGCGGCGGAAAAGTTTACAAGGGGCAATTTTAAAATTATGGAAACGACGACCTGTTTTTACTTCTCAGCCCCAGGTCCACTCGGACCTTAATCCGGTCCTGGCCATCTAGTTTACTTGTAGCTGACCTTGAAGATATAGAAGGGGGTTACCTGAATGAGAAAGGCACAACCTGGATAGACTGGAGACAACATGCATGGGGAATGTTTTCGGAAAAAATGGTCTCAGCGTCTAAGACTAGAATTACCCAAGAACCAAATTCTAATTCAAAAACGAACAAATAACGATGGGAGAGAGGAGGGGGCGTAGGAGGAGCACACGCCCAGCATTCTGAAAGGACTCGGGGGGGGCATCGGGTGTGTTGCCGCTCTCATGCTTAAAATGGCATCACGCTTCAACGGCTAGGCGTAACTAGCACACGTAGAGCTAAGGAGGCTGACATTTCACAGGTGAATAAGGTAAGCGATGTTCCTGTGGTTACCTGGTTTCTTCTGCTCATTTGGGATAATGCAGCGGACGAAATGTGGATGAGTCGACCTCAGGTTGGCCATCAATTTGTTCAGTTGTTCCTAAGCGGAGAAAAGTTTGAAAAGCAAAAACAACAAATACTTATGTTGTTCACGCCTTGGTCTTAAAATTAATTTTTAAAAACACATTTAACCCCTTAACTGGGGATCCCGGATATATCCGTCCATTTTACATTGAGCTACAGTTAAATACACGGTTAAGGGGTTAAAGAATTAAAGAACTCAGTCTCTATCACGAGCGACTGTTGTTAGGTCAGTGAAAAGGAAATATCTCTAAAATGTCTTCGCCTCATACCGCCCTCAAAGCAATGGAAGCAATGGAAGCAATGGAAGGGAAAGTTTCCACGTGTGGCAACATGCAAATGATATAATAAAGACAGAGGATAGGATTCGAACACTCCACCACCGTTGTTGCTCTGCCATAGCACTTGAATAGAGTCCATTAGAGAGGCGGATGACCAACTCACCCTGTGAATTGCGGAGATGGTCTGGTAGGCGGAACCCTTCTTCTTCTTCTTTACATCTCCTAGTTTAAGTATATAGACCAGGAAAAGTATTATTATTATTCACAGAAAAAGAATCGCAATCAGAATGTTCTCTCTCTCTCTCTCTCAAAATCACAGCAATGGAACGCACACGAGAGAAACGGACAAAGTCCTCTCTGTATTACACCTGGGTGCCGTAGAAGCTGATCAATTGATTGATTGATTGGCTAGTTGATTGATTCATTGATTCATTCTTGCGTTGATTGCCACCGTGGTTAGTTAAAGTGATCGCAGTTTATTTGCTGCTAATAGGTGCAAATTTTTCACTGCAGGAATATCTGCCTTTTAATATTCAAAGGTCGTCAAATGTATTTGCTTAATTATTTCTAATTAACAGCGCCACCATTTTGGCTTCCACTTATTGGAGAAATCATAATAATAGAAGAGGGGGTCAGAGAGGTCAGAGAGGTCGATGGACTTTCACTGACCGTCTTCAGGGTCCTTGAAGAAGGAGGACACGAGAGGTTCCTTCGATTCCTGCATCAGTTGGACGACGCAGTCCTGAATTGGATCCTTGTTCTTATCCAACCATCCTTGGATATTGTATTGTACCTGGTTCAACGGATTCGAAAAGAACAACAGATTAATTATTGTCTCCGGACAATTGTTTCTCATAAGACTTTCGGGAATGAAGTACCGAGGGCATAAAATATATATATATATATATTATATCTTATCTTATATGTATATATATATATATATATATATATATATATATATATATATATATATATATATATTGCATATAGTTGGTCATGGGTACTCTGCGTGCCTCTGATCATATGAAATTGTCCGTATACTCGTATAGTCGTGGCTTTAGTGATGCAAATCGCTGTATAAGAGCTCCAGACGACAGCGGCCTATTTAGTTACCGTTCCTGCGTAATGGTAGATTTCGAAGTGCGGTTCGAATTTGACGTTTTTGACGACTTTGGGTTTCCCGAAGTTCGTTGACTTTCCCAGATGATTCTCGTAGAGTTTTGCGAGGAAAGTCTTGTCCGAGGCCTTCGGGAACATGCACTCCTCCTCAAGGATCGACAGGATACCCATCGGCTGACAACAAAGACATTACCACAGACGCTCAGCTAAAACAACTGCTATAAATAATACCAACAATTGGTACATCAGCATTCTATGCAATACCAACTGGAAAAGGATAAGGCAAGTATCGTTTAAAACAAAATCTATTCTGGAAATTTCTTTGTTGAAATTTTGAACGTATGGCATGGGATTTGAGGAATAGGAGGAGGGGGAGCAGGAGGAGGAGGAGGAAAGAGACTGACCTTTTCGATGAGGTCAATGCAGGCCTGGAGATCCATTCCGAAGTCGATGAACTCCCATTGGATTCCCTCTTTCTTGTATTCCTCCTGCTCCAAGACGAACATGTGATGGTTGAAGAACTGCTGGAGCCTCTCGTTCGTGTAGTTGATGCACAACTGTTCGAAGGTGTTGTACTGTACATGATCAGCAGAACAACAATTCGGTTCAGAATCAAATGCACAGACGCATGCAAGAATTCCAGCCACACGACGACGACGACTCACTGCATCTGCAAGTGCTACATTATTCCCTGTGAAGTTCTAAAGTCATTTTAGCCGTTGTAATTTTTTTTCAGAAAATTCCCGAGGGGCTACGAGGCATCCGTGGATTAATTCAGCCATTGGTGTAAACTTTTATGAAAAAGGGGGAGGGTGCCCAACCCCTATAGGCCTACCTTCCGCCTTCCCTGTGTCAGACTCTCAAAAAGTGGGGGCCTCAAGCCTAGAGGCCTATAAAAATTTTACACCTATGAAATACTCATCTGCGCCAGTAAAGTAAGCCTATATTCGTTTTGACATCGATCGAGTCATTCGATTATGCACTTCTGAATACATTAGAATTCAGTCATGCATTGCCATTGTTCCTTTCCAGTACCTGGAAGATTTCGAATCCGGCGATGTCCAGTACACCGATGAAGTACTGCTTCTTGCTCTTCGTCTCCAGGGTCTTGTTACAACGAGCGACCAGCTGCAAGAACATCTTGGCGTAGATGGCCTTCGCCAGGGCTGCCACCGCATACACCACCTGACACACCAACCACACCACCAGGTGATAAGCGGTATTGTGATTACGAGACTATACCATAAATGGAACGCATTCTCCACCGTCTATATACACAGTCGTGTGCTCCAGGAACTCTGCATTTTTATAGCACCACCCTAAGCTCGATAGAATCTTGCCAATTAGATCTTTTCTCGTCGTCCCAAAATGTTGCGTTAATAATTATAATACGAAAGTAATAATAGTTCAGAGGAATGCGCAGTCCCCTTTTAGCTGCTCACCTGGTCTTTGTTCTGGCCCTTTGTGACGTATTCGTTTCCGACCTTGACCCTCGGTGTCAGAAGACACTTGAGAAGGTCACCGCAGTTGACCCCCAACAGGAAGGCCACTTTCTCGGCCTCTGAGAGAGAGAACAAGAAATAAGAATGGCGACGATGACAAACAAAGTTCGTTTTCGATAAAATCTAAAATAGCATCTAACTGATCTGTCTGTCTGTCTGTCTGTGTGTCTGTCTGTGTCTGTCTGTCTGTCTGTCTGTCTGTCTGTCTGTCTGTGTGTGTGTCTGTCTGTCTGTCTGTCTGTCTGTCTGTGTGTCTGTGTGTCTGTCTGTCTGTCTGTCTGTGTGTCTGTGTGTCTGTGTGTCTGTCTGTCTGTCTGTCCGTACCTGCGTTTCCGTCTGCCTCGGCCTGTTCCTCTCTCGGTCTCTGCTTGAACTTCATCTCTCCGAAGTGAAGAACGGCGCAGGTTGTCTTGTAGAAGCTCATCTTCTCCTCATCGAGAAAACCAAGAATTGCGTAACTCTTCTGCAAAACAGAAATCCAAAACAAACATCAGACGCAACCTTCTTCTTCTTCTTCTTCTTCTTCTTCTTCTTCTTCTTCTTCTTCTTCTCTTCTTCTTCTTCTTCTTCTTCTTCTTCTTCTTCTTCTTCTTCTTTCTTCTTCTTCTTCTTCTTCTTCTTCTTCTTCGCAGTTAGCCTACGTCACCGTGATGTCGTCATTTCAAAATTCAGCAAAAGAAGTTCCACTTGCAATAATTTCTCTCTCTCTCTCTCTCTTCATTACAAGAAGTTCAAATATATCACGTGACTTCGTATCGAGGCCCTCCATGTATACGTGCATTCAGTGTGTGGCCATTATTAATTAAGTCCTTCGATGATTGAGATTACAGCATTACACTTACGTCGACGAGGTCCATCTCCTCTTTGTCGTCCATATTTTCGACGCCCAAACATCCTTGATTAATGAAGAAATAGAGTCCGGGATCCTCTTGGACGAGCAGTTTATCTGCAATACAAAGCTAATGAGTTACCATTTCCCCGAACTTTGCATGGCTCGAATGTTCAGCCTCAGACACTCAGTTATAATCCTACAAGAAGGCGTGCTTCGTTCTACTGCATGGGGAGCAATGATTGTGAAGGGCAAAGCTTATAGCCTTATACCGACCTACGATGCTTGTCATTTGACCGGACAGAAGCCAGTAGAAGATGTGGTAGTTTCTCTCGAGTCCGGGCTGCTGGTAGGTGACGCGAGATTTCTCCAGAAGATCTGCAAGGCAAAGAGGAAAGGCGATAGAAAAATTCCAGAATTTGGATCTGAATCCATGTATAAGCTGTTTGGTGTTCTCCCGTTGCTATTTAGTCCTAGTTAGACTCCCATAGAGACGGAATTCATCAACTTACATGTCTCAATATCAGCCCCGGCAATTTTTCCATTCGTTCCGAAGTGAATTCGAATGAATTTACCCTGGAATAGAAATAATTTCAGTTAATTCCGTCCGTTTGTTTTCGTAGCACGTGGTTATTTTCCTATGATTTTAATTGACTGAAACAACAGAAGCATTTTCAAACACTAGCAATGTCATTCTGTCATCTGCGCATTTTGCCATAGGCTAATTTTCGAATGCAATAAAAAAGTATAGACTATGAATATACATTTAATAGAATAACGTCACTTCTGCGTTAGGATAGCTAAGTCTGAGAGTACAGCAAGCACAATAAGTATAGAGTATCTAAGTATCCATATGCGAACGTGCGTGCTATAGTACTCGAGTACTACTTACAAAACGCGAAGAGTTGTTATTACGAATGGTTTTGGCATTTCCGTAAGCCTCCAGAACTGGGTTCGTCTGCACAATCTGATCTTCCAGAGTACCCTTCGACGTCAGCTATTGACAGGCAAATACAGGTGAAGCATTACAACTGGAACAACGGAAAAATAGAGAGCAGTTATACAGTTAGTATAAAATATAAAAGGCTCTTCGAAGAATTCAGGATAACAATTGCTGTCAGTTTTAACTTTTATTAATGGTCTGCTGTCGACTGTGGCTTTGGAGATTTATCAGCGCCGTTCCTTTATTGATAGCCTACGTCTTCGTATGGTCATTGAACCGAATTATGACTCATATAGATCCAGACGACCTTGAACCTTGACCTTGATATTCTACTTACCCTCAACATCTCTTCGTCTTCATCTTTCTTTCCAGAGGTGGCTGCCACTTGGGCAAAATACGAAATTACTTTCTTCGTATTTTCAGTCTTTCCTGCTCCAGACTCTCCCCTGTGTAACAAGTAACGGATCATCATTACGCGCATAGTATTACAATTATTACAAGCCTACAAGCCTACAGTATATGTGTGGCCTCACTCACTCTGCAGTGCATTATAACGCAATCTGTAAAACAGTGAAACTGCGATGACTGCCAACAATAAGCAACGGACCTTTGGATTGTGAGAAGAAGCTTACGCTTAAAATTCGGTATGAATTTCTTTTGAATTATGCCTAAATAAAATTTAAATTCGCTACTCACGTGATCAACATGGACTGATTTTCTCTGTCTGAAATGTTACGATATGTTAAAGAGTTACTTACGGAAAATAACCAAATAAGTATATATATATATATATATATATATATATATATATATATAATATAATCAGTTTACACTCAAAGAGATCGTTGTTGTCATCACCATAAATATAAATGCACATGCATCGTCGTCGTCGTCATCATCATCATCAGCAGCAGCAGCAGCAGCATCACCTGGAGCATGTTTCTGTAGGCGTTGTCTGCGATGGCGAACAGGTGTGGTGGCATCTCGTTCCTCCTCTTGCCCTGGTACTTGACGATGACGCTCTGGGTGTAGATGGGCAGACGACGATAGGGATTGATCGTCACGCAGAACAGACCAGAGTAAGTCTACGAACAGAAGTAGGTAGGTAAGTAAGTAAGTAAACTCTCGTTAATTTACATAGCGCTCTGGAAAAGTAATAAATCAGTAGCCGTCTATTCTTACGTCTCCTCTTTTCATCTAACTATAGCCTCGGGTGTCTTAATGAACATCACAAATTCTAAACCCATTATTAGTGTAATGTAATTAGGGACTTATTTATAATAGCGGCTCTTATATTTCTGCTCAGGCTTTAGAGTCGCTCGATAAGAAAATGATACTTTAGTCTCCGCAATGAACTCATTTGCTTGTAAAAATAATGCAATTATAATGTTGATAATGGCTTTCAATTGTTGGTCGATTGCTTTTAAGTCGACCAGTGGGGATGGGGAGATGTGGGGGGAAATCGGTGGCAAATCAAAAATTGCTTTTATCGAAAAATTGTACAAAACGTTTCTTTAACTCGCGTAGGATAATTAATGGATAACGAAACGTTTTAATAGTGAGACACAGAACGACAGACAAACAGACAGAGACAGAGACTAACGTAGATGAAGCCGGAACTGTATCTGGCGCGGAGGTTGTACAAGACAGATGCTTCATTCAGGTAAGTAAGATTGGCCATGTCGTCGATCTTCTCGTATTTAGGAGGATTCATCTGCTGAATCGTATCCTTCTTCACCGTCTTCTCCTACGACGTCATCATCATCATCATCAGCATCATCATCATCATCATCATCATCATCAACAACAACAGTGCATTAGTAAGCAGTGTAGTCACCGTCGTCGGATTGTTACAGTCTCGTCACCGTTAAAGTCAACTGTGACCTTTATGACCTTTATGACCTCTGCGAATTTGAAGGTGCGCATAATATATATATGGCGCTAGATAAAGCGCTGTTCGCTATAAGACATTAAGACGGCCACAGTTCCTGGCTGATTAGGCAAGAGGAAGAAAGAGAAGCAGAAGAAGAGGAGGAAGAGTGGAATGGAAGAGGAAGAGGAGGAGGAGGAGGAGTAACTTAATTTTTACAGCGCCGTTGATGATGATTGTTGCTTTTCCACTGACCTCCCTCTTCTCCGTGATGACGGTGACGTCATCTCCCTTGGTGCTGAGGATCTCTGCCTTCAGGTATCCCTCCTTGTGGTCTACGATCCAACAGTTCTTCTTTCCGTCGAAAGGCTGCGTCTGTTCTTCGAGAAGCTTCTTGCGATCGACCGCCAGGTACTGGAAGTCAGGATCATCCGGAGGAATTCCAGACATCGCGACGGATCAATCGATCGACAGAGCGAGAGAAAGAGAAAGAGGAGGAGGAAAGGAACTGTCGTTCTTTTCAGCTGCGACGAAGCACCTGGATGACAGATAAACACCTGGACAGGTGCTCAATCCACGCCGTTCAGATATATAGGTCCTAATTCTAACGATTATAACGCTGTTACAAGTGCTGTCCGATTCATCGTAATGTAGACCTATACTGTCTCGATGCTCTGTGCTGTCTTCAAATAAGTATAATGCGCAATTTCAATCCTTAACCCCTTAACTGGGGATCCCGGATATATCCGTCCATTTTACATTTAGTTACAGTTAAATACACGGTTAAGGGGTTAATCACCTATAAACTGAATTACGACATATATGAAATATGATGAAGACGACGACTACGTGATGATGACGATGAAGATGATGATGTTGTTGTTGCTAGGATTAGGCTATATAATTATTGCTTTCCGTTGTTGTATATTTAGTTGTCTATACTCACCGGTCAATTCCAGCACAGCGTCTGACTGTCCCAGTCCGACCACGGGCTTTATAATCCCCGAGGAAAAGCCAGCCAGCCACCAGTCCCTCGAGACGGACCTTAGGGATGGAGGGATGGAGGGAGTGAGGGGCCCTACCCCAGCCGGCCGGCCGGCCAGCCACCGTGCATGGTTACAGCCATGATAGGAACACCGCTGCCACTCTACTGAGACTTCGTTCGTCTCAGATGCTGAAAATAGAACTGGTGCCGACCGATGACGGTGGTAAAAAAAAGCGGTGCCAAAGACACCTGAAGAACTGCTGCTGCTGGCGCCGATGTGCACCACTTTCTCAGTCGCAGACTGGCCGAGCTCAAAAAACTGACGCACGACCGCTTTACCTTATGCCATTTCATGCGCATGCGCAAACAGCAGATGCACGAACTGCTCTAAAAATTCTACAGGATCAAGACTGCTTGAGTCCATGTAAAATACACACACACACACACACACACACATACACACATACACATACACACGGGGTCGTGCGTTCATTCTGCGACTACTGTGAGGTTTTCTGAATGAGTAAATTTTCCGAAATATCTAGAATTTAATTAAGCTGAGACCTTAAATTACTTCCATAAAGAAAATGCATGACCGTTTGGAGATTTTAAGAGGAATTCTTAATTTTCTGACTTTGCTAAAAGAAAGGACATAACTATGAATACATTCTACGATTGACTTCTGAGAGGAAAACGAGTCAAGCGTTTCCAGATTCCAGCTGCTGCGCTTTAGAAGCGACGACGTCAAAGCCCCACCTGGCCGCTGGATGGATGTGGAGTTACTTTGAATAGAGCAGCAGCAGCAACAGCAGCAGCAGCAGTTTACTTGAGGCCATAGCGCTGATAACAGAGAGAGTCAAGACTTATCCACAAAGATAACGCAGTTTACATTTGAATGCATTGGTTGGGTGTAGGCCTACCACGGATTCCATTTATTCGTTACCAGGACTCTATGCTTAAATATTCGTTTGCGTCACGTTAATTTGACTCTTTGAGGCCTATTGTGCAAACGTCATGCAAATTATTATGATGCGTCCGCTGCGGTGATATCGTTGATGGTAGGCCTATAGGCATCTGCAGCCCTAAGGTCCAAAGGCCTACTCGATTTGAATGGCAGCGGATTGTAATAGGCCTATAATCCTTCGTCGTTTGGACGAATTTTGTTAAACCTTTTTAGAGAGAAACTAAAAATAATAACTCATAATATATAAATAACTTGGCGAAATTGTCAAACAATTTTACTGCGAAACTATAAATCTGAATGCCTGAAGCAACTGAGCACTTCGACATCCATTTCTTCTATTTCGTCAAAATAATAATAATAATAATAATAATAATAATAATAATAATAATAATAATATAATTAATAATAATAATAATAATAATAATATATTTAGAATGCAGCATTCCGTTTCAGTTAAAAATATTTTGGGGCAACCTGAGCTGCATGTTTTGGTATTTTCACAACCTGACGGCGGCCACAGGAGCAGGGACAGAGCTCCGCTGCCAGTGGCGGGTCCAGTATTTGGCAAGTGGGGGCCGTTGGGGTGGCAACTTCTAATCATGGAGGGGGGCCAACCATTTGCTGTTAGATATGTAGTATTAAATATAGGGTCCCAACAGGGAGCGCCACTGGGGGCCAGACACTCAATATGGGGCACGGGTCCCCCTGTGGAGCCGCCACTGTCCGCTGCTGCAAAGAAGATTGCGTCTGATGGTGATTTGTTTTCGTTGTCCGTCTTTTCCAGTTTCCGTTTCTTTCTCGTTTGGTAAAAATAAAACAAAAGCGAAGTGGAAGTGGCCTCCAAGAGCAGGTTCTGCGTCAATAGAGACATAGACAGATGCAACTGTGGTCTGGTCTCTCTCTCTCTCTCTCTCTCTCTCTCTCTCTCTCTCTCTCTCTCTCTCTCTCTCTCTTTCTATGGCTACACTGGTGTTCCTAAGCCATTGAGACCTGCGTCCTCTGTTCTCGGCTTCTCAAGGGCGTTAGTTGCCGTTCTCTGTTAGTCGCTCACCTTGGAATCGAAAGTTGGAATGGAATCGATAACCTGCCTCCCACCCTACTCCCCATCCGTTCGGTTCTGCTCCTATTTACGAGCGAAGGTAGCTTATCCCTCCTTCCCTTCTTCTTACGTCAAAGCTCCGTCTCTCCCGCCCTCCACCCACCCACCCACCCCACCCACCCGACCGACCGACCGACCGACCACGCCGTGTGTCTTGTGAGAAGGCTCCTCTCGATCGGCGCTGCATTGTTTCTCGCTGGAATTGGAGAGCGGAAGGAAGGAGTCGGCAACGGATTCCAGGCCATGTAGGGATATGGCGGAGACGTATAGGTAACGATGTTGGATGGATGGCGATGGATGGATACGGACAGAGACGGATGGATGGATGGATGGATGAATGGAAGTATATATGACGTGGTGCAGCCCGTACTCAAGTGTGCATAGAACTGTAGAGGGGAAGAGGATGAGGAGTGACGAGATATCCACCATCACTCAGACACTGCAAAGGTGGAAAGCCGAAGTTAAATGTACCCCTAAGGATTAATAATGGCGAAAAGCTAGTTTAAAACTATATAGGCAGATATGGGGCCCTGGGCCTACACTGTACACTGTACACTGTACACACACACACACACACACACCATTTAAAAGAGAGGTGGGCAGACTTTTTCTTTAAAGGGCCTCGTGAGACCCGATGCTACTTCAGTCGGGCCACACATATTATTATTATTATTGTTATTATTATTATTATTATTATTATTATTATTATTATTATTATTATTATTATTATTATTATTATTATTATTATTATTATTATTATTATTATTAAAGTCTAGATTATTGTGGTGACCAATCCGGAAGGACTAGGCCTACGTGAACACAGTGTCAAACAGAATTAGGCCCTATAACTAGTTCGAAATAGCCAGGTCTTTACTACTCTTTAGGCGTTTCTTATTTTGTATGTTTCAATCAAATCCCCGTTCTCTCCCTCCCTCTCCCTCTCTCTTCTTTCTAAATAAATAATAAGTAAGCAAGTAAACACGAAATTTTTATAGCGCTGCCCGAAAAGCTTGGCGCAGTGCACCAGCTTATTCACGAGCGCTCAAAATTGCGTTCTAATGTTGCCAATCCACAATATTGAAGTTCTTTTTCTTTTACAAGCTCCGAATTCTACTAAAACAAATGATTTATACCAGGCTTTTTATTAGAAATTTTGCGATAATAATTGTGATGACGCTTTTAAGTTTACAAATGGTAAAAAAATGCTTCACTCTTATAGACCATAGACTCGTTCTAGTGATAATGGAATTCTATGCACCGATCGACTTCTCCTGTCTACTTCCGGTTGTGGAAATCGTCGGCCATCGCCATTTTGCGCTGATCCTTTTTGAAGCAATCGAGAGACTCGTCCTTCGTTGCGTCCTCCGTTTCCTTCCTCTTGATCAGCGCTCGAATCCGTCGACTGGGACACACGATGGCCCTAAAAAGAATCAACAAGGTCGGGGTCTCCGTGGACGGGAGGGAGGGAGGAGAGGAGATCGGCGGAGGGGGTCGGCCGTCGCTGCCGTCATTGTTGATTCACTTTCTCTTAGGAGACGAGTTGGCACGGCATTTATGTGGCGCCATTTGAGGACACAGCATAATTATTTTCCGTTTAAGGCGTTTGAAGCAGTGTGTCATTTGAGTGTCCGATGACATTTGAATGTATCCTGTTGCAAAAATTCAGGAAGTCTGTTCGAAAGTTACAGTTGTTTATATTTTCCTCAAGCTAATGAGTGTGATCTTTTTGCACATTTAACATATATAAAACGGTGACATAATAGGTATGCTTGGGCTGAATGTCTTATGGTGAAAGGATATGCATATTTCCTCACCAATACAATTTCTGAAAGCATTCGAATGGCGTTTCTTATGTAGGAATTGCAAGATATGTCTAAAGACCCTCCGGCTGGATGCTCTGCTGGTCCTGTGGGTGATGATTGTAAGTAAGGATTTTGTTCATAATTAACGATCCTTTTTATTTCAGACTTGATTCTCTTGTAGACAAATCCTTTTGATTTTCTTTAATAATTTATTAAGAGTTTCGTATGTTCTCCTTTTTGTTCGCAATATAATGGAGCCAATGAGAATTTTGAAGCATTGCCTCCAATTTCACTGTCTTTTCTAATGTTGCCATTTTGTCCATTTTATCTTCAGTATTTCACTGGCAAGCTACAATAATGGGACCAGTAAGTGACTGATCTTTCGTGATTATTCATTTTTTAGAGGGATTGTTAAGTATTGTATCTCTAAACACATCCAAAGATGCTGAGATGTTTTAAGCTTTTGTATGTCTGTCACAGTGCTGTGATAGGTTCTGACTGTACTAACTGCTCTTCCTATGATTACAGTTTTCTGCTTGCGTCAGTCTAAGATTTTGACATAGATGTGTTTAGGGAGTGCTGTGTGAAATCATGGACCTGTGAAACTCACTGTTACCGCTGTAGAAGTACAGTCCATTGCAATTACCACATATTTTAAAACTAGGTAGTTGCTTAAGTAGATGTCATTTATCTTCTAGTTATCTGTAGAGGATTTTAATCTGCCAACTGTTTTCATTTAAGCCTCTTGTATGTCTTTTTCACTTTCCAGCCGGATAGTCCGTACCAAGGCGGGGTTTTCTTTCTCACGATCCACTTTCCTACAGATTACCCGTTCAAACCTCCAAAGGTAGGACCGCTGTTACAGTGGCAGCTGAATCTGAAAAAAAATATCATGCTCTCTGACTGTGATATTATATATGGAGGAGTAGAATAATTGTCTTCTGTTAATCTTTTAAAAAGCTATTTCAACTCTAGCTAATGATTGCTTATCTTTTCCTAAGTTTGATTTCACAAGGTTTAGGCACGCTGGAAATGTTTGAAAAATTTCTGAATGCCGTATATTAAAGCTATGTTAAATCTGTTTGATGAGCAGTGGGAGTATTTGTTAGATGGGCTAACAGTGGAATTGTAAAACTGGCATTTGGTTTAGGTTAAAATGTTCAGGTAGCAGGCCTTTAGAAACGTATCATGTTTGCATTCAGTAGCATTTCAGTTGGGTTCTTTGGCTCCCTAAAGTTTCCAATTCATGTCTGTCGATTGGTGAGTTTCTCTGCCATCAGCAGAATTTCTTGTTTAGGAATTGTGTAGTTTCTGGTGTTTCCTTGCAGCTTGCCTTCACTACCAGAATCTATCACCCGAACATCAACAGCAATGGAAGCATCTGTCTGGATATTCTTCGATCACAGTGGTCGCCTGCGCTTACAATTAGCAAAGGTAGAGACAGACAGTTTTGAAACTATAGTTTTACTTAATTTGTTTTGGAATTTATTAAAGCAATAATTTAGAAATTACCTGAAAGAGAACTGGCATATATTGGCTTTGTGTTTTGAATAAATTCTGATACTCTCTTACCAAAAACCAATGTCACGTTTGAGTGATTATTCAGTATTTATGTTTATTAAATGGAGTGATATTAGCCAGGGGTGGGTTTTTGCCACGGCAGAAGGCTTAACATAAAAATATTTCCATAAATGACGTTTCTCAATTTGTGCTCATCATAGTTAATGACATTGACATTGTATTTTATGAATATTTGACTTGGATCGTCTGTCGTGCAATGGCTTCATGATGTATCTGTCTGTATGTTTGTTGTTTTCATTCAGTCCTGCTGTCCATCTGTTCCCTGCTCACGGATCCAAATCCTGATGATCCGCTAGTTCCAGAAATAGCTCGCATGTACAAGACGGACAAAGACCGGTACAACCAGCTGGCAAAGGACTGGACACAGAAGTATGCCATGTAGATGTCCTCCTACCGGATCGACCACATCATGCCACGCTCCCTGTGTTAAAACCTGTTTATGTCTTTGTTCTTTTCATCTTGAACTTCCTAACAGAGGACACTCGTAGCGGAGAGAAGTGTAAATCTTCTAAGTGACGTGTACATTGGTTTTGATAGAGAACTTAGTATAACTCTGTTGTTGTCGCATTGCGTGTATAGTTTTGTGGAAATATTCAAATGAAAGGTTTTCAAAATTATGTTCTGATATTCCACTTGAAGCAAATCTCTTTCCAGCATCTTTAGTCAAATCCATTTCACTGGTATTCGACCATGTGCTGTACTTGCTTTGTGTATAATACATGATGAATAATGATTAGTGTAGTCGTTGAATTTTCATTCGTAACCAAATACTTCTGTATGTGGAATCCGGATTTGTGTTGTAGACATGCAGGTAATGTTAAAGGTTATGGCGAATCGCTATAAGATCATTTTTGCGTTCGCCAGGTGGCGTTGTATACGTGTTTAGAAATTAAGATGGAAATGGAATGTTTCTATTTCCAATCGCCAGGTGGTGACTAATTGGTTTTGTGCGTAGCGCCTTGGTCGTCTTAGAGAATTTTTGCTGTAAACAGGCGGATTTAGAGTTTAATATTTGGGTAGGCTAGCATGGGGGTCTGGGGGTGCCATCCAGCACGCGATAGACCTGATGTTGATGGAAAAAACAATTTTTTTGTTTTGGTGGGATTAGTTGGGTAGGCTTAAGCCTACCCTAGCCTTTAATAAAATCCGCCTATGGCTGTAAAGTAGAACTGTTGACGCCTCCACTGGCTGTCTGATATTAGACATTCAGTGGCGGCTCTAGGATTTGAGAAGTGGGGTGGCAACTTCTATGCATTGGGACCAATGTTCCCTCTAAACTGCGCGGCCGCGCACATGACAAGAAAACGCCGCGCAGCAATTTCCAGCCGCCGCGCACTGATTTTGAGTTTCAAAAAACACTGATTTTGTTGTGTTTTGTCTTGGGTGACATCTTTGAAACAATTCAGGTGCTCAGGCATGAAAGTGTGCCGCTCAGGCACTATACTTTTCCGCGCACACTCAACAAAATTTAGAGGGAACATTGGTCCAGAATCCTTGTAGACATCGACGGGGCTTCAATCGGTGCAAATATGAAATCTCTACGACACCACACATTTTCGCTCAAATTTCGAAAAAAAACCCTGGACTATAGTCCATGAAAACTTTTCGGGCGACCCAAAAATTCATGTCGATATTTCACCCAAATTTCTATTTAGAACCTTCAAACACCTTGCAGTGATGTCAGTGGAGTAGAAAAACACGTCACTTTCCACCCTATTGATGTGTCTATATTGCAAAATATAATAATGCTGGCTATACATTTTATAGATTTTCAAACCTTTAAAGCAGTCAGATATCTGATAGATATCCTAAATGCGGGTCCAGAATTTGGGACCAGCTATGTTACACAAATCTCGACGAGTCGAGTTGCTTAGAACGAGTGCACTAAAATATGGGAGCCCGAAATTTCATAGGGGGCTACGAACCCATTGTGGAACCGCTTCTAGAAATATTGCGTCAATAGAGTTAGATGAAATCCATTTTGACAATACGGACTGATACGTGGTGATCCTCTATTTAGGAAAATTACGAGTTAACGCTTTACTACGCGGTGGCTATTTCGCTCAAGTAGCCTAAGCCATATGAGTAGAATCGTAGAAGACTTTGCGGTGATGTTGCACTAGAAACTCACTTCCGTTTGGGCTCTTATTTGTGGACTTTGCATTAAAAGATTTCCGGTCGACTGTTGACAACCGGTTACATCTGACATCTGGTCTCTCCGCCTCCAACTTCCCTGCCCCATGGCATAGAAACTGGTCCCAGTTCGACTATTATCTTGCTCGTCTTCTTCTATCGGCTGTTTGATAAAGCATTCCATCTTTCATACGCAGGTCTTTAGACGACACGGCGGACTCGAGTAAGGTAACCAGGTCTACCGTGTTAAAATTCTTCCATCGAAGATCCTTTCCGGTTCAACTTCCGGTGAAATCCGCTGCTAAAGAGTCAAAGTGTCTTGGGTCTCCGATCTAAAAGAGATCTTTCTGGTTTAAATGAAATGCCCTCAAATAAGCGTCAAAAGTCACTTGTAAGCACTTACAACGCATTTGGATTCTGACGTAGGACCTTTGAGGAGGAGGAGGAGGGGGGTCATCGGCGATTGTTTAGTCTGTGACTCTGTTCATTCGTCTTCAAAAACTCCGCTGACTTTAAACAGTTGCCTCCCTGGTTCTTTGTTCACACTTCCCGGGCATTTTCCAATCATAAACATTCAATTCGTTCCTTTCGGACCAAAGTTCATTGCAAGATATTAATATCACGTCATTATAAGTGAAAGCAACGAGCAAGCAACAAAGTAAAATCGTGCGAATTTATGTAGCGCTCTAGAGGGGATTAGAGAATCGTAGCCTCAGCAGCTGCTTATTCGTATGCGCATGACGAGGCAGATAAGAGACCCGAATTTACTGTACTTTACCTTGAGGGCAGTTGCTGTTTACTTTACCGACTTTACTTTACTTATATAGTAATTTATTTATCTCATATCTCGTCTATTATTTTTTAGACCATGATCTTTATTATTTTCATTTAAAATATTGTTTTATCTCTTTCACATCGTACACGGTGCTGTTTTACTTTGATTTCAGTCGAAGTGTATCTTTCATTTACGTGCAATTTGTCAATATCATGTGAAATCCGATTTCAAAGTCGGCTTCGGAGATAACCGAAGGTGACTGTTTCTCACCCTCTCAGAATTCCCTCCCTCTTGAGTGATTTATGTGAGAGAGAAGTCCCTTGGAAAGAATTCAAACCGCATCGACCGTTAGTTGAATTCCAAGATGCTACGACAACTGCCAATGCCCCCAACATTCCCAACCCCGGTGTTATCTGATCCCCATGGACTCAATGGGGTGATTGTGAAGAATCCGAAATTCAAACACCAGATCCAGGTGACCGATTAACACCTTTTGAAGATCTTAAGGAGATACGAGAACTCTCTTTGACCGCATCCAACTGTCGCAGTTCAAAGGTCACTGTCCAGATTCCCAAGTAGGGCCTAATACCCCCTATTACCCCCTAATAGGTCTAATGTTTTACATCTGAGACAGTGAATGTATTGTCCGGTCAAATTAAGCCAGAGACGTTTTTCTTTGAATTCTCAACATGTATTGCGATTATTAACAGTAAATATAGACAAATAAAGAGACAGATAAATACAAAACCGTCTCCGTTGCGATGATACGTTGATATCTGTCACTGTAGAAGAGGAGAAAGTGGAGCTGTTATTTGTCATTCGGCGTCACAATTTGTCTCTGACAAATTTTAGTTTAGTCAATAATAATCACTAGGTCTCTCTCTATTCGGGACCTATATCATCCACTTCTATAGCGCCATCTTTAGCACACAGCAATGCATATGAGTAGGCCTATATTTATTCATATTGCAGCACCTAGAGATGCTGCGGTTTTACAACCCTACCTTCCCCCACCCACCCACCCTTCACGTCCAGCCCTCGATCGGTCATTTGAAGACAGTTTTCTTTGCCGTGAGGTCAGTTGCTGTCCTCAGATTGCGGCTCTGCACTGATCACTCATTTCTACCGAATGAGTGCAGTTCCGGCGACTGACCATTGGCCAACCACGGCGAACGTAGAAGGCATTTCGCACGGGGCACAGTAATAAGAGCATCGCTGATATGATCCCGGAACGCGTGCACTCGATGAACCGCGGGTTCAAAAAGTGCGAAGACAATTCTCAGATGCACTGAATGACCCGCGATGGACTGACTGCGAAATGGATTGTATCTAATCCGGAGGCCTTTTCCCTCTTGACCAAAGTCAAGAGTAAAATATTCGCAATTAATCTGTATTTATATTGCGCCGATTTTAAAATTAACGATTATTCAACTGCAGTCATCCGCTGTGCAGAGTCTCATTCGTAGATCGATGTAATTAATAACCATTGGATTTACAAAGAGACTTCTGCATATCCTATTTATGAAATTAACTCTTCTTAGTTAATTTGACAAGACAAATAGTGTGTTGGCTAGTGGCTGCCTTCTAAAAAAAGTAAAACTTAATTACCGCCCCTATAGTGGCTTTCAGCCTTTCACACAGGCAGTAATGCCTCCTTCTCCTCCTCCTCATCAACACTGTGATGGCGATCCATAGGCACGCTCTGACAGCCTCCTAAGACACTTTAGGCTCGAGCCCCCCCGGCCCCCCACTTTCTGAGAGGCTACTATAGGGCAGGGGAAGGTATAGGGATTGGGACCCCACTTTTTCATCAAAGTTTGCGCCAATACGGTACTCCCAATACCCAACTGTTCCCACCTCCCGGGGCATAAGAAGGGGGAGACCAACTTCTGATCAGTCACATCCAACCGACAGATCTGTATTTCATTCCTGACTTCATTTACTCATTCGTTCTTAGAATGATTTATTCAGTCGCTCCAATCTCTTCTTCGTTTTCTCGAAACTGTCACTTAGTCAGTTTAAAAGACGTTGACAATGACACAGGCGCCTAAACACCAAGTGCTCGCTATGTTTCTGGGTCTCAGTCCATACATTTTGCGTCTTAATAATGGACTAAAGCCTAAAAATCCGATCAACAGTGAGTCACGACTGACGAGCAATTGTTATGAAAGCCAGAGAGACGCCAACGCTCAGGACAAGCCTAACGAACGTAAGTCTACTTCAAAGACAAGCCTAAATCAAAGTCACGTGATCTGATAAGGCAAACAGCCTGCAATTAAGAGTATTCAAGAGTAAAAATCTTTTATCAATGGCAGAAACAAAACTTCACGACTTCAATATAAATTAGACATACAGTATTAAGTTGTCAACTGGAAAAACGCATTCAGTGTAGCACTTTGGCTGAAAGTTGCTTTACAGTTTACACAAACGGGGCTAATTAATGCTAACAACTGCCAATATTAGTTTTGATTGAAAACAACTATTCTTAATGTTTTAAGATTTAATACTAGAACGCAAAGAGCGAGGCTCAACAAGTTCACAATGCAAAAGCTATTACTGATTAACGGCGGAGATTTCAATCATTACAAAAAATCAGAACCTGCAAAATGAAATCTGGTTAACCCCTTAACTGGGCAACTATTTGTAACTCAATGTAAAATGGACGAGCGTTACTCGAGGCACCCAGTTAAGGGGTTAAACACAGCAACTGGTGGCAAATACTGCGCAAAGTAAGATCTCATTTGCCAGCAACAAATGAAACATTTACATGAATACAATTTACAAGAATGTATAACTCTCATCATTCTCACAAACTTAAAACAACTACAAAAACTCAGTGGATTAAAATCATTTACCCTATAATTAGAAAAATAGCAGTCGTAACAGTCACATAATATAGTCTACTCCAATATTGTTCAATTGCATTGGAATAAGCGCTCCAGGCAACAGAAAAATATTTGCCTTTTCGTCACAGAAATAACGAATGGCAGAAGCTAAATCGACAAAAAACACGCTCAACAACAAACACTCTGTTATTCAGAGTAAAACAGTCTCTGTAGGAAGAGAGATCAACTGCACAAAATGCAAAAAGAGGAAATAAGTTTTGTTCCAAATATTCTCTTATATTAAGTGATGAAGACACACGAGTGTTAGTGTGGTTTTTTTAAAAGGCGTGATCCAGATATTAAGATAGAAGCAGTGAGAGAGCGGTCTTCATTTGGTTTAATAGATAAAGTCTTTCTAATTAATTCTTTGTATCATATTTTGATTTCAATATGAAAGTTCACGAGCACAAGAAAACAAAAAAGCTGAAATTCTCTAAACATCTCGATTTAAATACATTTCAGGTTACTATGACACTTCTAGTATGCAGAACAAAGAAGTAACAAATACTTGACACAAAACGGATGCATTAGACAGCCTATTCATGAAATTCTTAACAAAAAATGCAAAAAAGGGAAGACATATTGTAATGGGAAGACGACAATGTAAGCAATGTTAAGTCTCTTAAACACCAACCCCCATAACATTGGCAAGAGATTTCCAAATATCAACATCTGACAATGCAGGGGTAGGACTTGGGGTGGCACTGTCCGAGGAGGAGGAGCAGCTGAGAGATGGGGTCACCGACGTCGACCCCATCAGGTAGAAGGCAGATGGCCAGCCCTCCATGGACGACAAGAAGCTAGGTGACAGACAGGGAAACTGTCTTTGAGAAGGTAAAACTGGCGCCACATTCTCCTGAATCAGACGCAGGGAAGATGAGTCCTTAGCAACCGAACAATCCATTAATGCCTCAATTCCACAAATCAATCTCTCCACCTCAAAATTGTCGTTCATCGATATTCCACGATCGGCCGAAATTCCGATAGCATCCAGAGGGAGCGAGTTCTGCTTCGTCGTGGACCGCCGCGGTACCGCTTTTAATCCGTACTTAACCGCGGGATTCGACGCAGGCGTCTCGCCGTGAATGAAATGGCAGCGGGCCCCGTACGGACAGAATCCCGTCGAATGGAAAGTGCGACAGAGGTTCGTCTTGTACTTCGGGTGGCGCTCAACGACGCGCAGTTCCACGTCACCGTGAGCAAACTGGCACCTGTCGCCATAGCGACACGATCCGCTTTCGCTGAACTGTCTACAGAGTTCGGTTTTGTAGCGACCGCTTCGACCGCTTCTCGTGAGTCTTGCCGTCGTCAGCGACTCAATCTCATTGGAATTGTTTTGAGGAATTTCAGGGCAGACGCCGTTGAGTCTAGAACACAAGGCACTGGTGTTTACCTGGAAAGAATCCTGGACACCAGTGCTGGAAAAACTCAAAAGATAACCATCATGTCCGTGTGAATACATTTCACCAAAGGGCATCTTGAGTCTGGAAAAATTACCAAATAATTAAAAATTTCAAGCATTGCAATAAATTCTATCAACACACACACACACACATGCACACATAAACATACATGAATATGTGTACGGGTGCATGACAGCTGCTGTATACCTCTTACATCTAACTTGAATTCAAAAGCCTTTCAATTCAATCATCAGTAATAAAAATTATGATAATGCAATGATGTCATATTTATAAATATAGTCCCTTGTACACAGAACAAAGAATTAATAGAAATATTCATATACAATTTATACAACAAAATATTCAAAGGGGCATAGGAATCAATTGGTTTTGTACTATGGGCTAAATTTCATAATAATTCACAAAAATAAGACCTGTAAACTAGGTCATGCTGCACATGAACACACAAACACTGCACTTGTCTGTGGCATACTCAATTTCAAGTACCCTCATCAAGTACCCTAACAGTGGTACTGCCAGCGGCTTTCACAAAGTGGGTTTCATTGTGGATTCAACCCAGGCTCTAAAATAGGTCAATTTGAATTTCTAACCTCATAATTTAACTTTAAAATTAAATCGCGGATGTCTAATATCCGGAAATATCACCATGAGGTCATGGCTTCTTCCACAACAGCCAGTGATGATGCTAATGTATTTATCAGTATCTGGCAAATCAAAGCGTGTTATTGATGAGTGGGGGTGGGGCGGGGTAGCTAAAACACATCAACCGTCACCCCAGAACCTGTCACAAAAGAAACTAAGCGGCTCCCCACCCCAACCCCCAACCCCCTCTCCCCCGCAGTTTTAACCGACGAACTCAGAGAGTGAATAAAACGGTTTCAATGCTATAGTTAATGAAAGATTGACCGACAACATGTTAACCCATAATTTGGACGAATAAATCTTCTGTTAAGATCTTCATCAGCCGTACCTCCACCCACCCCCACCCCCGCACTCTCCTCCATCCATCTTACCCGAATTCTAACAACGGAACAGGCCAAGCGTTAAAGAACATGTTACCAATTCTTAAACATTTTAAAAAGAGACAGCACAGACGTCACAATTCGTGAGGGGTGCAGCCACGACCCCCACCCCTCCCCCAGGCCGTCGTCGTCAGAATATGGTGAGCAGAGACCTTTCAATGGAGCGCAATCTCTGTGGATGTTTCTTCCAATAACCCCACCCCACCCACCCACCCACCGGCTTCACATAGCTCACCATTTTTCGTGGCATTTCGTACGCTCTAGAATAAAACTGAGGCAGAATATATTGACTGTTCTAGACTGGTTTGATGCAAGGAAGATGGGGACACAAGAAAATGTGGATATAATTCGTTTCAACACTTCTGAATTTTTTGCATATCTATTATCCCACCCAGTGGCGTCGCCAGGAATTTTTGGTGGGGGGGGGGCAAAAGGGGCTAGCGTGTCAGATTCCTTACCCACCCCTCACCCCCTCCACAGAAAACTTTCTCACCGGATTTGCGCGAATCTGGTAGGTGGTCTAAGGCAGGTTGGGGGGCAGTGCCCCATTTGCCCCCCGTGGCGACGCTAATGCACCCACCTCCAACGCATCTGCGTAAACGTTAAACGATGACGTATTATCTGATATCGATGGTCAGAGAGCTTGTGGAAATCCTGCCGGCAAAACAAAGGTGTCGTTAGTCGACCTCTAACGACGCCACATTTTATCATCGGCCGAAGTCGCAGGATTTTATATGCTGGCGCTATACAAGTTAGCAGATAGTTTCACGAGTTCACGAGGCTCACTTCGGCCCATGTCTAGGGAATCTTGACGCTCTAATTCAAACCAAATACCTCAACCAAACCAACTCCTCCTAAAATGCAGAACAATAATGCAAAATGATCTCACCTTCGAACAATTGTATCGAATTAGAAGAATGTAACAACGCAAGCAACGCTCCAATGCTATACCGCAACAACCACTGTAGTGAAATTGGCGCCCGTGGTTCAATTTATACATAGCGTGGCCGACTTTCGTTGCATTTGATTGGTCGTGACAGCCAGCTGTCAAATAGTCCGTTCCAAACGAACCACTTGGAACGGCGCCAAACACACGGGATGCAGTAAGATAAACATTTCGAGAAATCTAAACGATAGCTGAACATCATCCTATCAGGCGCTGTATTCTATTGTAGGCTGATTGTTGCATGGAGTGGGGGAAGTGGGGGAAAAGTAAAATTAATACTATTCACTGCAGTCGATCTCTATATAGAGTGGAGTACTAAATGACATTTTTATCAACATGGAGTCCTATTAGGACATTCTAAAATCTTGCGTTACATTCAGTTCAAGCAGACCCGTAGGAAGTGGGGGGGGGGGAGGGGCAGAGGGTGCAGGTGCACCCCTGGAAGATGAGGCTGTTTTTTACCTATCAATATTTTTGAAGACACGATAAATGAAGGTGATGACCTTCTTTTTTTTGCTTGTCAGGTTTTTATGATATATTTTGATTTTTAGCTACTCTTCTGATAAATGCACCCTCTGCTAAAAATTCATTCTGACGTTCCTGTTCAGCAACTTCAGTTTGTCTCCTTTTCGTGACAACGGATGTCAACAATTATGTCAGTGGCGGCTCCACCGGGGAGGGCCAGGGGGAGGCCGTGCCCCAGCTATTGAATGCCTGCCCCCAGTTGCCCCCCAGTTGGGACCCTATACTTAATGCTACATACATTAAACAACAAATGGTTGGCCCCCATGATTAGAGGTTGCCACGCCAACGTCCCCCCCCCACTTGCCAAATCCTAGAGCCGCCACTGTTCCCAGTAGCCATCCTAGTAACAGTGGGCGTATTGCTGAATGCAGTGTTGAGAGTCTTACAGAATAACAAACCGAGATAACAACGCGACTGGAAGCGCATGCGAAGGAGGCTGTAGTCGTCGACGGCACCTGAAGAAGATTAGACAGCGTCGATTAGAGCTGAAACAAAATGGCTCATAGATGTTATCTCGACGCTTCAGGTTAAGTATCGGCGACTGCGACTGCGACTGCGGTACCTGAGACACCGATAACGATAACGACGTCTGCGAATCGCGATATCTATCTAGGCCTTTATGTCTATAGTATTTTCTAACTCAGCTGACCTCTTGACCGCAACTGAGTCGCTATATTCGACCTTGATCTTATCTCAAGAACTGACTTCATCGATTATTATTATTCATCGGATAATTGAAAATAACGGTAAAGGCGATAGCAATCGCTTGGCTTCAACAACCGGAAACATTGGCGTAGCAAGGCAAGCCCCAGTTTAGATTTCACTGTAGTCAGACAATTCCGCGAGGTCACTGGGATAAATTTCCACCAATCGGAGAGGAGGGGAGGAGGGCATGAATCACATATGAGGACTTTACTCCACCCCGATACCTGCTGATAGGTTTCAGCGATATACTCAAAAACCAGTGATTTTATACTGGTTTAACTATATTAGCCTGATAAAAATCCTTTACATATCAGCGCTACGCCTGATGTTTACTAGCAGTGGGGGCTCCAGGATATGGCATGTGGGAGTTGGGGCCCATCACCTTCTGCATTTAAAACGGCTCATCCATGACAACCCTCGTTATTCCATAATGCTAATAATGCACAGGTTTTGTGCAAATTCAACCGCATTTTTAAAACTTATTTCGTCCTTCTAGAGATCGATTTCAAGCACCATATTGAGCCACTATCTTTAGCATTCTTCACTACATCGATATCAATCGCTATTACAAACATAGGTCATCGCCTTAAGTTTTTAGAACCCCTCCAGCATGACAAGCCCCGATGTTCCATAATGCTAATAATGCAGAGTATTTGAGCAAATACAACCGCACATTTGAAAGTTATTTCGTCCTGTTATAGATCGAATTCAAGCACCATATTCAGCCACTATCTTTAGCATCCATTGCTACATTGATATCAATCGCTTTTGCAAACAGGGGCCATCAACTTGGGGTGGCAACTTCTAAGCAAGTGAGCAAGTTGTCTATGTCTAATTGTCTATCTATAGTTCACAGATCAGCACATATAGGAAAAATATCACCCTCGACCGGAGGGTCACTGGGGGGGCAGCCATTCAATGGGGGCACGGGCCTCCCCGGGCCACTCTGTGAAGCCGCCTCCGTTTACTAGTATGCACATGCACAATGGATCTCTAGGATAACTCTAGACAAGCAATCTTCCTTCTGAGAACATCGACGATTCCTTACTTCATCAGTTTAATTTCTATATTCAAATTACAAAAAAAAAACAATAATAGTCATTGTTACAACATATTCATTGGAGTTCAGCACATAATTCTCTTATTAAATGCAGACATCAATACATTGGTTGTATTGCTCAACGCTTTTCTCTATTGCAGTCGTCTGATTGAAAGTGTCGCATTGCTTATTACTGGAGGCAAAATCTGTAACATTCATCTCTCTCTCTCTCTCTCTCTCTCTCTCTCTCTCTCTCTCTCTCTCTCTCTCTCTCTCTCTCTCTCGCGTTTATTTCGAGGACTACTTGTTCGTGTGTCGCGTCACATGAATTCTCTTTGCAACGTTAACGGAAAATAATTACTACACCCGATGTAAAAATGCCGTCTCGCAGGCAAAAAATGGACTTTGTAACGAATTCTGCGAAATGGCGAATCACTTGGCTGTTGGCTGCAGAAGAACACAGTGCCGAAGCCAAATCAATGGCCAACTCATGCGATCGTCTATATTCTCTATCTCATTAGGCGCGAATTTATCAACGAGTCAGTTAATGCAAGTGAAGACATCACTAAGTCCCACCCATAAGTGTATATGCTCTTTTGTCCAAAATAGAGTAGGACTTCAACTAAAGATTAACTCAACTAAAGATCATCTCATTAAGCGAGGGCGTTTCTACTAAATGTTATTGGTCACGGCATTAATTGTCGACTAATTCTATAGCGTCAAATTGAGAAGAACTAAATTAAAACGTAAGCTTGGAATAGAACTATACATATGACTGTCTACGAATTTTAAAAAGCTATTGCAAAGTATTTAGATTGGACCCATTAATGCTGAAAACAGGTAGTAGTAGTAGTAGTAGTAGTAGTAGTAGTAGTAGTAGTAGTAGTAGTAGTAGTAGTAGTAGTAGTAGTAGTAGTAGTAGTAGTAGTAGTAGTAGTAGTAGTAGTAGTAGTAGTAGTAGTAGTAGTAGTAGTAGTAGTAGTAGTAGTAGTAGTAGTAGTAGTAGTAGTAGTAGTAGTAGTAGTAGTAGTAGTAGTAGTAGTAGTAGTAGTAGACTTCTTTAGCGCCATTGTAGTAGTACATCTGCACCAGTCGATGGTCGCTTCAGTGAATAATCGTAGTCGTGAATCATTGTCCGTGGTGAATCGAGGTTGTAATCCAAAGGTCAGTCCGTACTTCCAGATTCCAGGTTAAGGCGGATATATATAGGTGAACGATAGATGTGACACAGTGTGAGACGTAGACAACACAGAGAATTAAAACATGTTGTAAAATCTGGCAGAAGTTCTGACGAAAGCCGTATTGTGCGAGAAAAGCGCCAAATTAAAGTCTATGAGATGAGCGGCTGATCACCCGGGCAAAAGACAGAGCAGAAAAGGTTCAAATATGAAATATTACGGAAAAGCGTTGGGGAAAACCTAGTTTGTAGGCAACACACGAGCGCTAGAAAAAATATACGATGTATTACGTTATGACTGCATTAGCCTTACGGGCAAGACTTTCATTTAGTTGATGTCCCTCGTTCTCGTACAGTCAACGCATGGCGTTAGTGTGTACTGTGTAGTATGAAATGGCTGGCAGTGCTCTATTTCGAACCCTGTAGATCGAAATTGATAATGATATTATTGATTATTCTTGTAAAATCTAAAGCAATGAAGATGGAACAAGAGGAAAATGTGGCATTTGTCTGAGAATTTCTTCAAATCACTGAGATTTTACACATCTATACATCCACTGTTCAACAGGCTTCTCTCACACAGCGAATTAATTATCAACCTTGTTTTATTGTCTATGACACCTGTTGTATAATAAACCTGATATCTTAACACGCGGCTCTTCCCTCGATCGCCCTACGAGCCAATCCAGAAGATATTCGGCAGGTCCAGCCCAGTGGCGGCTCCACCGGGGGGGCCAGGGGGGGCGCGTGCCCCCCTATTGAGAGCCTGGCCCCCCCAGTGGCCCCCCCAGTTGGGACCCTATACTTAATGCTACATACATTAAACAACAAATGGTTGGCCCCCCATGATTAGAAGTTGCCCCCCAACGCCCCCCCCACTTGCCAAATCCTAGAGCCGCCACTGGTCCAGCCTACTTTAATACGATTTGTAATTTCTACTTGAATGTAATTTTTAATGACAGAGCGCTAAACGGCACCTATTGACTGTTACTGAAATTGCATATGATATCTATGCTTAGTTCGATAGAGGGAGCAAGTGGCATTGCCCATACTGAAATATCAACTAGGGTTATGGTTAGGGTAGATAAGCTTGCAGTAACTGAGAATTTATAATAAACACAATGGGACAAAAGTTCTAAGACATTTGCTTAGTTTGACCGATCACATATTAAATATTTGCTGTCTAACTAACTCTCTACACTTACAATTGTGCTTTTTCACATGCTGCACCAGAACTCAGAGGCGTAGCGAGGGTATCCGGCGCCCGGGGACAAAGTGTACCGTTGGCGCCCCCCAACAGTGCAGACGAGCAAAAAAGCTCATCACATCGTTCTCTCGGCGCCCCCCCTCCCCCATCAGCTCTCTACGGCGCCTTCTCCTTATACTCCTGACGAGCAAAAAAGGTCGCCACGCTTCTTTCTTCTTATTTATTATTTATTTGACTGTTTAACTCATTCCAAAAACCCGATTTTGGCGCCCCTCACCCCGGCGCCCGGGGGCATATGCCCCCACCTGCCCCTTCGCTACGCCTCTGCCAGAACTTTGGAACTCAATTCCAGCATCCCTCCGCTGTCTACACCATGGTCAAATAACAAATTCTGAGTCACAATTTTCTCCCCTTCTTGCGACATCTCCTCGTGTTTTTCTTTCTAAACTAAAGTCATTTCTCTTCAAAAAAATCCTTTCCTCCATATGGCTGTAACGTCCCAACCACTGGATACAATCTTATACCTGTCAATTTTCCAGCGACGCATTTTTTGGTACCGGCACATCTGGACACGTGGCCACCTGTGAAGTAGACTCACTTGAGACAAAACAACTCGGGCTTTGCCACCGAAAGCTAGCGTTGTTTTGGGTCATGAGAACGCATCGCCGAAGTTACAGCGCCGACTAGACTGGTCGTCAGGGGGAGCCACTGATTCCGTCGCCAACTACAGTATTTGGCGACATCCCGCTGCTACTGGAACATCACTTGGGATACAATTTATCTGTCGCTGTTTCTTATCCCTCCGGATAGAGCAGTTAAAACGAGTGGGGTGGGAAGGATTTCGGAAAGGACACAAAAATGGCGTCGAAAACGGAAATTCTATTTTAAAAATTGAACTTCCGTTCGACGCTGTAGCCCCGAAATTTATAGACCGAACGGTGACGTCACGCGTAAGGCCTGACGTAAAAAATATGTGCGTGATTTCCCACGGGACTGACGGATAGATGGACGGACGGAAGAAGAATGGAGAGAAAGAGCAATGGGAGGTAACGAAGGAGCCAGAAGGCACGGAAACCCCCTCCTCCACCCCGCCTCCCTCTTCCTATCCGTCCACCGGCGCGCCGTAGACGAGGTCATGACCTCTAGAGGCCGCGCTGGGGTCAATTACAGTCGGCGCCAAAACAGACCGCGCCCACGAAGCTTCTATCCGCGCTGCCGCCATGATACCATATATATATATATATATATATATATATATATATATATATATATATATATATATATATATCGACAGTTGAGCGTGTGTGTGTGTGTGTGTGTGTGTGTGTGTGTGTGTAACATTTGGCGTAGTGACGGCTGGCGGGGAATAATTTATGACTGGCAATTCACTCGGCGCTAGGCAGTCTGCATGGGCGGGACCAGAGGCGAGGCCCCGCCCTCGATTTATCGATCCAATGGCGTCTGCGAAGTGTCAGGATGATGGATGGCTATGGTACACAAAGGTTAAAGGTAAAGAGGTCGTCGCTATCGGGTTTGAAACGCAGAGGGGAGGGGGAGGAGAGGAGGGAGATGGAGAGTGGGAAGGGAGGCAGGGAGGCTGGCAGAAGAGGAAGACCCTGGGGCGGTTAGGACCAGGATGTTTTAGATCGCATACAGACAGACAGACAGACATACAGAGGGACAGGGACGCTGACAAGTGGAGATGATGGCCAGCACACGGCCTAGTGTCTGGTATTGATGCATCACTGTATTATGCGTTGGCTGTCGACAGCGGTAGAACCGATCATTAAATTTTCCCCAGTTTTGTTTTTGCTTTACCTGTTGTTCTTAAAGCAAAAAACACGTCTTATTTGTTAATGCAAAGGTGTTTTTCTCTAAAGTCTTTCTCGTCCGAAAATCCGGGTGTTTGTGAACCGCGCCGGACAAATGTTTATAGCAAACGCCGAGAATAACTAATGTGACTTAACACTTGGCAGCAGTCGTAATGGCCTTGTAATGATCTCCTTTGGTTATCGCATTTAGAACGTCGACTTGTTCGTTTAACGCCAGTTTTATTGACTGTTTATGCGTCGACTGAAACTGCCCCCGCCCTATGGTTTAGTTAAAGCTTGAACAACGGTAGCTGAAAATGCAAGCAGGCCTATTACGTTGCAGCGGCCCACATAATGCCTACATGGTAAGGCCATACGGCCATGCAGGCCAGGCCAGGCCAGGCCAGGCCAGGCCAGGCCATTTGCTTAATTCTTGTTTGTTAATGCGTCCTGTCAACATAAACACAAGTAACATTCGAACGATTCAACTATTATTATTATTATTATTATTATTATTATTATTATTATTATTATTATTATTATTATTATTATTATTATTATTATTATTATTATTATTATTATTATTATTATTCATGTAGGCCCAGAAGCTGTTTCGGTCTCGGGTCGTGATGATAAGTTTCTGACTCCGAGTAGGAAGTTGACTTCTTATGTCTGATTTGTACGTAATCGTATCGTTGGCGATTGAGTGACGACCTGTCTCAATTTCTGTCACTCGTATTGATGTCCACTTAGTGATAAAAACTAGAAACCTACGACTTCATGACATACAGTAAATAAAAATAGAAAATAAAACTTTTAAAGCGTCTAAATATAATATCATACTAACGCACATATGTACACATGCTCAGAGAGAGAGAGATAGAGAGGGAGAGATAGAGAGGGAGAGAGAGAGAGACGTTCAACAAGCATGTGTACGTACTTATATACGCATATTAAACAATAACATAGACCTGTATACAAAACGAATGGTTACGAATTACATTTTCATATTTACGATTTCATCAAATCCATGTAATCTCCATGCTCTGTCAGTTGTACAGTTTTTGTGCTTTGCAGGATATCACGGCTGGTTATCTTTGTTGAAACTTGTGAATTTATCAGGATCTTACCCGTAGGTTACGTTATCGTAAAGACATTGGTTAGATAAGACCCGAGTACGATACAGGTTCGAACACGGCTAGCAGGTCGTCGGTCATCTCACGACGCCTTCTATTTACAGTTACTCGGCATTCGGTTCCGCAATTTAAAGTCCAGGTGATACAACGACCGCGAGGCTGCCTCTGGGCCCCTGTCCGGCTGCTCTCCTCACGGGCGCCTTCGCTGAGCGGGGGCAAATGCCCGGCCCTGGTCGTCCGGCCCCCATCAACTGTCATGATAATGGCCGTCTTTAAGTCGCGGTCTTGCACCGGCGGAATCCCTTAAGTGATTGACAGGCCTGCGGCGTCCTCTGTCGTCGATCACGTGACTTTGATTGACAGCGTCAACTAATTGTTCGTCTGGCGTATGGCGTATAAATAATAACTCGGGCGGTTAGATGGCCGAGACGGCGCTTTGCGGTGGGAAAGGCGATTTTTGCTGGTATTTTTGTGCAATGTTTTGCG
This sequence comes from Metaphire vulgaris, assembly GCA_018105865.1. Classification (NCBI taxonomy): domain Eukaryota; kingdom Metazoa; phylum Annelida; class Clitellata; order Crassiclitellata; family Megascolecidae; genus Metaphire; species Metaphire vulgaris. The sequence goes on along the minus strand of CM030838.1, from coordinate 19,158,941 downwards.
CTTAATTCGGGTGTTTGGCGTTAGGCTTTCGACGCGCTCTCCTCGAACGACCAATCGGCGGATATATATTCGTCGAGACGTCCATCCTCTGGTCGTGGCGCTTTCGCTCGCGTGCGACGGCCCTTTCGCCCGGCTGCAGATCGAGCTTCGGCTGCCGCTGGTCTTGGCTCCCTCGTGGCTGGGACGGAAGCCGTTCCGGTTGGAAAGTCGAAGGGTCTCCAACGGAATAGTTTTATCCCGGACTTTGTGAAGCTTACGATGGGAACATCGCGGGTAAGTGATGATCGCGGCTACTGATATCTACGCGATTACCCGAAACTCAGAAATCCATGAGAAATTAGTAAACGAATTGACAACGATAATGATGACTATCCTTCGATAACAAAATCTCATATTCGCAGTATCTAACAGGATGCTGCCGATGTACGGATCTGCTATCCGAGGCCTTTCTAATTTTTAAACGGCCTTATATATATTTCTGACTCACGTTTATGAACTGAACGGAGCATATCAGCAATACCATTTGCCACATGTATAGTCGTCTCCCGATTTTCAACTGCCGACATGCTTTAGATAAAACCGTGCCGAGTTTTTATAACGGTGGATCAAATTTTTAGAACCGTAAATGCTAAACCACTTACGTGTAGGTGATTATGTCCTTGTAAGCATGTCCTTATTCAAGGGTCAGACCAGTGGGGGAAATATGCCGGTTACACGGCTCCCCAGTCCCCCCCCCACGCTATATAAAAAATGGACAAATCAACGGGCACTGACCAGAAGGCCTCTCCTTCCTCCGACATAAACTGCACTGCTTGTGAATCTATAGTCGTGTAAGAAATCTGCTGGTTTATGATAAATCGTGTTTCTAGCGCAGTATCCAGTACGTTGTTGTATGTCCAACTGCAATATAAAAATAAAACAAAACAACAAGGAGAAACATGGAAATGGAAAATAATAGGAAGAAAACTGTCCGACACTGGTCACATCATGTGAGGTTCGGCCGAAGACCTACCACTGATAATAATGGAAGGTAGAATAGAAGGAACAAGGGGAAGGGGGCGACCGAGATGCAGCTGGGTGGACGACATCTTTGACTGGACAAACGCAAAGAACTATGGAGCCCCTAAAAAGAGCCGCAGAAGATAGAGAGAAATGGAGGAAAGTGACTGTCAAATCTCCGATAGAGGACGACACAATAACGAAGATGTCTAAGTATCATACCAGTGCAGAACATTGTGCATTTTAAACCTGTTTATAGGTTTCACATATAACTACAGTTCATGAAACACTGTCATCGTAGTTTGGAATTTGATTTCGTAGTTTTGTGGCTTCCTATTGTTAGTTATTGCTAGTGTTAGAAATCCTGCGTTTTGCCATGTTTTAATATGATCTGAGGATTGGGCATACTAAGTGTAATATGCGAGCTTCATGTACGCGCAGAACTTCTGGGTCGGGGTATTTGATGAAATTTACCATAAAGAGACAGAACATGTCGGAAATTTTTGTTCATATTTCTTGAAACTTTTTTTGCATGTACAGTGTATATCTGGAACAATGCGTCTCTCTGTTCGCAGCTTCTTTCTTCTCTGTGCTTATATTTGACGCCTTGTCTCGTATATGTTTTTATTTTAAATGTGTCTAGCGTGGAATTTTTCATAGTTTGTGTTGACCAGACTGACGTGTCTCGCACTTTTGTTGTTTTAAGTACGACAGCGAATTGGCGATGTACTCGACCATGGACGGCGGCGGCCTCCGCTCTGGCTCCCTCTACGACCTGCACGGGGCTGGGCGAGCGATGGGCCCCATCGCCCACCCCTTCTCCCAACCAGTACCGAGCTTTGCCCACAGCGCTGCTACCACTCCGCTTCACAACCACTACGGAAACCAGTCTGGTTACGCCACGCCGTCTGGAGCCATGGGCGGAACCAGCGTTGCCGCGGGGCCAGGGGGTGGATCAACGCCGGACAATCAACAAAAACGCGACAAGGATTCCATTTATGGGTGGGAAAATTACCGTCTACAATTTGCGCGTTTGTTTTCTGACTTTTTGAAATTGAAAATGCCAACAGGATAAGATAATTAATTGTTTGGCTTGTAACACAGAGCCCCCGGTATTCGAAGAAGTAAGTAAGTCAAATCTCGCAATTTATATAGCGATTTTGAGTTATACCAAAGTAGTTGCAGGATGTGTCCACGTTTATTAAAAGCTACAAAGATGTATAGTAGCATTAGCGTTATGGCTAATACAATACTTGTGTAATTCTGTATAAAGGTATAATGTTTTTAGAAAGTGCATTGGATACATATTGCAGTTATATTTCTATGAAAAAGATTCATCAATAGTTGTTGGTTTTATTTGCGATATCGTCGTTTGTTTGATTGGTATAATTATTGGCAAGTATATTTCACTTGTTTTGCATACTTTTGATTCTCAACTGAACAAAATGATTGAGGTTGGCAAACAGAAAGTGAAAATGAATGTCCAAGTCCTGTTGCATTTTGCGACTAGGTTTGTGTAGAGCTATTAATTATTGTCAAACTAAACCTTTAGTAACTGACTACTGGAATATGAAACTGACAGCTTAGGTTAACGTTTTGAATATTTACAGCTAGACTGGTCAGTTAAAGTTAATGTTAATTTTAAAGTAAAGTTCGAAGTTAGGATGAAAGTAGGTCGTGAAAATGTTAAAATGTCTTGCTGTCTACCATTCTGGCTAAATTATTTTGAAGGCACTGACTTGGTCTCCTGCAGACGTAGTACTACTACTACTACTACTACTACTACTACTACTACTACTACTACTACTACTACTACTACTACTACTACTACTACTACTACTACTACTACTACTACTACTACTGCTACTACTACTACTACCACTACTACTACTACTACTACTATCATTATTCACATATTCATTCATTTAACCTTAAGATCTGACTGTGATGGAGATATCTCGATGACCGGGACTTTTGTTGACAATATGTTTCATGGAATTGAAAATTGAAAAATAATCGCCCAGCCTGTCTCTGGCTTCAATAGTGATTCATGGAATCTTGTCCAATCCATTCAACCATACTGTATACTTAATTTATTGGAACTAATTGAGGCATATTATATAAAAATGCATGCATTGTTTTGAAATTGATTGTCGGTTAGATGAATTGTAGGAAGGGAAATAATTTGACACAAGGATAACAAGTTTGTTTGAATGGTAAGACGAATGATGGCCAACAAAAAGGAGAAAGACGTAATGAATAGACGGCCATTGGAAATGTTTAAAACTCAATTAAACTGACAATGAAGATAAATGATTTTGGCGTCTGTAGTATCATTTATAATACAATTAATTCAACAGAAGACAGTCCAATGGCGTTGTATGCCGTCTGACCAGCAGGCTCTTCTGAGTACATACGACTAATTGTTAGTTAATCGCTTTTGGTCACTGCCTTAGCTTATGCTCGGTGGAAAATGATTTTATTGCTTGATAATTGCTGACTATTTTCTCATCAATAACTTCTTCAGCGTATGAGTGCATGTAAGAGTTATTCAATCATTATTCACTATTTTCGTCTATTAGGTAAGTCATTGTTCTACACAGTCCTTTGAAATCGCTGGTCATTATTAATGTTCGAGTACTCTTATTCTCTTGACCGGAAAATTCTTACACACATCCATCAGGCAGTTATTTTGTCGCTCTCTTTCGCTTCGTGTTCACCGTCATTTGTAAATCCTCTGTAATACTGTAAGTTAACTTTGGCGATTTTGTGGAGTTCCTTTGATAAGTTTTTATGTCTGGAAGATTATAAAAGTTCGCTCGGCGAATTATGCTAAGGTTGCCACGTGAAAGAAAGAAATTTTTGTAGTGCAAGGGTTGTAGACAAATGGAACAGTTTGGACGAGGTGGGAGTGACAGTTGAAACAATAAACGGATTCAAAGCTATCTCGGAAAACTAGGTTATTGAATGTGGAGAGTTAGCCTACATACTACAGTGGTTTTCACACAGGCTTACTTAGCCTCCTAAGGGGTCGTCCATAAATGACGTAACGCGATTTTGGCACTTTTTTTACCCCTCCCCCTACGTAACGCGACGTAGCAAAAGTCAGAGCCCCCAAAATATGACGTAGCAATGGGCCGACACCTCTTTTCGTCTTCCGAAAAGTCTTGACAAGCAAACAAGGTCATTCATCCTTCTATTTTCCCTCTCCAAACATACTGACAAGCAAAAAAGGTCGTCTCACTTCAAAATGTTGTGTTGCGTTAATCCATTAACCGTGTATTTAACTGTAACTCAATGTAAAATGGACGGATATATCCGGGATCCCCAGTTAAGGGGTTAAGTCACATTTACGGAACCCCCTCGTCACACTTCGTAGCAACTGTCCGGACTCCTCTCCCCTCGGCGCGTTACGTCATTTGTGGACGAGCCCTAAGCCACTTTAAATTGCATTATTATTATTATTATTGATATTATTATTATTGATATTATTATTATTATTATTATTATTATTATTATTATTATTATTATTATTATTATTATTATTATTATTATTATTATTATTATTATTATTATTATTAAACAGTAGTAAAAGGAGGGCGTATCTGTGTGCGTGTGTGTTGTGACTCTATGGTGTATATACATTGTACATATACAGTGTCTATGGTTTCGTATTCTTTCAACAGGCATCCGCTGTTTCCGTTGTTAGCGCTAGTTTTCGAGAAATGCGAGTTGGCCACGTGCACCCCACGTGATCCTGGGATCGCTGGCGGTGACGTATGCTCGTCCGAATCATTCAACGAGGACATCCGGGTATTTGCAAACCAGGTATAGCATCAGGCGCATGTATTCGGTGGTCAAGCAGAATGCATATTCTATACTGCTACTCAGCTGATTGCTAATAATAACTAATGATTATAGCATATAGGAGGAGATAGACCATCTAAAATGAAAGGTCCTTATAAATTCCCTCAAGTCGTTGAAAGTATTCACATTATCCAGAGCAAGCTAGGCCTGCTATAGTTAGATGAACAGTCATTATTATATGAAGAGCAAGCCTTTGGTTTAACTAAGTCAGCAGCAGTAGCAGTAGCAGTAGCAGCCTTTTAATTCCCAATAGCGGTCATTGTAATAGGAAAACAGACACTTTCAAAGTACATTAATGATCTTCTACAGAAAGAGTGCTGAACATGCTATTCCAAACAATAGCCGAATATATCTGTATAAAATAACATACATAAAATGCTGTTAGATTATACTTCATTAAATACTAACTAAATATCAGCTGACGGCCAGGGGCGTAGCGACGGAGGGGTATGTCGGTATATATATATACGACCCCAAAAATCAGACTACCTTAAAAAATTTAATGCGATTTTTAAGATTTTCAACGTTTTTTAAAGATTTATACCCCCTACCCCAATTACATTATATCCCCCTAATCAAATTCCTGGCTACGCCCCTGCTGACGGCATGAGTCGTTTAATGGGAAACCTGGACTGCATGGTCACGTCATCCGAGATTCTCCACTCTCCATGAGCAGTTATAGTTGCCTTGTCTTGGTGTAGAAATTGCCCATTAACTCCGGTCGGCCGTGTTTAAGGTATTTCGGCAATTTGCTCTCACGGGTCGGTCAAATTGTACCGACAATTGACACATTATTATCATTGTTGCTGATGATGTTGTTATTATTATTATTACTGTATTTGAGACTGTATTTATATATATTTTTGTTTGCATAATAGCAGACAGTTTGTCGGTTGGTTTTCGGTGCTCATCCATCTATTTTCGCATATTGCGGTCATGAACGGACTGCCCCAAGTCAGTTAATTTCTGCGACCGTTAGCTACAGTATTGCCCGTGTCACTGCGTCATGCTTTCTTACTCACCAACTCCTGATGGTCTGGAATATTTATTGAAATGAGGCTGGGGTGCTGTGCTTAATGACGCGCGGGTTGTGCCGCTGCCTGTCTGTCTGTCTGTCTGTCTATCTATCTGTCTGTAAGTCTGTCTGTCTGTCTTCGCTCTGTGTCATGATTCTTGTGCAAGTTCTTTCCAGAATACCTGTTAAGCTGTAAATTCCACGGAATAGATTTCTGCAGATTAATTGTTATTCTCTTACTGGATGTAATTTATGCTAAGTTATTCGACCAAATGCAGATATAAACTATTTGCCAGAGCATGGATGGTGATTACCAAAAGAGTTTTCTTTTTTTAAATTACAGAAAATACAAGAAATCTGATTTTGACTCAAAAAGCACAGCTAAGGGCATTTGTAAGACTACTTGGGCATTTTTTTCAGTATATTCCATGTATTATTTTTATTGACTAGTTTTTGTCAAATATTGTCTGCAGGTGAAAGTGGAGAAACCATATTTCTCCGCCAACCATGAACTTGACAGTCTGGTAGGAAATTTTTATACTTCCCTCTACTACTTTAGATTATATTAGGGCATTTTCAAAGCATACTAGGAATAAAATAGGCGATAACAAATGTGTCTGGTAAGTGTCCCGTTTGCTGTGTGAAACTTTTCTGGAATTTGCGGTTATGATCAGATTTACTGTAGATTCGAGTTGATTACCGATATAGAATATCAAAATTCTTATTTTGGATAGAATTTTGGACGCTATGCCCCACGCTTCTTCGGTATTGCCAGTCGTTACAGAAATCTTAGATTAAACCGATAACCAGTTATATATATATATAATTAAATATATATAATTATATATATATATATAACTGGTGTTTATGTAGCTCATTTCGGGTGAAATTCAATTACCCCTCCCCACTCCCATCCTATCGTCTTACCCAGTCTCCTGCTTTGAAACGCCGCCGAAAACGTTTCGATGATATGGGCGCACAAGGTACGTGGCGCTGCCTCGACTCGGAACCTGGCGGTCAAATAACGTTCGCCCAACTCCCCTGGCGCAGGCGACGGGAGTCTGCTGCTGCTGCTGCTGCTGCTGCTGAGCGAATCTAATAGAAAGGGAGAAGAGAAGGGCAGGGTGGGGTGGGGTAGCTGGAAGGAGGAGGAGGAGGAGGAGGAGGAGGAGGGCTTCTGGTCCAATGCAAATCCTGCTTCGATATTCATTACAGAGGTCAGAGGTATGTTTAACGAGTTTGATAGTTTTAATTCTGTCTGTGCGTCTGTGTCATTGGCTAAATCCCGATAGACAGGTAATTCTAAGATAGCAGAGCGTTACAGACAGACAGACAGACAGACAGACAGACAGACAGACAGACAGACAGACAGACAGATACGGAGACAGACAGGCAGAGAAACGGAGAGACCGACAGCTTGTCCTAGATTCACATTTTTCAGCGAGTCGGGCGATAGTTAGCCGGGAGACAGTAAGACGGCGTTAAGGCACCTCCCCCCCCACCCTCCGCACCCTCCCCGCCCTTCCTCTGTCCCTCCTCACCCGTATGTTGCGCCGCGTCAGCGATTAAAAATACTATCGAACCGACTGCAACGTCTGGTCGATCGTGTGTATGTGTGTGTGTGTGCGCGCGCAGAGCCGGCGCGTGGGGCCTGCAGAGCCTGCGGCCGCAGGGGGCCCCGCCGGCCGCAGGGGCCCCGCCGGCCTCGGATATTTAAGAGTTTTCATACGGATGACCATATTTTTGCTCTTCAGGTCATTTGAAGAGGCAAAAATACATACACGGATGACCCTAATTTTGCTCGTCAGAACATTTCAAAAACGTTGCGCTCGCAAATATTTCAGGGGCCCCCGAAAGTACGCGCCGGCTCTGGTAGAGGGTGCTAGCCCAATGTACCATATAACTCGAAGATTTAGTCGCTCCTTCCAATATATCAAAATTTATAGGCCTAAACAACTAAAGGTCCATAGGCAAAGCTACATAGAAAAAACACCATTGTCATAGGAAATATATTTTAATAGCAATCAATTTCTGCCTATTTCAGTAGAGGGGGCTAGCCCTTTAGGCCATAAAACTCAAATATTTAGTCGCTCCTTCCAATATATCAAAAGTTATAGGCCTAAACAGTTAGAGGTCCATAGGCAAAACTACATAGAAAAATGCCATTGTCATAGGAAATATATTTTAATAGCAATCAATTTCTGCCAATTTCAGTAGAGGGGGCTAGCCCTCTGGACCATATAATTCAAAGATTTAGTCGCTCCTTCCAACTAATCAAAAGTTATAGGCCTAAACAACTAGAGGTCCATAGGCAAAACTACATAGAAAAAATACCATTATCATAAGAAATGTATTTTAATAGCAATCAATTTCTGCCAATTTCAATAGTGGGTGCTAGCCCTGTGGACCATATATCTCAAAGATTTAGTCGCTCCTTCCAAGATATAATAACTTATAGGCCTAAACAGCTAGAGGTCCATAGGCAAAACTACATAGAAAAAATGTCATTGTCATAGGAAATATATTTTAATAGCAATCAATTTCTGCCTATTTCAGTAGAGGGCAGAGCCGGCGAGTGGGGCCTGCAAAGCCTGCGGCCGCAGGGTGCCCCGCCGGCCGCAGGCCTGCAAAATGTATTGAAGATGTGTGGATCTGTCATGTAACATGCGAAGTCGGAAGTTCCATGACCAACCAAACCAACGTCAAAAAGATATTCTGTCGCCGTTGCGGCCACCCCACCCACCCCCACCCCCCGCCACACACGCGCACAATCCCTCTGATGATTCGTCCTCTTCTTCCTTTGCTCTTCCATCCACACATCCACCATTCCCGCTGACGACTCTAAACCTCCGGTTTCCTGTAACCGAGTTCCATTTTCTGCCTCAGCGCTGCAACAAAACAAGCACTTGGCAAGGAATTCACCTCTCCCAACCCCTCCCCCACAACCCATTTCCCCCATTGTGTGGTACACTGGGGCGGTTGGGAGTGAATGGTGGTTGTAGACATTGTTCTTGTTCTAGTATGCGCAATGTTTTCGTTCTGTGTCTACATGTGCGTATGCAGTTATGATCATGCTTTTTACAAGTTGTCTTGGAAACGACGTGCTTCAATTGCCATGGTTACCGAGTCTTGTTCTTCTTTCAATGTCAGTTTACACCGCACGGTGATAAAACTGCGAAATACCTTTAAATGCCCCGTGAAAAATTATCCCCTCCCCCACCAAATGACCTTTGCTCTGTCTGGAAGGTGACGTAGATCCGGGAATGTGTATTTTAATTGGCTAATTGGTTGTTTTGGATGACTTGCAAATGCAGTAGTTTGAAGAAACTGTTGTGATGAGAACTTTGAGAAGGCATCTGTACAGGCGGTCAGGCTCAACATTTTCCATCTTGAGAGAGAGAGAGAGAGAGAGAGAGAGAGAGAGAGAGAGAGAGAGAGAGAGAGAGAGATCAGTTATCTGACTGTTTATTTTACCTTCAGTGTTCCATTCGCCGTATTGCTGGTTTTATCGCCTCCACGAGATAACCATTATCTGGTCCATCGGAAATTCTGGTATTTGCGAAAGAAGTGTTCACATAATATGAATCTACTCAAAAAAACTAGAACGAGACGGAGTGCCGGTAGTCTTTCTTCCGTTCTTCTTCCACTTTTCCAGGAGTTGGACTTCTGATCTTCAGTGGATGGACCCACTATATCCATTCGTTCCATATTAAACACCTTTTTTACACATACTGATCCGTCTCTGTCAGTATCCGTCTGTCTGTCAGTCTGTGTGTCTGTCTGTCTGTCTCTACATCCTTCTCCATGCCATGCATGCCTGACCTCCAGGTGCGCCTGGGGGTCGGTCTGAGTCCTACCTATCCTCGTGCCGTTTTTTTCCACTGATCGTCTGGTTGCGCATCCCTCATTCGTCGTTCGGTGCCTGTGCTTGACCTCTTGACCTCTCCGAGGCGCTTTCATCAAGGATACGCGGCGCTGGTTCGGATCAATTAGAGGAGCGCAGACGATCGGCCGGCCGGCCGCGCGGCGGCGGCGGCGGCGAATTACGGCCCTCGGTGCGGGAAAATATATTTCCGCACGTGAAATACTTTCCCACCGGCGATCGTCGTGGAATGGTCTGGAGTCTGGACGAGAGAAACAAGTATTGCTGCGGTAATCGGATTTACAATTTACCAGAGTGTTTGTACTCTACTGACCTTTCGAAAAAACTTGAATAGTAACCAGACAGGGTGAAACTGAATATACATAGTGACATATATATATATATATATATATATATATATATATATATATATATATATATATAGAGAGAGAGAGAGAGAGAGAGAGAGAGAGAGAGAGAGAGGCGTTATTTTTTTGTATTTTGTGACATTTGCTGTATGGACAATATCGCCAAGTTCCAGCAGATAATGAAAGACTATAATGATCGTCCTTGCAAAACGGCGAGATCATTGTAATAATTCCGACGAGATGTCTTATCTGTATTCTTCAGCAAAATGGTTGAACTCTTTGTTATCGTCATTTAAATTTCGAGTGTTACAAAGCACACGGTCTCAAATGATAGCGGCGAATTGGGCCTTCCTGCCGTGCACCCACAGCTTCTAATCTAACCACTTCATATCGGGACCCATAACAAGTGGCATTGCACGCGCTTGTATCCATGAACGAATGCTCTTTGTAGTACTCTATATGGTGCAGGTGTATACATAAATACAGGAGACTGTGTATAGTGCTGTATAGGCAAATATTGTGCCTGTTAATATATTGTTTTACGTGTTGTATGTCCCTGTTGTAGCACGACTGATTCTGTATTTCACAGTTTAGTTAGGTGATGATTTTGTGGATTTTTTCAATGCAGATGGTTCAGGCAATTCAAGTACTTCGGTTCCACTTGCTCGAATTAGAAAAGGCGAGTAATCAACTGCATATATATATATATATATATATATATATATATATATATATATATATATATATATATATAGCTAAGGATCCTTTTACTTTACTTTTGATATTAGACTTTAAGTTTCAAAATTTCTTGTGATTTAAGTGACGATGACGACGATGATGATTAAGATGATGACGATGATGATGATGATGATGATGATGATGATGATGAGAGTGCTGAATGTTTCTTGACTTTATAGGTTCACGAACTTTGTGATAACTTCTGCCATCGTTACATCGGTTGCCTGAAGGGGAAGATGCCGGTCGATCTGGTCATAGAGGAACACGAGAGCAACCCGGGAGTCATTGGAGGCCCAGGCCCTGGAGTGGAAATGGGAGGAGGAGGAGGGGGCTGCGGTGGCATCGGTGGCGCTGGAGGAGGTGGCAGTGGTCAGAAACCATCCAGAGCTCACAGTCCAGACTCACCTGGAATGATTGAACACGACCAGGTAGGACATTTGAAGGTGTTCTAAGAAATGTCCGCTCACTTGGAGTGACTCTTTTATCTGTTATATATCTGTTGTTGTTCTATCTCGTCTGTAGTCTTTCTTGTTGTCGTCGTCGTCGTCATCATTATTGCTGCTCGTGGTAGTTGTTATCTATGGTTTTCCAATGGGTTATTGCTCCTTGTTTTCTCGTTATTTTCTCTGTGCATGTATTTCTTTGCAGTTATTTGTTAATATTCAGAATACCGTAGATGCAATAAACCACTCTTTTCGAATTATTTCTCTTATTCTTGATTCTCGACGTGTCTATGGGACACATCTCCAATATAAATATATTATTATTTACAAAGTAATTTCAGATGGCATTGAATCCATTAGACGCCGCGTAGGAAACTCAACCACAGAGACAGAGTAAGTAGGACTCTCTGCTGTCGTTTGAGTTTGGACGTGGAGAGAAAGTTGTTCGTCCGGGTTTTGCGTTCGCCTGTTCATCGCATATAATGACGGCGGCGGCAGCGTCTCACCTGTTCCCATTAAATGCTCGGCGCTCGGCAGACGGTCGACCCGCAGGCAATTACAGCAGCGCAGTGTGCGCATGCGTGCAGTCAGCATCCGGTGGATTGACGATGAGGGAACACCGGTGCGTTGGTGGGCAGGGGGTAGGGGCAGGGCACCGGGGGGGAGGTGGGGGAGTCGAATCGATCAGTGGGAAGACAGAAAGTATGCTGAATTTTTCATTTGCGTCCTGACCTGGGCCCCTGATTATTTTCAAGGCTTTGGAACCTCCTATGCGGCACAAAGGGTGAAGATTTTCTTACGGATGAGACGAAGCGAGGACAGGGAAGACCAGGGAAATAATGGGTGACAGGGGGTGGGGGTGGTAAAGGACCAGGAGCTATTGAAATAGCAGCTACAGTAATATAATTGGATGGAAGGCTTTTTGTGTGTTATACTTTTCGAAATGTGAATTTATGTTTATTCCGAGGGCGTCTTGAATTTCTCGAGGACATATTCTTCTTTTTCGTATGGTCTATGTGTCTTAGTGACCAGTGACATCTACTCTTGCCTTCTAGTTAGCGCGTGGAGACCCCTAATTGATAAATTTGGAATCAGTTTGTACTGCATCCAATCCCACCAAAAAAGCTTTTACTTTGTGTGAAATGAAGCCCCATGTCCCAGCATTGGCAGCAGCCACTGATTGGATGCAGGTCTGATGCATACGATGGTGTATAGCTTTAGTTGTTGCTTACTTTATAGTCTTTGTGTGTTTTCGTCACGTGATGTTGTAAGTTATGACGTCAAAATGTCGAGGCCACTGGGTTTCAACTCTCTCTCTCTCTCTCTCTCTCTCTCTCTCTCTCTCTCTCTCTCTCTCTCTCTCTCTCTCTCTCTCTCTCTCTCTCTCTCTCTCTCTCTCTCTCTTTCCTCTCTCCCTCCCTATTTTGCATTTTCTGCATCGTTTCTGCGCATTTTACTCCAGAATAGGACGTTTCAAGAAGTGGGGGTGCAGAGGTGGAGTTGTAGGTGGAGAGGTCGTCTAGATGTCGTTCTCGACCGAAGGCCATTGTGTAAGCCATAATGATATATTTCGGCGCGGCCGGTAATTACTAACCACCGGCCGCGGTTAAATTTTCACGGATTTAGGGAGTACGGTAGATGGACCGATGGAGGGATGTATGGATGGATGGACGGGGCTTGGGAAGGTTGGGGGTGTAGGGTGAGAGAAAAAGGGCAACAGTCTGGGCGCCGCATACGTCACGGTGAACGACTCCGTTAATAAAAGACGGGGTCTTCATAGACCCGAGTTCACTGTAGCGCGTCGGATCCTTTGAGGTTCTTTCCGACCCCAAATGACTTCGATAATGACCCGGGCTTTGCTCTGCTGGGCCTTTGCCCTTATGGTCGGGGTTTCTTGTATCTGGCCGCGTCTCGATACAAAGCCGCCCGGGTGTAATTATATAATAATGATGTTTATTTGGATGTGTATATATACCGACTTGTGGCTGCGAAACCTAGACAATGATCAGAAAACTTATGAAAAAGATCACGGCCTTTGAGTTATGGTGTTACAGAAGGGTCTTGAGAATCGGATGGACAGGGTAACAAACGACAGAGCCCTAGAAAGAATTAAGCAAAACAATGGAAACGGGAAATAATAAGAAGAAGAAAAACGTCCTATGCTGGTCGCGTCATGAGAGATGTCCGACCGGAGACCTACCACTGATAATAATGGAAGGTAGAATAGAAGGAACAAGGGGAAGGGGCGACCGAGAAGAAGCTGGATGGACGACATTTTTGACAGGACAAACACAAAGAACTATGAATCCCTAAAAAGAGCAGCAGTGTGATAGATGATAGTTTAAAAATGTCCAATTTACGCATTAGAGAATACCACAGGCAAAATTCTGAATGCCAAGCACTTTTGATATACAAGAGATAGTGGCCTAATTTTGAAAAAAAACGTGATTACTAGGTCCTCTTCACTTGCCTGTAAAAGTGCTAGCCATTCACACGTCTGCCAATACCATTCTATGTAGTTTACAGAGGCGGATCTAGGGGAGGGCAGGGGATTCACATGTTCCCCGGGTGCCGAGGTGAGGGAAGAAACACTTGCGATGACCTTTTTTGCTCGTCAGCACTATATGAAGAGAGAGTTGAGGGGCGCCGAAAACAATGTGAGGACCTTTTTTGCTTGTCGGTTGTTAGGGGCGCCAACGTACACTTTGTCCCCGGGCGCCGAATACCCTAGATCCGCCTCTGGATAGATCCAATCTTTACATATTTATAGAAAGAAATGGAGACCCCGCCATAATAACCATAAGACCCAGTGTGTGTGTGTGTGTGTGTGTGTGTGCATTATAATTAATAGAACCATCGACTGAGGAAAGGAGCCATGCTTTCAATACAGGCAAACAAAGAGGCATATACTAAGGAACGCCCATATAGTATCGTATACCGGTATTTTAGAAATCCCTTCGGCCTGCATGGAAGGACGGAGAGTGGGGAGAGAGACAGACGGATGGATAAGCGCTTAGTCAATTTTAAAGCCGTAAATCCTGACTTTGAACAGAAACAAAAAACTTTTTAAAAAGTCAATTTCAATCTAAAGTTAAAAACATCTGGAACCAACGCATTGAGAACTGTTTGGCTTTCGAGTTTCAAATTTATATAGCGCCCTATTTTACGAACTGCGGGTAATTTATTTTGGCTTGCACACGACGGACGTTAAGACCATCGGATACACGACGCTCATAAATATTCATCGACTGACACTCATTTGAATATGCAAATTTCATCGGTCATTGTAAAAATTCTTACCTGAATTTACCTTAAGACGATGCTAAGTGGAATTCAGATTCTCTTACGCAGCTTACACCTCCACATCGGTATCTTCATTAATGCGATAAGATCATTTCCATTTCAGTTGTCCCAATTTCTATAGCGCCACGTAGAGACAGTTACAGCCCGTGTTCACAGACGCACGCCATTGCAACCCCAGAAATATATAAATTGCATATACAGTAAAGGAAAGAGGGCAAAGCACTACCTCTGACATCTTTTGCATACGAGGTAGTTATTGTACTCCCCCTCCTCCTCCTCCTCCTCCTCCCTCCTCCTCCTCCTCCTCCTCCTCCTCGCTCAACCGCAGCAAAAACTTGAGAAACAAAATCAAATAATGAGAGAAATAAGTGTACTGAATAGTTTCTTATTTATTGTGCCGCCCTCTATCAGAAAGTTGACTCATTTTCCTCCAATTGTCTCTATCTTCTGCTGCTCTTGTTAGAACTCCATAGTTCTTTGTGTTTTTCCAGTCAAAGATGTATATATATATATATATATATATATATATATATGCATATTATATATACATATAATGCAGAAGACTGAAGTTTACTTTAATTTCTTGTGCCAATGATAATGATGATGATGATGATGATGATGATGATGATGATGATGATGAGGAGGAGGAGGAGGAGGAGGAGGAGGGAGAGAGAGAGGTGGAGGAGTGGATGGAGGAACGGGCGCTTGCTGGTCGGCTGCCGACTTGTTTCTTATTGACTGGTTTGCCCGGTTCCGTATATTGACTGGCCGGAAGTGAAGGCCGCTGCAAAAGCAGTTGTCGCTGCAGCTTACAGAAGATGATTATGTTCGCCATCGATGCGTTGAAAATGGCGGTCCCGAGAGATTTACAGAGAGCGAGGGCCGCTCTCTCCCTCTCCCCTCCCTCTCCCCTCCATCTCCCCTCCATCTCCCCCTCTCCTGGTCCTGTGTCGCTCTTTGTTTTCTCCGCTCTGTTCGGGTGTTCGTCCGTCGGACGCTGTTCGTGCATGCCCCCCTCCCCCTCCCCTCTTCGTCGCTTGGCGCTGCATAAATCAAATCGCGTTACCTTACGGCGGCGTGCTTCGGCGGTTAAATGGGCGAAATATTGAGCAGACGCAGCAGCAGCAGTAGACGCAGCAGCAGATGCAGCAGCAGACGCAGCAGCAGACGCGCGTTCGTCCGTCCGTCCGTCGAATTACGGCGGTCACGTGACTGGATCCGAGATTTCGTCCACTACAGGAACTCTTATCTAAGGATTATCGGATCACGTGACCGATTAATCTATTTATGATCTGTTCGTTACGTCATGTTCTCATTAATCTTTCTCACTTTCTCAGCCTCTGTCTTTGTGCCTGTCTGTCTGCATATCTGTCTGCCTGTCTGTCTGACACTTTCACTTCCTGTTTTAGCTCAGACACCAACAGTCATTTCTTGAATGTTTGAATCAATTCAAGTTGAGTTACTCTATAGTCTAGACAGCATATCGTTACTACAGGCAGTTGTAAATATTATAATATATGACTCGAATTGTAGTTGCGTATTGCAGTCCTAGAGACGAATTACACTGTAGTAGTCTGTTGTTCTCTGTTTGAGTGTTTGTATTGTTGTGTGTATTGTTTTGTGTGATTTGCTGTTTGTATCTCTGTGTTTATGGTGTTGGTGCTATATTGTTTCTCTATGCGTAGCGTTATTAGACAATGTCACCATATGTTCAAAATTCTAATGAAATATTTGGAGATTATTATAATAATAACAACATAGAGTTGAAATTACTTTCAGAGGATAAACTCTCTCGTTGTAGTTATCAACTGTATCATGTTTAAATGGGATACTTACATTTGGATTTGGCGGTTGGGTTCTTAAATATCGAAGCTGATTTATCAATAGGGCCTATACATAATTATATGGTCTGAAATTTTGACAATTTGGCAGGACATGTTGAGATTACTGCTTGGTCGTCGGCCTTGTCAGTTAGACTGGCGCTAAATAATCACCTTCTTTGCCGACTGCGCATGTCCAGCGAACGCCGCTGTATCCCATAATGCTCCGGGCGTATCCGGTAATGCCTCTGGCTCTCTCTCTCTCTCTCTCTTCTATGATTAACTGCACGACAGAGCTGTATTTCAATAATGTGAACGACCAGGCGCTATAGAAGTCGCCGATATCCCACTGAGTGGGCCTTAACGGTGTCCTCCCCCTCTCCACGCTGCTCCCCATAATAATTTTGATGTGGATGAAATAACCTTTGGGTGGTTTTATCCTCGTCACGATTTTAAGGGTTGAAAAATGTGCGAGAGAAAGCGAATCTCCCAATTCCCTTTTCCAATTTCTCTCCTCCTACTCCTCCCCCTCTCCCTCCCCTCCCCTCTCCAGGACTTGATTGCTTTAAATTGACCATCGCTAGAGCCGACGGTTCCGTATTTGTTGTCATAGTCATTTTTATGTTGTCATAATTATTATAATTATGTTGTCATTACCATGCTCTCGTAATTGTCTGTAGTGTTCTGTTGTTGTTGTTGTTGTTTAATCATCTAATGTGGTAATTATGATGATAAACGCGGTAGTCATTATCATTTTAGAAGTTTTGTTATCATCAGTGATGGAATTCTCAAACGCATCCCTCAAAATCTGCAACCGCGCTTTCTCTCATACGCCGCACCAGAACTTTGGAACTCAATTCCAGTTTCTCTCCTCAGCCTAAGACATGGTCAAACAATAAGCTTTGAATTCTCCATTTCCTTTAATTCCTTCACTATCTACTCAAACCTTTAGGTATAAACTTAAAACCTTCCTATTCGTAAAGTCATTTCCCCCATAGCCTATAACAACCCTATCCGCTACCTCTTCGATACACTGACCTTTGCCCGGCCGACAACTCACCTTTCCTATAGCTCTATTTCAAGAAAGATTAAGCGCGTAAGAATAAGCAGCTACTACTGTACTACTTCCAAAGCGCTATATAAATTTACGACATTTTACTTACTCCATCCCGTTGGGGATCGCCCTTGAACATTTGGAAATTTTAATCTGTGGTAATAGAATTTAGTGAAGCGGAATTTCGACTATTATTTAATTAATTAATTTAATTGGCCTACTTGGAAAATTAAATGCTTATTTGACGCATTGCTTTAAAATAGAACGAAGCGCTTTGGTCTGGTTATTATTTATTTATTTATTTATTTACCGAATTTGAATTGAATTATGCAAATAAGCCTGGCGCTGCTTCTGATTGGCTGCTGTTTGTTTACATATTTGGACAACAGATCGATGATTGGCTGTTTGGCACTTAAGCAGACGGCGAACGATAAGACCTGACCTGATTGGCTGACTGAACTTTCAGGCTGTTAGATAGCAATGAAGATGTAGGTGGATAGGTCAATTCTTATCAGTCACCTTTGAGCAGTTGATCCAGTTCACGCTAAATTTCTGGCATACCTTCAAATTGACAGAGGACGATAGATTATTTTAAAGCTAAAAAACTGGACTCCAAAGCCTCTGAGTAGAAAATAGGGGCACTATATAGGTTCCTTACTATTTTACAGTATATTTTGTTTGAAGGTTAGTCAGAAATTTAAGGTGGAAATAGAAATGTTCGAGGGGTCGGAATGAATGCACTGGTTACAGAATGACGAAAATCAGTGTATTGCACCCGTACGGGGTCATATAATCATTACCCACACCATAAACCAGACACGAAACACTAACCCTAAACGATACTGACGGCAGCCATAGCTGGGGCGGTCATAACGGGGCGGTAATAACCGGGGCGGTCATAACCGGGGCGGTCATAGCTGGGGCGGCTATAAATGCACTACTGCTTTGTTTGCCTTTCATTATGTACTAGTTTCTTAAGGAACTATTTGCGGCGTTAGCTCAATGATACTAACACCGGACTATTTTTGTTACAAACGTCAATGTTTAGTCGATAGGGCGTTGTTATAATGACATTATAACGGTTACTGGATTAGATAAGATTAACTCGTGAGATTAATGTGGATTTAATAGAATGTCCGTACATAGTGACGATAGGATGGATGGAATTCCGTTAAGAGAATTAAGAAAGCAAGAAGTTTGTGAAGTAGCCGTGATCATGTTAAATTAGTCTTCATTTCTAAAAAATCAGCAGGTGTTATTCTACTCCCACCCGATAATTTTCAGCCTCCCAGAAGTGGAGGGATGGAACAGATAAAAAACCAGAAATTTTGACATGCACTGGGGATATGGGCCTCCGCCAGTGGTGGGTTAGGGGGAACTTAGGCCCCCACCATTTCGCAAAATGTAGCGACGTTCGCACTGCATTGCAACTTTTAATGCTTCGTTTTGCATAATTTAGGTACATGCTTCGTTTCTTATGGACACCGTTGAGGGAAAAGGCCCGCTTTGTGTTGCGGGCCGTTTTGCGCTTCTGGGCTGTGACCTGTGGGCCGGGAACTGTTCATTTTCCTCCTCCTCCTCCTCCTCCTCCTCCTCCTCCTCCTCCTCCTTCTCCTTTCTTGCTTTTCATTCAGGCAGAGCGTCGATTTATTCGGTTTTCGCAATCGATCTGTCATTAATAATATTAATTTTTAAAAATGTTAAAAATCTCCCCACGCGCGAGTTCTGTCTGCGGCTTGCTTTCCGCGGGAATTGAATTTTTGTGCAGAGAAATGTACGTCGATTGAAACGATCGCTGGTTTATCATTATCCGTCCGCAAAAAAACCGCTTCTTGCCGTTTTCCGGCGCCGGAAACGCCCGGCCTGCAGCTGTTGTCGGCGGCGGCGGCGGCGGCGACATCTGTTGAGGCGTGGATACTCAGACAATGGCCGACAGATTTGACTTGCAGTTCATGATTTACGAGCTTTCTTTCTCTCAATCCGGTTAATACGAGAGGAGGCAGTAAATGGGTCTTTGTGGCCGGATTGTGTTCTCCAGAACCCCGGCTATTAATGCGTATTCGCTCGGACAACGCACCCGGGCACAATGCCCTAATTGTAATGGGATTAAACGAAGGACGATGGAATATGGCGCCGCTCTCTTAGACGGCCAGGAGGTGGCGGTGGTCTTGAGTGTCCTATAGTCTCTGTGTGTGTGTGTGTGTGTGTGTGTGTGTCTGTCTGTTTTCCTTATCCCGATGACTTGGTCTTAAATGGAATTGCCTTCAGAAATAGAGTTTTCAGTACAGCTCATTTTCGCTTCTAACATAATCTTCACAAGAGGCGCTATACAAGTATTGTGTTACATTACATGTGTGTCTGGTATAGTCTACAATTCCAAAGAGCTCAATAAAGCGATGAGGATTTTACGAAATATATAATAAAACTAACAATATTATTTTAATTTTGAGTTGAATATTCAAATTTCGTGTCATCGTGTGCGTACACGTTATGCACAAATTACGCATAGTTTGCTTGTACTTGTGCCCTTGTTGTCGTAATGTATTGTGTCCTCGTTGGTATTTCGTCGAATGTTCTGGCACGCCCTCGTTCAGTCCGGTTACAGTAGGATGGATACGCCAGCGCTTGGAGCTTGCGTTTCTTTCGAATCTGATCCTAGGGGATCATTCAGTTTCTGGTGAAGGTTATCTTCAGGGATCATTACATTGCTTGAGGAGATTATCGTCGGGGATCAGTTCTTTCTTCAGCCTTCAATCGTCCTCGAGGGAGCAACCCGTTCTTCTGGATTTCAACATCGCTCGATCCTTTGCTCGGCGATTATTTCACTTCGAAATCTCCAGTTTCATTTCCGTTCTCTTGCTGTCTCAGTTTTCAGCAGAGACGAAATGTCCTGCAACTAATATCGTTTTATGGTCGAATACTGCTGCAACCTATATAAAGTCATCAACAAAAGGTGTCTGGGTTACTGGTACCGTGCTAAGTACCATAATTGTACAAAATGAATATTAAAAGAGTGTATATATATGTTTAATCTCAGATTTAATAACTATCATTCGATTCAGTTTCGGGAATTTTCGTGAAATTTGGGATTTGTGTGTTAGGTTTGCAATGTAGACAATAACGGAAAAGCAATGAAAACTAAAGCAGCTTTACCCAACTTTGAAAATGATATTTGAAATGGACTTAGAAAGCAAGCAGGCAGCTATATCAGTCGATCTCACAGAAACTTTGCGAATGATTAAAAACAAGATTTAAAAACTCGTCTGGTTTGACGTGGCTTATAATCCACCGTAGACGGTTATCTGGTCTGATAACCCGGTTTTGACCTGGATCCTGTGTGATTGTGATTTTGGCGTACCGTGGGATATGTGCATTATGAAGTGACGCTATAGAAGTTTAAAATCAGAATAGATTCGAGTATTGTTGTTGTTGGTTGGATTGTTTCAAAGTGTTTTGTTGTCTTTTCTTCCCTTGACCAGCGTCTGCTCTCTGCCTACAACCACCTGCAGGATGACTCCGGCTCCTTCCGATCGGATGACACTCCTCGGCCTAACAGCGCCTCGAATCCGAATTCACACAGCGTCTGTGACGTCAACGACAGCGACGGAGGTTATACATCGTTACACTTCTGTTGCACATTTACGCTTTTACGTCGTGCTGTAATTTTTGTAAAGTGTGTAAAATCGTAAACTGAAATGCAACTTAACCCCCAAATAACTTAAGTGCAGTGCGTGGACTCGTTTTCTTCATCAAATAATGCGATAAAGAATTTGTGAGACGTATTCGGTCTCTCTAATGAGACATCGAGTGGCGTATAATTGAATTGCACAGCGCCTCTGTTTATGCTTCTAAACGCTCTCGCTGGGCGCTATATAAATTAGGCGAACTTCGAGAACATTATATTCCGCCGGAGGGTACAGTGGATTCTGACGCAAGCGCTGCGGAGCGGCCGTTTGGGATTCATATAGCGCCTGATTGTTTTAGCGGCGCAATTACAGGGGAGATGGTCTTCTTTAAAGATGGCGGTCGCGCATTGCTTTGTTCGCTCGTTAGGCAAACGCGAAACTCGCATTAGGACATTAAATATTTAGATTTCTCTCTCGTTCTCCTCTCCTTCGCCAGGGCCCGGACGTTCTCATTGCGCATGCGCGGCCGTTTACTTGAGACGCCGGTTAAGATTGATGCCGTGCTGGAGCGCACGGAATTTGCTCGTTCTGTCTGTCTGTCTGTCTGTCTGTCTGTCTGTCTCTGTCTCTGTCTCGCTCTGTCCGTCTTTCCGGATAGAGAATAGGAAGAAAGATGTAGCGAGAGTCCAGGGGGGGGAATGGAGGAAAACGAGGGTGCTGGTGTCGATTGTAGAGGGGTTGGTGGGGAGTGGAGTATATATCGACTGAGGGAAACGGGGTGGGAGATGGGGGTGGGGAGGGGCGAATCGTCAATCCCCTCCTTCTTTTCTTCTGATGTTCATTTATTCACACATAACACGATACACGCCCCGCCCAGCACCCCCCTCGCCCCCGCCCCACTCCACCCTCCCCACCCTCTTCGCCGCCGCCATCGCCTGGCGAGTCTTTGTCGGCTTCAGAGGCTGGCCGAGTGTCCTTCGGGCGCTCTGTTCGATCAACGTGCGTTTACGATAATCGATAAGTGTATTAATTGACAACGCATCGATCTCGATCGCCCGCCGCGTCGCTCGGTTTTAAGGGGCCACAGCGGCGGCGGCGGCGGAATCTTCGGAGGAGGATGAGGAGGAGGGTTTTGGTGATGGGGAGAGGGAGAGGGGGGGACGAGGGGGCGGGATGGGTGTGGTGGTGATATTATGCCAAAACAAATGATATTCAAATGGAAAGTTGGGGATATCCTCGTCTGCCCATTTGGTGTTAAGCGAATGAGACAGACAGACAGACAGACAGACAGACAGACAGACAGACAGACAGACAGACAGACAGACAGACAGACAGAGTGAGACAGAGAGTGAGACAGAGAGTGAGACAGACAGACAGAGTGAGACAGAGAGTGAGATAGACAGACAGAGTGAGACAGAGACAGTATCGCTCCTTTTTTGTGAGGACGCAACGCAATCTCCAATTTCCAATCTGGAGAGGTCAAGGGCCAAGGTCAAAGTATGAGAATATGAAGAAGTTTTTTTGGTATTGCATAGTATGCGCACCAGTAGTTTGCGCACCTGGGAGGAAAGGCTGTAAAGGAATGCAAGGTATTTGTTCGCATTGTTATTAACCGTTGAAACTTATCTTGGTGCGCATACTAATGTAAACCGTTTATTTAACTACCAGTTCAAAAAACCACATAACTTCTAATTATAAACTTAGTAATTCAAATAGTAAGATACTGTGATCACCATAAATCTTTAATTATAAAAACACAGTGGAATATAGTAAAAATGATTCATTTATCATCAACAGTAGTAGGCTATTATATAGAAATACCTCTAATATTGATTATTGTAATATTAGTGTATAGGAAACAGTATTCTTTAATAATAGCACATGCTAATGAATCCATGTAACTGAAACGGGTAATATGATAATATTACCTGTTGATGATAAACAAGTAATATGATAATATAATGGTAATAAATAGATACGACCTTAACGTAGGCACCAGAGTACTTACTGTCAAAGGAGCCGAGGCATAATTTGGCATCATGGTCGAGGAGTTCAGACCTATCGTCCAATTTATTTGCGCGTTCTTTTTCTCACAGAAACACAGTCAAGTATTCACGACATATTCAAAATGTTACAAGTGTGTGTGTGTGCGTGTGTATGTATTTCGCGGGTCCAGAATCCAGATGAGTGGCAACGAAGGTGAAGGCAGCGATCGTTTGGTCGTCGTCGTCTGCTGCGATTTCCCGCCTTCCTCGGCGTTTGGAACTCGAGGCCAGACGATAGATGGATAGATAGCGGGCGTTTATTTAGGCGCACTAAGTGTTTAAGTAATACGCGCGAAATTGATCGTAAATCTAGAGAGATGTTGGCTCAGCCAAAGTGTTCCCTCGGACGGCGGCCGTCATATCTATCGGTGACCAAGGCGAACGCCGGGAGGGGGTCTGGGGGAGGGGCACCGAAACTCCCCCGGAACACTTAGACTTTGTAGTGGATCGGCGGAAGGGAGACGAGGGTGGGGAGGAGGGATCGCCGGAGACCCGCTGGGAGGGGATGGAGTGGGAAGGGGTGGGGGGCAGGTGGATATTACTTGTGGATATTGTCGACGGTGCGTCCAGGTGTCTAAACATCGTGTTTGAGAAGTAAACATCCGGCGACCATTGATCTCGTTTCTGTCGACGCGCAGTCCTGGGTCCGGGGGGTGGGAGGTGGCCGCGGGTGTCCGCTTCCAAGGTACACAGCCTTCCGTCGGGGTCCGAGTATCGAGATAAAGGACCGCGAGGCTTGGCGGGTAAGTATCTTAATTGGTGAAATTTTCATCGGGGAATATATCCCCGGAGTGGCGGCGTCGGCGTCGGCGTCGTGTTATCCGGGTGGAATGGATCCAAGCGCCCTCTGGCGGTGGGTTCGGAGAAATCCCGGGTATTGTTGCATCCGGGGAGAGGGTGGACATCCCGTCGAGAATGTTGCAGCGGGTGGGTGGGGGGAGGGGGACGGGGTGTTGACTTTGCCTTAACACGGCGCGATTAGCTATTTGCAGAGTATAAGATACGCTGAACTGGAGCAGTTGCTGTTTCCTTACTGATATTGGTTACACATTGCGTCTAGATGGGGCCAGGCTTCATTCGGTCTCTGCTGTTTTGAACTCTAAACCCAAATAAACTGAACTTTGATACTGTCTAACCAGGGCGGTTGAGTTGAACGAAATCTTTATCTTACCCTTTGGTGAGGCGTTTAAGGGGTTTATTACTTATTCCTTGATAAAGTATTCCAAAATATGATAGAATTATGTAAATATTAATTATATCTTCTTTTTTGTGTGTCTTTCGCTATCGGAGAGTTGACAGTCATTTTCTTCAATTTCTCTCTATCTTCTGCGGCTCTTTTTAGGGATTCATAGTTCTTTGCGTTTGTCCAGTCAAAGATGTCGTCCATCCAGCTTCTTCTCAGTCGCCCCTTCCCCTTGTTCCTTCAATTCTACGTTCCATTATTATCAGAGGCAGGTCTCCAGCTGAACCTCACATGATGTGACCAGGCTTCTCATTCATAAGTCTGCGCTGGGAATCTGTATAGCATTGCACGAGCTTCTTCTTGCCCTCGATGTTAGGTATCTGCGCAAATGTATTTCCTGGTCATGTACAATAATTAAGGAGCGTATTACCTCATTTTAATCGAGTAGTCCTTTGCAATTGAGGCAGTTATATAGCGCTAGACTAGAGTATTTGGCATTTTAGCCAACATGGTTGACGATGAGACTGGGCTTGAGTGATGCAATGGACTAATATTGGCTGTGACATTGTCATACGATCAATTGCGGGATACGGTAGTTACGTCGCCAGATGGAGCGAGTGGATGAGTGTAACTGATGGAGCGAAGTCTGGATACGAAGATCATTTGATGAAGAGCTGGAGACAACGGCGGTGACGTAGTCGGGGCAGGGGTGGTGGTCAACTAGATTCTTCTGATCACGTGATGATATTTTTAAAATTGTTATCCTTGTGGAAACTATCTGTATGCATGCAGGTCAGGCGAGGCGGTCAAACAGAGACGTATGTTTGATTTGGTGGGAGGGGGTTAGTTGTCCCATATAAGTTCAGATTGGAGGCCACCATTAATTCCGTTGGCGCAGTTCAATTAGTCGAATAATGAGATACGAAATTCATTTTCACCCTGCGACAGAAATGTCTTCGTCTCGTTTGCATCTGTCGGTCGAAATTCGGCGTTTAATTTCGACGTTGTTGTCTTACGAGCTGCCTTCTTTCTCCGTGCTGGTGGTGGTGGTGGTGCTGGTGGCGTCGCATGGCCGGTGGCAGCGGCGGCCGGTGGCATTAGGCGGGCGAGGGCGTTGTCGACGGAAGGCTTCCAATAACAAATGGCAACTTACGCGGTCGCAATCTCGCCGCTGTAATCGCTCAAATCCCGCGACGGACAAGAACGAGGTGTCGCCGCCGCTGATGCCAACGCACAGATCCCCAAAACGAGATGCCGAAGACCTGCTCCCTCCCCCTCCCAAGCCATAGGAAACACACACACACAAACACACAAACACAAACACACACACACACACACCGCAAGCCGCATTCCTCGACTGAGATGGATTCTGTTGGAATTCTATGTTGGTTCGTGTAGATTCTAACATATACGGTAGTTGTTGCGAAGGCATATGCTCCTTATCTAGATGGAGTCTGCTCTTAACCCCTTAACTGGGGATCCCGGATATATCCGTCCATTTTACATTGAGTTAGAGTTAAATACACGGTTAAGGGGTTAATGATCTGTTTTCCTCGTTAAATTCGTGTCCGTTTGAATATAATAAGAACGCCGAATCTTGTGAATGGCAAATGTTTGGTCTTTGACACATTTCATACAGGGTCCCAGACTGGGCCGTAAGGCACGTGCCTAGGGCCCCCGCGATAAGAGGGGCCCCGGTTGGCGGCAAAAAGAGGTCATCACCGCTTTTTGGTGCTTGATTTTCTCCTCGAAAATTCTGACAAGCAAAAAGAGTCATCACTAGTTTTTAAAACTGCCTAAGGCCCCAAATTTCTTAAAACGGCACTGGTTTCAGTTGCTCTTCCAGTAGAACTGCCAGTTTTGAAGGTTATTTTCACATTCACTTCAGTTTCCATGACAATGTTGACACATTATCACGTGACAATACAAGATGTATTGAATATATATATATATATATATATATATATATATATATATATATATATATATATATATGAAATTATCCGGAATTTCCGTGGCTGTGGAATTGTTGATTTTGTCGTGTTCAGCAGTTTTTACATATACTGCTCCTAATTTATTTGGTTCGTTTGAAGTTTTGAACGGCGAACGGTGTTCACCTGAACGAACCGTTCGTGCCTTTGTTGGGCGGGCGTTTCATTTCTGGGCTTTGGTTTCTGGGAGAGTTTGGCGTCACGTGCTTGGCAACGGCGACAGCCATTTGCCTCGCTGGATCGTCATCGATTGCCAATAAATAACGACGGTCTTTCTCCGTCTTTCTCTTGTAATCGTGCGTTTTTGGATATTGCTCGACTCGTTTGCAAGAAGCATCCAGTCGACCGTTACACCGGTTTTTTTGGACCGAAACGAAGGCGGGGGAGGGGAGGGGAGGGGTGGAGGTGGGAAGTGGAGTTTTGAGGAGGGGCGGGTGGAAGAAGCACGTGATCCAAGGCGTGGACAATGGCGTTCCGTCGGTCGGGCGAAATGAAATTGCAAATGGTTGTTGGCGAAACTGAATAAGCGACGAAGCGCTGTTCATTCGACGCAGATTACGCTGTCTCTCTCTCTCTCTCTCTCTCTCTCTCTCTCTCTCTCTCTCTCCGCCGGACTCGCTCTCTCTGGTGGGTGCGGCGTCCACTACTCCGAAATTCAATTGAGAGAATGCATTTCCCGCCAAATATCCGCCGATCAACGGAACGCGACGCTTCGTGACAACCGCCGATCCGCCGTTGCTAGAGGGGTGGCCACCCCACCCCACTCGGAAAATACCCACCCCCTCCCAGCACGACAAGTGCTTGCCGTTAGATTCCCTCTGAAGTCAGTTCTGGTCTACTTAATACACGCGCTATGCAAGAAAGAAAAAAATTCACGCGACAAATCAGTGCAGAGACCTATAGGAGGGCATCGACCTAGCCGCAAGAGGGGGACCAGGCCCCCTAATGCGAAATCCCGGCCACGCCACTGCCGGAGGCACCTGTATGTCAGAGGTCGGTGTAGGTATAAGGACGGCCAAATGACGCAGAGTAAATGGAATTCTTTCGGATTTCAACAGAATTTTTGGGTCCCGTGGATGTCTACCCCCAGAAATCGAAGTATTTGTGCGCGCTTTGCTTAGAAATAGGAGAGCTGATTCAAGTGAATTAATTTTCAAATGAACAATAGCAATTTCCAATCCATGTACCTTTCAGGACTCGTCCTATATTCCTCCCATTTCCCGTTTCCAGTCTAAGCAATCTAGTGTCATGTATGCACAACTGGAAGAGAACCCGGACAAGGACTTGAGTCCAGTATTTTATAACGCAACCCATCATGTTTCAGATTTCAGACCCTACCCACAAAAGCAATAGGGTTACTTGACCCAACCCAACCCACCCACCGTACTACATTACAATTTCTTGAACCACGACTTGCTTTCTTAAGCAAATCCAAACCACCAGAAACATGGACATTTCTAACCCAACCAATGTCCATGTCTGACCATATAGGCGTCAATCGACAGGGAGACATAACGTTGGAGACCTTATATATATATATATATATATATATATATATATATATATATATATATATATATATATATATATATATATATATATATATATATATATATATATATATATATATATATATATAGCGAGTCGTGAGTGACCAGGACAACGAGAAATGACAGCATCAACTTTTTTTCATGTGCCTAACTTCGTAGGTTTGGGCCCCCCCCAATATTCTAAGGGGATCGGCGCCTTTGTGTCTGAGGGAATCCTAAATTGTCGACAGTTCATTTTTACAGACCGTATTTTTCGTGCTTAGAAAAATAAATGCCACTCGTGAATTTGTTGAGATGACCGGAAAACAGCGACATACATTTTTTCACTTTCTGACAATATTTTTTCTACGTATTTTGGGATGTTTTAAAGTGTTTGGAACCTCTGTGGAATCATGCATTGTCTCCACAAAATTCTGGATAATCGATGCCACTGCTGTTTTATTCCCCCCTCCCCCCTCAACCCCCCCTTCGAAGTAAAACCCTGGACTGTAGCTATATCAACTCAGCCACTACTTATTAGAACGTATTAGAATTTAGAATTGTAGACAGATGAATGGTGGACAGTGGACTGGCGGTGGTGCTGGCGGCGGCGGCGGTGTCTTCGCGTGGGGGGGGTGGCTGTTGGCAATTAGCGTTGTCTGCAGTTTGGACGCCGTAGAGTCTCCTTGTCGTTAGGCGTCCGTGGTCGGAGTCTGAGTCTGGATTCTTCCTGCTTTCCGTTAACAATCTGATTTGTAAAATCGCAATTCACCTCCGTCGACCGCCGCCGCCTTACCATCTCACTGGGGTGCCTATGGAGGAGACTTGGGGATTGTGGAGGGACGGGGGGGTTGTCGTCGGCGTTGCTATGGAGACGTTTGGGTTCTTGGAGTGGGGTGAGGTGGTGGGATGGGGGGGAGGGGGGACTTAATTCCCTGTGCGTCTCTCGAGCCAGACGGGGATTTGAAGAACACGAGCGAAATGAATTTATACAGCGCAAACCCTGTAATCTAATATCGCGGCGCCGAACGGACGATTCGTTGCCACGGAAACCGGTCAAAGGTCATCGCAGTTTTGGCAGCGTTTAAATTGACATATCTTCGGCGTCAGAGGAGGAGGAGGATAGGTTGGGCGATGGAATTTCCAGGAAGGCTTCTCTCCAGTGGAAAGACCTCCAGGCGGATGCTAGGAGGATGTGGAGAGGACACTCCGCTGCTGTGTTGCTGTGTCCACACAACGATTAGAAACATTCCCGTTCTTCTCGTTCTGCTATTTTTGACGCTCAGTTCTAGAATAGAGACTTTCCGAGCTCTCTGTCTTTTCCTGCAGATTCATTTGGCATCGGATTTTGACACCAATGACACCAGAATGTCTGGGTCTATGACACACGCTCCGTGATTTGGACCAGATAGTTTGTCCTGCAGAATGTGCTAGAATATTGAATGCTTAGCAGATTACAATATGCACGATATTTTGTAGCGCATTTCCTAAAGCGTCAATTGTAACATTGCTTATGAACAATTGCATTGGAGCCAGTATTTGCCCATTTTTATTTCATTGTCTTTCGTCATCTGAGACTGCACAGAGGACGAAGTTTTAACAACGCACTTCGTACAACATGGCCGAATGAACACATACCTGATGTTCGTTCTATTGTAAATCGGGACCATATTGATGTATTGATGTACTTATGGATTTCCGTTAATCGGTTGTAATTTGGGAGTCTTTGATCGTTTTCCTAATTGTCTGCTGGCAATTAGATCACGTGATATTTGGCGGACCTCTACTGTAGTAGGACCCGACGGACTATTTTTCTACGGACACCTTCCGGGTTTGCTCGTTGGCGCAGTGATGTTTTTACGGTGAAGCGGTCGGCGGCGGACGAACACAAGAGGCGTTGCATGGCGGAGCGGGAATTCTATTATTGCTGACTCATCATAGAATAATTAATTCGATTCGATCGTCGGATTCTATTATGCGGGGGTGACGATTAGTTGAACAAACAGAGAAAGACAGACAGACAGACAGACAGACAGACAGACAGACAGACAGACAGACAGACAGACAGACAGAGAAACTGGTCTTATAGGCTTCCTGCTGTATCCGGTGCGTTTTGCCGGTTCCTAAACTCGCCGTCAGATGGCGAACAGACAGACAGCATGGTTTTCGCCGCGTTCTTTGTTGTCGAAACATGAATTAGACATAGGGCGAAACAATGTCTACCCCGGGGTCCGGGGGCAGCCGATGGGGTGAACGGGAAATCAGTTTGCACCGGGAATTCGCCATGAACTCGACAACCTGTTGCTCGCGTCTCTAGGCGTCACGTGACACGGTTTTCCTAGGCACCCCCTGTGCCAGTCATGCTGCTTAATGGAATTTGGCGCAATATGATGCATTACCGGAAATTGAGTAATGTAATGTAATAGCTGGGCGGTCAGCGCTCCTCAATGCGTCACCAGGCGCTGTAATGTTGTTACAGGCTCACAGAGCGGTTGATTTGTTTAGTTTTTCACTTTGCGGAGGGAAATCTAGAAGATATTGAGTCACAAACAGAAAAGTAAGTATTCAATCGTTGAAAAAGAGCCCCCCCAACGTAAACTCTCAAACATTAATTGTGTAACGTTGTTGACAGTTTTATCGATGATAATTTTGCAACAGTTTTCATTCAACAGCAAAGCCAATGGTTTAATTTGAATTTGTTAAGGCATTGACCTTTTTATCATCGACGAAGGAAAATTTGCGTTAGCGTTTTAAATTGCGTTATTTTTTTAATCGCGATCAGATCTTTAACGCGCTATTTTTGACAGACTTAGTAATTTATAAAAACATTTTCGAATTATTACTAAGTCCACCGATGCACCACCACCACCATCATCATCATCATCATCATCATCATCATCATCATCTCCATGGTGGCCGTTGCTTGAACAAGAAGGAATGCCGAACTGATCGGAGCGTCTGTTTCTCCGTCCATTCCCGACCTAATTGCTTCTGAAACGGGTGGAAAAGTGGGGAACCGCGGTGGGGAAGGGGGGGGGACGCTTCCATCTGCCGGACGGTCGGTTGTCGCGCGGTAGAGGCTGCTATTGTTTCTCGGACGGAGTCTTTTGTGTTTAGCGTTGTCTAAGTGTGTGTGTGTGTGTGTGTGTGTGTGTGCGTGTTTTGACAGGAGACGGTCTGGACAACAGCATTGGATCGGGCGATGGACTAATGGACGACGACTCGGAAGAGACGAACGGATCGTCGTCCAAGAGACAGAAGAAAAGAGGAATATTTCCTAAGATGGCGACGAACGTTATGCGCGCCTGGCTCTTTCAGCATCTAACGGTACATCTGCCCTTCCTCCCTCCCATCTCCCTCTCCCTCCTCCTTCTCCTTCTTCTCCGCCTCTTCTTATTAGTATGCGTAACAATCGTCATCATCATCATCATCATCATCATCATCATCATCATCATCATCATCATCATCATCATCATCATCATCTTTGTCGTATGATTATTGAAATGAAATTCCAATCAATGCATTGAATTGAATAGACTGTAGTCTGTACCGTGGTGCAATCCAGTCTAGTGTTATTAATAGTTCTGATCATAGATTTTAATTGACACTAGATATCGTCCGTCTATTCCACGGTAAAGACAGCCGAAAGTTGAAGCAAGTTTTCTACCAGTTTGCACACTTAGTGTTGTCATGGTAACCCATTGTCAAGACGTCTAAAGAATACGGATGTCATTAGCACACACACTCACTCGCTGACTCACTCACACACACACACAAACTGTAAAATGGCGAGAAACTTGCTTCTCTTTCAGATACCGTGTCTAGTGATAATTAAAGTCTATGGTTCAGATGGCTTTTACGTGTCGTTCTTGTTCTTGTTCGATTGTGAGTTCCTCCTTTCTTTTCGTCTGCCTGTCCTCCTCATGAGCGGTTTCTTTAGAGTGATGCTTTCTTTATGCGTTGTCAGCATCCGTATCCATCGGAAGAGCAGAAGAAGGATCTGGCCGAGCAGACGGGACTGACTCTTTCTCAGGTTAACAATTGGTGAGTCACGTGACAGTTTCTACTACTCGCTATATAAGAGAGCAACGATGATCTTACTTACTTGTTGACAGCGTCGTCCTGTCAGGAGTCGTAGAAATGGAATGTCACCTGATTTCCCAATTCCGTCTTTTATTTCCAACGCGATGTTAATATCGAGTACGTGGATTAATTAATTGTTTGTGTGTGTGTGTGTGTGTGTGTGTGTCTGCTTATCTCTGATCAGTCGGGGAGAACGTTTTGTCTCGGCGTTCGCCTTTTCGAAAGCGCCTCTTGTGCGTTTCTGTGGAGACCGTTTCTATGGAAACCGTCCGTTGCTATTCTATCGCTTTATTTCAGCTGCTGCTGCTGCTGCTGCTGTTGCTTTAGCGTTGGCAGCCGCAGAGGCTGCTACGGTATAGGGCGCAGTGAGTGATGCGTTCACGAATTCTGCTCGACAACCCTTTCTCGTCGGTTGTCCATCTGAGCATTAGGCAGCAGCAGCAGCAGCAGCAGCATCCCATGTCTCTCCTGTCCGTCTTTGTGCCACCGTCGTTCCGTCGTTCGCCGGCGCTTGCCTCTGTCTCTGACGGGCACCCGCTTGATGGCGATTCTTTCGGTGCGAAGAGCGAAAAAGGACAAACGCTCAAAGGAGGAGGAGGAGGAGGAGGAGGAGGAGGCCGATGCTTAGATGATTATATAGCGCACGGCGATGGTGATTTTGGGGCGTGGGGCCGACGATTTCTGGATGGGGCGTTCTGGTCCACGACCGCCAATCCGGATTTGGTTCTCGTCTCTCGATAATGACAAATGGCAATTTGTGATAGTGAAAAGCTGTTACGCCTCAGCTGAGCGACGGTGGGGAGGGAGGGGAGCGGGCGGTGGGGGTGGTTGGGTGGAGGTGGGGGCGCGGGACACTTTGTTTTGGAAACGGGCGTTGGGTGGGTGGGTGGGTCGTGGTGTGATGACGGATTTTCTCGTGTGCGTTTGCTTTGCATCCATTATCGAAGCCTCGGTTCGTCCGTAATTAATAGGCTTAACGCTGCAGCCCTTTAGTCATACTATATGCGTCGTTCGGATAACATTGAGCGCGTTGCAGCGATGGAGACTTTGCTTTTATTCGTCGATTGCTAAACACCTGAATTTCGATCGACTGAATTCTATTTTCGCTCGGCATTGTCGTCGTCGTCGGGCGATTTATGTAGCGCCAGAGTGCTGCAATTGTGCGTTTAATTGCGCTTATTAAATCGTTCCGTAGAGTTGCTTGAGTTACTGTCCTGCGTTCGGTCGGTCGGCGTTTAAATGCATTAGGATTCGAGATGGGGTTTTAAATGATGCAGTTTGACGCAGTGACAACGAGTACGCTGATGAATGAGGAGGGCGGTAGTGCAAATAACTAAAAACGAATCTGAAATTGGGGAGGATTGGGCATAGCCCGTAACCATTAAGAAGGAAGGAGAAACTCCCACATCGGATAGCCTTGAACTATTCTAGAAACGGCAGAAATTGTATGACTTCAAGATGACTAAACATAATACAATAGTTGAATGATGCAGACTGTAATACTGTAATAAAGAATACCTAAGAGTTAGTGGAGTAACTATATAGTCTGCTTGCTGTACATTTCGATGGACAGACAGACAAACAGACAGGCGGAAAGACAGGCAGACAGACAGACAGACAGACAGACATGCTGAGAGAGTCTTTTACGGAGAAGAATTTGAGCATTTGCGCACCATAAATCACTCCGTTCTCCGTGATTATCGCGCGTCTTCTAGCATGAATAAAATTTCCGCATTTTTCTTGGACAGACCGCCTTACTTATTTACATAGATATTGGAAAAACTGCGCTCTGAACGGAGCGCGCACACACGGCGAAGAGGCGCCAAAGAAATTCCTGTCTCCCTCTTCGAATGGCCGGTCGACAGCGAGGAAATATGACATGATATAATTCTTATAAATTGTGGCCGGAGCTGCCAGCAACCTCCCCACTCATCTCTCTCTCTCTCTCTCTCTCTCTCTCTCTCTCTCTCTCTCTCCGGGAAATCAAATTTACCGTACGCAATTGGATTTTTCCGGAATTCGCAGCATTCCACGTCTCATGACACGGCGTACCATGCAGTCAGTCCAGCCGCGAGATGATGGGGATGATGCTATTATAATTATTATAATCGTCATCATCAGATTTCGTAATCTTCGTCTGCCTGTCTCTTCTTCTCCTCCTCCTTGGTCCGTCGTAGCATAATTGCCCGCTGCTTCGGGGTCCGGCGGAGCCTCTACGTCGTCTCTAATAGATTTTCTCCTCCTTCTAAGACGCCATTATAGTTGGACGACGGCCGTAAGACGTTCGACCGCTGCGCCGGAGATACGATCGGTCTGTTTACGCCGGAAAGGACAGTGCGTTCCAAGCACGGCGCCCATTTAGATAG
The DNA here is from genome assembly GCA_018105865.1 of Metaphire vulgaris. Taxonomy (NCBI): domain Eukaryota; kingdom Metazoa; phylum Annelida; class Clitellata; order Crassiclitellata; family Megascolecidae; genus Metaphire; species Metaphire vulgaris. The sequence goes on along the minus strand of CM030838.1, from coordinate 19,124,649 downwards.
CAACCGAAGATACTGACATCCGAACACGATTGCGTGCTCCGTAGACGCTATCTGATGCTGCCGCTTTCTCAATAGAAAGAGAGTCACTCCTCCTGTCTCGTATACGTAGCATCTCTGCAGGCTCTGTCTCACTTCTTCTTCTTCTTCTTCTTCTGCCATTTATGTTGCGCCTTATATTATCGGTTGACAATCGATTGGTTTTGCTTGACCGTGTGCGATTGTCTTAGTATACAGTAGACCGATTCTTAATTATAACTAAGCGGTGGCGAGGAAATTCGTTTTGCGCTAAAAAGACGCAGTGGTTACAATTTCTGAATGAAGGAAATATTACAGTATTACTCGTATTCGTGTAATACGGTGATCAGATAATCATGGCTAAGACCAAAGACTTAAAGGTTACACAGTAGTTTTGATAAAACCTCGTGCTTTGTGAAGTTAATTTTGATATTATTTGTAAAACAATAATTTGTGCGAAGGGATTGCGTGAAGACGTTTAGAAAGTTGATATCCGAGGTTTAAACCTCTGACGATATTTGAACGCAGTTACAAGCAACACAGAATACCCCCACAATCATCATCATCATCACCGTCATCATCATCATCATCATCTTCACCATCATCATCATCATCATCATCATCATCATCATTGTAGTGTTAAATTAACGGCGGATATCAATAATTGAGTATCGACCGTTTTCCTTTCAAGTGTAGCCGCCATCAATCCCAGTGACCCCATCTGACCCCTTTCACTTTGCCCCCAACGGGTCATTGGGTTGCGATGGGGGTCGCTGGGATTAGGAGGCGTCTTAGACCCCGTTGGATGCTTATAAAGGTGTCACTGCTCTGTTCCGTGGTTCAGTAGAAAGGCGAGTCAGGGCCCGAGGGGGTGCTTAGTGGTGAGGGAGGTATTCAAAATGAGAGAGACAGAGACAGAAACAGAGACAGAGAGAGATTGCACGCACGTGGTATAAAGAACGCTGTTTTTTGGATGAAGTAAACTCCAGTGGTGACGTCATTGTTTAATCCGACTCTGTTGTGACTGTATTGTGTATGCCATTCGTGCCCATGACGTCATCTTGTTGTTATTTGTGTTTTGTTTTTATTTGAGGTTTATAAATGCCAGACGACGAATAGTTCAGCCGATGATCGACCAGACAAACAGAGCAGGTGGGATTCTGCATATTAAGCGCTCTTAGGACTCGACGCATTCTAAAACGCATATACTGTATAGGGCTATAGGCCTATGCGTCTTTGGCCAATCAGAGGGACGACAGAGCAACGAGTTCTTACGTCGATGGCGGCCAACGTGTTAAGTTTGGCCAGTGTTTATTCTAGGCATTCTCTGGGGGAATCCCCCCAAATTTGAATCCCCCCCAATTTTTTGGCAAGTAGTATGATCTCCCCAATGTCTGCCCCCCAAAAAAGATTTCAAACTGAACCCCAATGTCTAGGTGGCTAGAATAGCCACTGAGTTTGGCTATTAGTGAAGAGAGGTGCTTGTGAAAAGTAGCAAACTGGGATAAATACATCTTTTAAAGCATTTTTCCGTTGATAGTTTAGTTGAGACGTTTTAGTTTATTGAACTAGTATTTAATATTTATGATGTGAATTTAACATCGTATAACCCGTTTTTATCTGCTCTTAGGGCCTCCCAGCGGATACAGCCCCGAGGGAGCTGGAATGGGGTTCATGGATGGACAGTCTCTGATGCGAGGACCAGGCAAGGACGGTGTTTCTCGTCACATTTAGCTCATTCTTTTGTCGGTGCTTTGGTTATGTGAAATTTTGAATATACTTCTGGAAATGTGAAATTTCGCTCAATTGACGGTTGAGGGGGTTTTCCTTTCTCCTCCCCCACCCACCTCCATTCGTTTCGGCGTCACCATAGTTGGCGTCTGTGTCACCCTCGGTTCTCTGAGTCACCCTTCTTCTACCCCCCCCCCCCCCCAACCCACTGCCATTACCGCCCTCTTTCTTGCGTTCTCTGGCCTGCCTGTCCCCACTAACATCTGTCTATCGTATGCACTCGAATGTTTTATGGGGAATTTTGGTTTCTTCCGCTCTGCTGCTTCCACTTTTGTTCGGACGACAGTTCCTCCTCTCTCCTTCCCCCTCCCCCTCCCCCTCCCCTTCCCCACTCCATATGCTCCTACTGCGCATGCGCAGATACCGCCGCCGCAATAAATCAAAGTTGTCGGAGTCTTTTATTTCGTTTCCGCTTCGCTTGATCTTCGGCGCCGCCTTCGATTGCTCGTCACCGCTTCTTGGCCCACGACCTCTGACCTTTGACTTCTACGGTCACGCTCGACTGGCAGCCAAAGGGTCGGTCGAAGGATTTTCGGGTTTACTCGGTAGGGGGCCGACGAGGTTTTCGCAGCGGTTGCTGTGAGAAAAGCGTTGTGTTTAGCCGCCAAATACACTTGATCATTGTTCGTAAATACATTAGTAATAGCGGCCATGCATGTCACAAAGGCAGTCGGGGAAATCGAGTTTTTAAACACCGACAGGGTTGCGGCGAAGGAGGAAACGCAGACAGACAAACAGACAGACAGACAGACAGACAGACAGACAGGCAGAGACAGAGACCACGGAGTATCAGATGCTGAATCCTTTACGGACTCCTAGATGGAAACGTCTCTAACCGAAGTAGACCGCTGGGGCGGGGCTACATCCTGGCACAAGACCCGGTTGGTTTAAAAGCGAGCGTTGCAGTAATCGAGACGAAGTCTAATCGGAAATGACGTCAAGAGAATGGTCATGTGACCGTCGCGGTGGCCAGAACGAGGCTGGCGTCGATTTGATTTCACTTCCGGTTCTCTTTTGTTGATTCTCGAGTTCTCCACTTAGTGGGCTACTCACCCGATTTTCGCGCTTTTGGCCTTCGCGTCCCTCTGTTCGGACGTCTGCCTCTGCGTGGGTGTAGTGGGAAATATGGTGCCGTTGAAAAGTGTCTCCCGGCGCCTCTCTGCATCCGTTTTCTGTTGACAGTTCTTCGGCTGTAGTTTGGTTTTAGGCAGACAATCTTAGTTGGACAATGTCGTCGTGGATTTCCGTTATGTAGTACTGAGTGAAGTATGATGCTATTCGATAATTTTGATGATTACTTTGAAGCCCAAATTAGTAGACAAATTCTAGGTAAGATGGATAGAAGGGGCTAGATTCTTGTCTTTGGTCCGATCTTTTCAGTAAGTCTCTTTTTCATTTGATGGCGTATGTATCCTTATAGTGTGACGTGGTCTTTTGAAAGTCGGTCAGAGAAAAAGTAGTTCCGAACCATTGCTTTTGTTGCGTTTTTCTTTGGGTGTCGCGCGGGATTCTACGTAGAATCAAAGCGCGAGAGAGGTGAAACGAACAGATACAGGCAGACAGACACACACAGAGAGAGAGAGAGAGAGAGAGAGAGAGAGAGAGAGAGAGAGTGAGAGAGAGAGAGAGAGACAGACAGACAGACAGACAGACAGACAGACAGACAGACAGACAGAGAGCGTGGGACTTGGAAGTATGCTTTTGAGGGCAGTAAATCTTGTATTAGGAGACGGAGGCTATCGTTTGGTCGGAGGTTTTCGTCTTCAAAGCGACAATAATTACCCGGGACGAGATGTAAAGAACGACCCGCCCCTTCCGGCCGCCTTCCCCGGCCCCCACAGCGCCCGTGCGTCGTCTTGCCCCTCCGTCCGTCCGTCCGTCCATCGTTTATTTATGCGGGTGCCAGCGTAGGTGGGGGGGGGGAGGCATCGACCGGTAGGGATAATTGGTGACTGATGCACGCGGCCGCAATGGCCGACAGCAAGAAGCATCGGTCGGCTTTTAATCGGCCTTAATCGGAGGAGGAGCCGACGGTGGAGAAAAATGTGGGGGGGGGTGGGGTGGAGGGGAATTCTAGAGGGGCCAGAGAGCAGGTGGATTCCAACGCCATCCATCCACACATCCATCCACACATCCATCCATCCATCCATCCATCCATCCATCCATCCATCCATCCATCCATCCATACATACATCCATCCATCCATCCATTAGTAAACCGCCTGGACGAAAATCACTGAATTGGGGCCTCATTGAGTGTTCGCGACCGTGGCCTTGAGCAGCGTGTTTTTGTGTGTGTTGCCGCAAGCCATTTGTCTGCAGTTTTCTTCTCGCGAATCCCGACTGTTGTTGCTATGGTAACGGAAGCTGCGTTGCGGTTGCCATGGTTGGTCGCTAAGTCGACGTAAATTGGCTGGGATACCGAGATTTATTCGGATCTATGAACAGTTCCATTTCATTTTGTCCTACTTTCTCTTTTCTCTGCAGTTAATTTGTTATGCTTAACATACATCAAGAGATACAATAATTCGCCTCCAAATTCCTAGGATAGGAGTTGAATTTCTTTTCTTAATTGACCGCAGCAACGGAACTTAATTAAAGCACTTAATTAAAGATTAATATTAAAAAGATAATTGTTTTCGTTTTATTTTTTTCAGGCATGCAGAACCTGGCTGTTGCTTCTGACATATTCTGTTCTTCGCCTACTTCTCCCTATCCGTCTATCAGTCACCTTCGACCTCCCCCGCAGCTGCACCCGCAGACGATGTTCCTTCCGGGCCACCCTCACCACACCATGATGATGGCCCACCACGGCGGTCATCTGGGCGGCCACCCGGGCCTCGGGCCAGGCCCCAGTCCGCCCCTGCATCCGACCATGGACGGTCTAGGCCAGATACAGGACATTCACGCCGGGTAAAACGAACGACGACGACGACGACGACGACGGATGATCTGAACATTTCGCAGATATTATTTGAGAGCGAAAGTGAAACCGAAAGTGAAACTGTTGTCGGCCTCAATTTCCATTTTGAAGCTCGAGGAGGATGGAGCAGTGTGAGTCATAGGAGAGGAAAAAATGAACTCCAGGTCGAGTGAGGTGAGATGTGGCAGGGGTGGATTCGCTCCCCCCACCCCCGCACCCCCAACCCCCGCCATTCCCTGATCCTGCCATTATACAGTTCAGAGGTCAGGCGCTTTGCTGTGCCCATGTTGAATTCGCCCGTCGCTGATCTTTATTAACGCTGCGCTGGTTCCACGGGATCCCGAATGACCGGACGTTGATCTTTGCGCTGGTTCTCTGCTGTACAGCTAGACTAATATTAATGGCGCAAGCGTTTTATAGCGCCGTGAGTTCCGGAGGAGGAGGAGGAGGAGGAGGCGGTGGTCGCCGAATTTCACCCCATAGAGTTCGAAACGCCGCTTCGTTCTGTTTTGCGTTGATAAATTTCGTCGCGTCCGACTCCCCCCCCCCCCACCCCGTCTCCATGGTTACCTCCCTCGCGATGATCTTTCTTCGTTTAGTGTAACGTTTCTATGCTCCCTAAAAGATTCCAGCGTGGCAGTGAAATAGCAGCGCAGCAAACGACGATTTGTGGTCTTTGGATCCACCTGGCGACGGAAAGCGTCGATCACCTTGATCGCAATGTCGTCTCTTAAGTTTCGGTCGTACATTGGCTGTGATGGCGCACAATAAATTCCAATTACGTTGGCTTTTAAAAGCGTAGCTGTCGATCGCCCGCCCTTCCCGGGTTCTCGTTGTCAGAGTGAAAGAATGCTTCGACCGTCGCCGCCGCGCTTAATGGACTCGTTCGAAAGGAATCGGTCCTTTGCTTTTGGCTGATTTCCCAACAAATTGGGTTAAGAGTTTCCTCCGCAACTTTGCAACTAGGTTTCTGAACGTGTCGGGACATTTCCTCGTCTTCTGCGCTCGTCGCTGGCGGCACTGAAAGAAACGGGGCGGGGGCACTTTTAGATCTCTTGCATCATCCGTCGGCTGTAATGCAATTGTACCGTTTTTATATAGCGCCGCATTTTAACAGCAACGTTTTTATTATACTAGAGCATGAATTTTTAAAATAAAGTCGTCATCGGCGGCAGACCACTGTTTGGAACGACGACGCGAATGAAGTTGACAGTTAAATTCATTCTAAAACGGAAGAATCCTGCTTTGATTTGCTGCGTTGACAGTTTTTCTTTTGAAGCAAAGAATGCATTTCTTGCGGTTCGGACTTAACGCATGTACTGTATACAGTGTACGATGTCTATGTATTTAATGTTAACGTTCGTTTTGTTTTTATAAACACGATGACAAAGATTAATCTGCATTATCGCTTGTTTTAATACAATGCATCGAAATGTATACACAATTAGACAGACAGACAGAGGGAGAGAGAGAGAGAGAGAGAGAGAGAGAGAGAGAGAGAGAGACGGATGGAAAGTGTACTAGATGAGGGGAACAGTTAATAACAGTGCTTTTGGTTATGCCATTGATCCGGGATTATGTGAAAGCGACTGCATTTGACCTGTGATCACATATTCCTATTTGACAGCCGTTGACCACTGTGTGTGTATATATATATATATATATATATATATATATATATATATATATATATATATATATATATATATACGGCTTCAGATGTAGTTAGAAAGCAGTTTTTATTTAAATGAATGTCGATACTTGATTGCAAAATTCGATGATTGATTGTCACTGGTCGATTCTTAGACATTTCGGAGCTTAGAATTCTGTTTGGCGAGAATTGTAAAATTATCGCTCTTCACTATTTTGCTGATTCTGCAGTTTATTGTGTTGCTTATTAAGCAGGTTCAAAGTGATACTCGACACCTGCTAAATGGACGCTAATATATTGACCTATATAGGGTCTACACTGTGCGAAATCTAGTGCTTAATGTTGGAAATCCTCATCTGTATGTCGTCTAAAATATTTTCAATGTGAAATTACTTTTTCAATTCCCCGACCGTATCAGTGACGTGTTTGTTGTATGCCCCGACAATCGATTGCGCTTATATTGCAGGTGTGCAATCGCAACAATTGTGAGAGGCGTTGGCGTTAATTTTTAAAATGTAAATAGTGACATTTTTAGAGAATTTGTAGAAAACGTGCTGACGATTTTGTGAATGAAGAAATTTGTACATTCAAAGAGACTGAGACTGGATTTGTCTTTCTTGTTTTAACTTGTAGCGTATACTTGAGAGATTGATTCTCGTCATAATATTTCATTCGGTCGCAAGTATATGCAACTATACTGCGGCACTGACCCTCCACCGAAGGCGCTAAATAAATTCACGAGATTTTACTTGCTTACTGTAGCACTGTAAAGCAGAAAAAACGAAGCTGGATATAGGGCCTATATCTGGAAATGGCTGTTAGAAACAGTTTGGTTGGATTCGTTAAATTTAAGAGCTTTGATTAGCGGCTGTAACGCAAGATGTTCTTAGACGCAAAGCTTTTTAGTTGCTTCACGTCTATCAACAAATGGGAACTACTTTGGTCCAATTTTACGACAAAACTGAATGTTTTAGAACTCTTTTCATACGATTTGGAAATAACACATAGCTTCGAAGCGTTATCATTTAAAAAGCAACTTACTTTGGTTATTCGAAGAAGGACTTAGATGCACGTAGTTCACGTAGGCGTATGACTGGATTTGCTATATGACGAACAGCTACATCCATGGTCTAAATTTTGCATTGGCGTAGCCACGAGGGGACACTGGGAAGAGACCACACACCCCCTATTCTGGCTTGGACCTGTCGAGCTTCTGTACAACCATTGAGAAACTTTTATGGAGTGAGGATGAAAGTCTACTGGCCCCGGGAACTTAGTTGTATTGCAGATTTCGGCCATTCTGTCATTTATGCCTAATATACAGTACGTGTTATGTTTTCGTGTATTTTCTGTCATTTCAACGTAGACTAATTTCTTGAATATAAATAATATAACTCAAAACTCCAGCAGGAGGGGCTCCGTCCGTTCCCTACTCAGGGGCCCCACGACGTTCCTCGGGCCCCTTAGTGTGGAACTGGGCGACGTTGATGATCCCAAGTGATGGCACCGACCATATTCTATCGCCCTGGCTACTCCACTGTTCATTTGTGGCGCTCCTCAGACGCCGCCGCGGAACAGGGCAGTTATTAATAATTATCAGAGTGACAATCGGTGAAATATGGTCGACGGATGTGATTGTGACACCCGACTGACAATGTCTTCCCGGTGTCTGGTCGCCGTCGGATGTAAGGGCGACGCTACCACCCCCCCACCCCCAAACCCCCGCTAAAATCGCAATTTCCCGAGTCCAGTCCTTTAAGGACTTCTTTCCTATTTTCCGGCTGCGAGGTCCGTCGTTGATGGACGCGACCGGATAAGGATTCGAGCTGCTGCTGCTGCTGCTGCTGCTGCCTCTGTCTCCGTTTGACATCTTCCAACGTCCTCTGCTCGTCAACGAACTTCCCGAAGCCCTCTGTAACTAATGGCTCCGTATACAAAACCCTCTTCCTCCGCCTCTTCCTCCTCCTCCTCCTCCTCCTCCTCCTCCTCCTCCTCCTCCTCTTCTTAGGCGTCAGTGATAATGGCATTTCGTGTTAATTATTCCTTCGCGTGCAACTTGCACACGGTCGCCGGTACATTTGAAAGTCGAATGATAGAGGCCGACGGTGGTGGTATACACTGTGGCATTTTGCACTTGGTGTGATGCTAATCGTCCGAAAACAATTACTGCGCCTGGAGTCGCCCCCGTCGGCTCATTTCGATGGAAAATTATGCATCTAGGCGGTTTATTTTAGGCGATTGTCGAAACACGCTTGTTCCTCTTGCAAAGCATCCGGAAAAACCGTTGAAAAACAAGGCTATTCAGTTGACCGTCAACTATTTTCCAAAGGTCAAAGGAGGTGGTATCGCCGAACCGGGAGCGACTCTGGATACGAATAGGAGCTATGGAAATCTTACGTTACATTACTATTTAAACAGAGTCTCAATGAAAATCCGAAAACAGTGATAAGACGTGACTGTAATAAAACCATTTAATGAAATCACTAGTTCTAATATATATATATATATATATATATATATATATATATATATATATATATATATATATATATATATATATATATATGTAATTCAATTGTCTAGAAACCATAATGTTCATTGTTGCAAGAGCTTAGTAACATGATAGTCGACAAGTTCGTTAGGACTACCACTGCAGCATTTCATAGAATTAAATGACATTATTATTGAAAAGATAACAATTATTAACCTAACGAAAATCAATTAGACATAATCAATCAGAACGGGTGCCAGGCAGAACGGGTGCCAGCCAGCACGGGTGCCATGGGTGCCAGCCAGCACGGGTGCCGGCCAGCACGGGTGCCAGCCAGCACGGGTGCCAGGCAGCACGGGTGCCAGCCAGCACGGGTGCCAGCCAGCAACAACAACAACAACTACTACTACTACTACTACTACTACTACTACTACTACTACTACTACCAGGGTGTGAAAATTTCGATATTTGCTTTGGGGGTCGAAAGAAATTTTGCAAAGTTGCCAGCCAGCACGGGTGCCAGCCAGCACGGGTGCCAGCCAGCACGGGTGCCAGCCAGCACGGGTGTCAGCCAGCACGGGTGCCAGCCAGCACGGGTGCCAGCCAGCACGGGTGCCAGCCAGCACGGGTGCCAGCCAGCACGGGTGCCAGCCAGCACGGGTGCCAGCCAGCATAATAATAATAATAATAATAATAATAATAATAATAATAATAATAATAATAATAATAAAGTAAAGTAAAAGCAAAGTAAAATCTCGTGGATTTCTATAGCGCCTTGGAAAGCAGCACAACAGTAGCTGCTTATTCTTAGGCGCTCAGCCTTTCTTAAAATAGCTATAGGAAAGGTGTGGGATCAGCCAGGCAATAGTCAATATCCGAAGGGCAGTGAGGCTAGGTTGTTACAGCTATGGCGGAAATGATTTAAGAAACAGGAAGGATTTAAGCTTAGACCTGAAGACTTGATAATAATAATAATAATAATAATAATAATAATAATAATAATAATAATAATAATAATAATAATAATTCAGATTGGAACTCTTTTAGGACAGTATGAACCCCTGTTAAGAAAAAAAGAGCACTGCGCCCTAAGCAAAGAGCACTACTACTACTACTACTACTACTACTACTACTACTACTACTACTACTACTACTACTACTACTACTACTACTACTACTACTACTACTACTACTACTACTACTACTACTACTACTACTACTACTACTACTACTACTACTACTACTACTACTAATAATAATAATAATAATAATAATAATAATAATAATAATAATAACTTACTGACTGAAAATATTTGGAGCTTTTTTTATTTTAGTCTATCGTAGCTTAGATCTATGTATTTGTATGTCTGAAAATTCTATGGTTTAAAGAGACAGAGACAAAATTCTTGTTTAATACAAATTTCAGTTATTAATATATAAAAATAGCAGTCAGATAGACGAGAGACGCCGAAATGTCAGCCTGCGAAGTAAAGTTATTCGTCGTGGGATCCGTCCTCGTCGTTGTCCTCGCCTTTCTATATCGGAGGCACCAGGGCCCCGCTGATGAGACCCTCGACCCCACCGCCACCACTGGTCACATGGCCCGGGTGCTGAGGGGTCTGTTGGCGGCCGAAGACGCCGTACCACTCGACCGGGACCTTCGCGTCGCCATCGGCTTCGGCAGCTGCGTCGATGTAATCGCATCGGCCGCCGACGTTCTGCGGACCCTCAACGCCTCGGTACCAGAAGACCCTCAACACTTCAACACCGTCCACGATCAGGAGGAATTCGAGAGGATCTTCGCCTACTTCTTTCGTCACGGAGCAGCGGCTGAGTAGGGAGCGTTTTCCTAAAGCTAAGAGGCTCATATTTTTAACGATTTGGTTGATATGTTCCGTGACAATATTCGTACATTGGTGTCTGTCTTCGTTTACCGAAGAAGGATTTGTTTGAACCAGAACTACTTGTTCACTTCCAGAAATGTTTCTTTTACACATGGAGAAACTTTTATAGTAAACTTTCTTTATGATCCCACAGCAGAAGTCAGAAATCTTTGTTGTAAAGCTTTGGTTGAGTTGACATATGCAGAGCCTTACTATGTACTGTACAGCACTGATGGTAAATGTTGCTATGCTGAAAATCAAGTAACGTTGAAAGGATTAACATGATGTGAGTTTTGTTCTTTTAGTCTTGTTCTTTTTTATATCTAAGTTTTGAATTATTTCTGTTCCAGACGATACACAAACAATGAGACCTTCTTCAAAAAGCTTGCAGCCATTGCCAAGTTATATTCTGAGACAAAAGTTGAAGTCGGAGGTAATGCTCCAGTGATGGCTAGAAGCTTCTTACGACTCGGAGTCCGAGTTTTGCTTGGCGCCCAAATGACTGAGGAACTGCGGCACAGAATTGGTTCAGAGATTGAAAGTAAATGCTGCTAGAGACTTCTTTGATCTTTATTCTGATGATAACAGTTATTACTATTACTATTACTTTAAATTTCATGATTTATTTATCTTATAATAGGTTTTGCTGTCTGCGTTATATGACATGGTTTCTTATTGTATTTAGGCTGAATTCCATATTGTTTTTAGAAGAGTATTAAACTGTTGTTAATATTAATATTGTTAGTTAATATTTTCAGTTACCGGTGAAAGTGTGATGCATGACGACATTCATCTAATCCTCGAATACAAGAAAGGAGAAAAGTGGGGAAAGTACGCTTCCCCAAGGGCCAACCGGTCAGTTTCACCACGATCCTATTTTCTATTTCGGTCAACAAGTTCAAAAGTTAACTACGATTGACAAGTGTTTAAGCGTAAGATTTGCGGAATTTTTCACGTGGAATTTACTGGAATGCTTGATATTGTTCCAGATTTATAATTCACAACGACGCCAACAATCCTCTGCTTTCTACTCTTGAGTCGTTTGGAGATGCGGTCAGCAGATTTTCCCCGCATGTCGTGGTTGTTGGAGGACTTCAAATGATGGACAACTTTCCATTTCTACCAGGTACACTTCCACATGCAGACTTCCATTAAGCGGTCATTTACATTCAGGATAAAGTCTTCCGTTTCAGGAAATGTTATGCTGATTACAGCAGTGTTTTGCTTTAAGGGTTGTGTTTATATTTATTGATGCAGCGTGAATTCTTGAACTATTTATGTTTAGCTATTTTTATATTCAATTTCACTCTGGCTCATACCAGCCAACCTATGAAACACACTTGTTTTACTTATTTTACTTGTTGCAGCCGTAGTTCAATGGATTACTATGGTGTAACTTCTCTTACTTATTGCTATTATTAATGTTGCAAGTGATGTTGTTTTGTATACCAGGGCAACGGCAGTCACGTCTTGAAAAGCTGGCAGCCGTTCTAAGCTCAGTCCCAAAGAAAACGCACATCCACTTTGAAATGGCTTCATTTGTTGAGCAGGAGTGCCTGAAGGACATTATAGACAACGTAGTGTTCTATTCGAACTCGCTCGGCATGAATGAGCAGGAGCTTCCTAACTTACTCGGCATGCTGACGAACAACTCCATTACCATCGTTTCTGACCCAAATCCTCGCATCGCAAGCACGCTCGACCAGATGCGAATGCTCTATCAGACGCTTCATGAAATTCCGGAGACCGGCGGCAGACGACGGTTGACCCGACTACACGTCCACACGCTCGCCTTTCAGGCGATCATGACCCAGCGAGGGTCGACTTGGAAGAACTCCAAATCGGCCGCCGCTAAGGCTGCCTTGGTTGCCAACCGACACACGTGCGGCTCAAAGCAGATCGAGATCGACAACGCTCGATTGCTCATGGACGAGTCGTTTTCTACGAGCATCGAACACGGCAGCGAGCGTATTGAATTCAGGCCCGAGCAACCGGTTTCGTGCTGGCAGGAGGGGGAGGTCGACATCTGCCTCGCCCCCGTTCTCGTCTGTACTCAAGTCGTGCAGACGGTTGGTGGCGGTGACAACATATCAACGGCAGGCCTTGTTCTTCAGGTCTAGAAGTTGCGAATAATCTCGGCATTTTATATTCAGATGCTTACAAGGGAACAATGGTGACAATACTAATATTTTTGGCATATTTAAACTAATTTCTTCTGGCTCTAATATTCATTCATGCTCAGCTGGATTAATTATTTATTGGATATAAAGCTTAACTTTTGTTGTTGAATTGTCTCTTGGTGCCGTCATAGAAATTATGGTTTCTTAAACATGTGACAAAAGCTTTTGGCATGAATTTGCTTCTATGGGTCATAGAATTTTGTTTTAGATCAGCCATATGCCAACGACGATAAATTTTTAGGTGTGGCTTTTCCCTCTGTTTTGCTGAATTTGTTTACGGCAGGGAATTTTAAAATTTGTCTAAATGCTTGCACTTTATTTGGTCGGTATAATTAATTATTTGCAAAGCAGTTTATAACTGTAATATGATAAAACTAGTATTTTTTATTAATTTCAGAGTAATACTTAGTGCATTTCTTGTTAGTTTGACCGGTTGAACATGACATATTATGTCAAGAATTTGTTTTGATTCACGCTTTTTGGTTTTGTCGTGATTTTGAGTTTGTTTTTGAGCCAATTTTTCAGTCTTGTGTTTTCATCCCTACAGTCGATGGTAATGGTTGTATCGAATGGATTTCATTTGCCCTTTTCTGTTTAGCAACGATAATTCCTAACATCTAATTGAATACTTCAGTATTTGAAGTTTATTGTTGTGCATTGTTGAATGGGAAACTGAAGGCCTGTTGCTTATTCAACATGTTTCGAATATTTGTTCTAGTGCTTGGAAAATTCCTATTATGCCACATCTGACTGGACATACGTGCATTTTCAGTAGGAAAGGATGTACATTGGTACATTGTACTGTGGCACCATTCCATGTATATCGCTAATTTGGTCTCTTACATATCTGAGGCTATTCAACAAAGTCTTCAGAATACTGTTGTGTTGATGCTATCAACAACTTCTACTTACATATTGTTGATTTGGTCCTAAAATTGTAGACTTCTTTGATTTTATAAATTTGTTTTGTTAGGAAATGTGAAACAATAAAAAGTTTGCTCTGCAGTTGCTACTTTGGTTTTTTCTTGTCATTTCCATCGATGTTTCTGACTTGAATCATAGTAATCAACAACAAGAGAAAAATTGTTCAAAGGACCAATCAATAAACTTTCATTTATGTCGCAATCATAATGCTGAGGGTCCCTGTGGACAATTTAGTAAAACCTGAATCAGATGTGGTCCTCCACAAACTGCTCAATATACTGTAACATCTAAATATTAAATCTGACATCAGTTAGTGTAAGAAGGCGTCTGCACTTTCATACACTTCGCTCATTTGACGGTCCAGGCTGAGGCCGGGTGACTTCGGTCGATGAAACCGACGATATTACTTTTGCGGCAACAATTCTTGCGCTTTTGTGTAGATTCTTCAACTTCTCTTCAATTTTCGTCACGTCGACTGCGTTCTGAACGACAACGGTGTACAACAGGCTGAAAAGTCTCTTTTCATACGCAATTTTTCAAAACTTCACACTTCTCAAGAAAATAATTAAATGGAAACATTCTAATTCAGATGGGAATGCAAAATGGCTGCTACAATTGACAAGAAAATGAATGTTCATTATAAACTATAATTCACAACAAAGGAAAGAAAAACGGCGGATAACATACCAGGCTGGGCAGTATCTGGCGTCGAAAGCTTATTACAGCAATCGTCAGGAAGTTGGCCAATTGAAGACAGATGTCGGCATCTCTGCTTGATTGCATTTCAAACTTTCCCTTTCAAAAATCAACAACAGATGTCTCCCCCGTAGACTAAAACCTAACATATAACAAAATTCTTAGAACAAAAACATTATTTATGGCAAAATTCTGAAATTAAATATCACACAGACAGAAACAGAATTGCATTATATTATGTTAATTTCTTACGAGTGCATTGAGGAAATCCATACGTCTGAGCGGTCGCAGCTGACTTGGAGGCCTATTGGCCAACAGACACGCCTGCAGTGAAATGGTTCTAAGCAGTGAATCCATATCGTCCACGGCCACCGTCGTCCTACTGGGTGCAACGGTTGCATAGCTGTTGCTCAGTCGATGCCCTGGCAACGCTGGAAGTAAAACATAAAAATGGACAGAATTACAAACAAAAAACCAAGCGGCAATTCCTCAGCTTCAATTAAAACATAACAGTCTTCTTCTTCTTCTTCTTCTTCTTTAGGTGCTGTGTATTTCTACGTTAGCGATCATGGATTGCCACTTTGTTTGACCTAGTCATCCTCTTACTAATTCGATGTTATTCTTTAACATAACATAAAGTCAAACAGGTAAGTCAAAATCTGAAGGTCAAAAGGTCCCGTATGAAATGTGAAAGAGACTGACTCACATGCAACTGGTTTAATTGAACTGTCTTTGAGCTCAATCCAAGAAAAACGACCGTCCGAAGACACATCATCTGCAAAACACACAACGGCACAAACGGGATTCACCACGGAGGCTGCCACAAGGAAATCGTTAAAAACTCAAATGAAAGTCTAATTAATAAAAGCAAAAATTCATTTAACACGTTTCTCAATCAATTATAGATAAATACCGGTATATAATACGCTAAAAGAAAGTATACAGAGAATCTCTGAAGGTGTCTCACCAGATTCCATCTTCACACGAACTCTGTTCTGGCGTCCGATTGTCTTGATGGTTTTTTCAGCACTCTGCCTTACTTCATCCTTGTTGAATGCTTTTCCAGTAATCATTCTGTAGGTCTCGGGATTGTTGTAACACTAACAGCAACAATACCATCTCTAATTTACTGTCAGATACAAAAGGCACATAATTTTAAAATGAAAGAGAAAATTTCATAAAATTTAATTATAAGAAAGACTGCACAACATCGCCACAAATTATATGAAATGCTGACGATGACTAAATATAAATATATTTTAGGAAACAAATTTAACTTTAATTCTTGTACTTGCCATAAATTGCAACAGGTGGTCGGTGCCTGAGATGTGCTCAACAACAGAGAAAACCGAGTCAAGGTTAACATCACAGAGGTCACAGGTGTATTCCAATCGACCGTCAAGGTAACGATACTCGGTCAAATAGTCAGCACCTGAGGCAAAAATAGTAAACAGCAAAAAGGAACAACACTCACTCAGTCAAGCTTTCCCTCACAACCTAACACATATTTTTATGCAACACTTTTAACAAATCCGTGAGCTCCAAAGGTGTTAATTAGTCGCTTCATTTTCCTGCCAACATGTCAACATCTGTTGTCAGTCACGTGACTTAGTGGCTATAGCTCCCAAAATATGGGCAAATGATTTTTCATATCTTAAAATGGAGAGTGTTGATTTTTAGCACAGGTGACCAACTGCCCAGGTGAATAGATGGCCCAAAATTAAGACTGAACTTTTCAAAAGAAAGGCATAAAAGAAACATTGATAGTCAGAGTAACGCAGTTATCAAGTGCCTAAGGCAAAATAACAGCAAACTAGACTCACCGAGAATAGGACCAGCACAGACTTGCAACTTCTTTTCCAACTCTGAAAAGCATCCAGAAGAAGATGAGGAAGAGGAGGTAGAGGTGACACTGGCAGAAGACACAGGTCCACGTCTTGCATCAAGCAAACCGGTCACTGTGACATATGAATTTCAAGATACCGTGTTACACCATTAGGAAATCTTCGTTCAAACTAAATACCAGCAAAGAGACTTGTAGAAACATCCTATAGAAGCTTACAATATAACAAGCTCTATCCAAAAGAATACTACTTTATACCCTGGAATTGCTCGCTGCTTTGGAAAATGAAAATACCCACCAAAGGCAGGGCTGTGACCTGCTGACTCAGCATTTTCCTCCATTTTGAAGACCCTTGCATGAGCCTTGGACTCTGAAGATATAACTGGTTCTGAAGCAAACAGCAACAGTACAAGCATCACATAAGAAGCATTGTGGAGCAGCATAAAAGAAAAATTAGCATATGCTTCAGAAGGAAATTATACACATATGCAAATAAGATGACCAATTGACCATAAATTAAAACTTATGCAGATGGCACACAAAATGAAGCAAAATGCTACAAAGAAGCTTACTTCGAAATGAGCCTTCAGCCATCTGAAAGAAATCACATCAGATAAGTTATCAAACAGGACACATGACTGAAGCAGCAATTGTCCAAGAATAAAGCCACATTTAATGCCTCATTTATGCAAAATTTTCCACCCAATTGTTTTGCATCATAAATAAACTCATCAGATCAAGAACGGATGCAAAAATTGAAGAGTAGACACAAGCCGAATGACCATTTCAAAGCAATTCTCAAGATTATATCCACTATTTCTTCCTAAACAACATATATAACAATTATTCCTTTCAACAGTTTAACCCAGTCAAAACCAAAGGCAGGGCAGATTAACCCAGTCAAAATCCTTTTGGACAGCAAGGGCCAAATTGTTATGGCAGTGTCTGCTCGAGGGCCATGTAACTAAATAATTTTTCTACGGGCCCCAAAATATTTTTAAAAGTTTTATGTTTTTTAGAGTTTGTGCTGGAAAAGGTTCAAAACTTCTAAAAAAATATGCATATAAAGTGCAAACAATTAGTAATGACCCTTTTTGCTTGGCATACATTAAAAAGGTGATGACCTTTTTTTGCAAAGAGAGCTGTGTGGGCCGGAGGGCCGGATTAAACTCACACTGGCAGGCTGGATGGATGTGGCATGCAGACCGTAGGTTGCTGACCACTTATATGATGTAAAACAAGTTAACTACTAAAACAGCGAACCTGACGATGCCTTAGACCAGCCATGTGTAATTCATGTGTGAAGAAATCATCACAGGTAACTTCACAGATCTACAAAGAATTCCAGCAAAGACTATTAAATCAGGCCATCATAAAAACAAAAACAAACATCGAATTCTAAAAACTTCACCCACATTAGTCCATGTCCATTGCTAATTTGCTATTAAATGAACACAGTTTGTTTAAGGTAAAAGTGAAAGCAAAACTTTTATGGTTGTCTCACTGGCAGAAGGCATAAACATCCATGTTTATGACAGGAAAGGCCTGATTCAATCAGACCATAGGCACTGTCAGTTAAACAGACTTTGTGTCAGTGCAAACTATTTTTTCCTGTGGTTCAGGAATTCTTTAAAACTGCTGCCAATCTGCTTTTCAATCCAAAAGGCATGGCCATGTTCTATTTACTGTCAATCATTACTACACTTGACATGATCATGATCATCATCATAACCAACACATCATCACTATGGCTGTTTTAAAATAACAAAGGAGATGAAATATGTCTCACATGACATGCATAATTCATCTTAATCTCTTCTTTTGGTTTGGTTCTTGCAATCCAGTTGCCAGGCATCAGTGGCTCCATCTGGTGCCCAAGTGACAGATTCACAAAATGCTCATTCTCTCTCTGGAAACACACATGTCAGTATATAATAATTCCAACATCATCTTGAGACTGAATTTTAAATTCACGAGATGAAACTTTAGCATCAAGTAAATTTGACGTCACAACAATCCAAAAGTACAACAAAGAGCAAATGATTCAAAGCGTTAAGGTACTGCCATGTGACTCACGTGCATAGTATGAGGTGTCCTCACACCAGTGTTCTTTGAAAATCCATGATGGTAATCCATCACTTCGACTCCTTTTGGGTCAAAGCTCGAATTTTCCAACTCCCAGTTTCTTGGGGGTCGAGCCCTGCTCCCGAGGGCAGCAGGCACCGGCGGATCCATGAGAGGCCTCAAGGGTGCTCTGGCCAGAGGCACAGGAGTTGGAAGCAGGGGAGAGGAGAAATAAGCACTAACTGGAGTTGGATAAGTGGAAGGGAAGGAGCTGAATGGAGAAACCGGAGATCGGAGCAGTGGGACCTTTGGGCCGTGATGAAACACCGGCTCCGGTGGCTCCATCAGAGGGACCACCGCTCCGCTGTTGCTCCACCCTTCGTAACCAGAATTCGAAACAAACCCGGTGTTTGGCGACGGCAAAAGTGGCACTTTCACATGCGGCATGAGGGGATCATATGTATATGGCACGGTCCTTTGCACTCCTGCGGCAGACAACGGACCGCCGATGGCAGTTGTCTTTGGACCCGACGGACCAGGCGCAGTCGAAGACGACATTAATGGTCTTATCGCAGAAGGTTTGGTGTCAACTTCTGGTTTTGGCATTTCAGCATCTTTCTTTGAATTGTCTTCTAATTTCATTTGAGGCTGGGTCAGGTGCTGTGAAGACGCCGCTGCATCCTTTGCCATCGCCCTGTTAATGGCTTCGGAGAGAATAGCATCGTCATCGTCCCCAGCATCATCATCTTGTTTAACTTTTGTGCATGGAACTGCAACAGTGGGAACTGACCCTACCGTGGCAGATGGTCGACCGTCCTTTACAGGTGCTGGTCCGTCTGACCCAACAGTGGCCACCGGTGAAGCTGCAAATGGAGCCAGGCTTACCTTCCCTAATGGCAAACAACTGGGACTGTTCGATGGAAGAGACTGACAAACAGCCGACTTCCCAGGCACTGTCTCCATCGCAGTATTGCCCAGTGGCTGTATTTGACTGAGCTGATGCGCCACTCCTGCCACAACAGAAGCTCCCGATACATTTCCAGTTGATGGGGTTCCACTGGCAGCACACATTCCAAGCGGAAGAGAAACAGCTTCAGTTGCAACAGCTCCATGTTTTCCACTGACAGGAGCCTTTACTTCCATGGTTCCACGTGACATATCACCAATCTGAATCCTTGCAACAGCATCTTTACTTGCAGCACCAGTTGGTAGGCAGCTGGTAGAGGGCAAGAACACAGGTTTTGAATGAACCGGTGTCGCCTTTGTGTCTGTCTCACCTGAACATGAAATCGCATTAAGATTCTTCTCCTGTGCAAAAGGATTGGATGCTTCCCGCTGTGCAAAATCCTTAAATGCTCCCGGAGCGGGACTGGCACTCCAACGGAGGCTCTCGCTACCCTCCAAAGAATTTCCTTGCGATACGTTAACAACCGGATCACAGGATTTCTGTGGAAAAGAGACAAGCCCAGACTGGCCTTTCTCTCCTGAAGCTGAAGCTGCCACAACATCCGCCTTGGGCAAAGACGAAGAAGTCAATTTATTCTCAGCAGCGTTCACTCTTTGTAGATGCGAAACAGAATAGATGTGAGCGAAATATGTCTAACAGGACCAATAAGACATTTTAAAAACCAAATCAGTTAGAAAAAATATTTCTGTATAAGGTTAACAGTGCTCATAAACAATCTATTTATGCACTCAGAAGTCAAAAACATCCATACTTTCTCAATAAGAGTGAATTTAACTGCAATTTACTTAAGCTCACAATTAAATCAAAACTATTCACTATTAGCATTATTCTCACAGTGTTTAAAGACAAAAATCAATGAAAATCGATCAGTTAGCATTTATTTATTTCTATAATAAAGAAAATAACATAAAATCTGATAAAGGTTATAAATAAATAAACAATAAATTTGTTTCCAATTATTTTTAATAAAAGAAACATCTCTGAATAAATGAAACTTCTCTGAATATACCTTTGCTGTCTCAAATTTAATGTTACAGACTTCACAATTATATAAGTCATCTTCTTGGTTCTCAGCAGCCATTTGCAATTAAAGGACATAGAACGTATAAAAATCCAGAAAATATCTACAAAAACCAATTAAAACTTCAATCTCCTAGCAGAGTCATTCACTCAATTCTCACCTCCAGAAACCGTAAATCAGAAACACTTAAATACTAAATAGAACCGAACATTATTTGTAATTCCAAATTGTTAAATAGTCCTGGAGGCAGCAAAAGTAAAAGCTTAATTATTCTATATAATTCGCTGTCAGTGAGTGAGTTTTGAGTGCCCGCTCAGAAGAAGCGCTATATAAACGCCTTGTTAGATTACATTTAATATATGACTTTTGAGTGCCCGTTCAGAAGAAGCGCTATATAAACGCCTTGTTAGATTACATTTAATGTATGACTGCTTTATATATATATATATATATATATATATATATATATATATATATATATATATATATATATATATATATATATATATATATATAATGGACCGAGTCATCTGTGTTATTTTATCTGCCTAAGGACACGCTTTATTTCTATACATTTACAAAAAAACATTACAACCGAATAATCAGTTGTAGTCATTCAGATACAGTAAACTACTTGTAGCATATCTTTTCGAATCAATTAAGTTTTAAATAATTTCTTTTAAAACCGACTTACCGCAGAGAAAAACAAACTGTTGCCGCTCGCACATTTATTACAAATTAGCGAACAACGCGTTGTCGCGTTTAGACCAGAGAGGCAGAGACTGATTTTGACTAGGGCTGTACAGCCTGTACACAATTCCACAAATTCTGGTCAAATTTTGGCCGGATTTACACTGCCTACACGAGGGGATTTTTTGACAGTTTCACACTAAGTACTAAGGGCAGTTATAGGTTTTAACATGTAATTATATCAATCAATGAGTAATGAATATTTTTCTGATTAAAATCACTTTGTAAATCCGGCTCCTTCAACGCAAACTTTTGATGTTTTAACTATAGCCACTGCAAGATTGGATTAAGCACATAACAGTAATCAGCTACTACGACGAATAAGGGCACCAAATAAATTTACAAGCTATTTACTTACTTACTATTAAAGTAGCGCTGACTGCCGCTAGTCTAGAGAAGTTGTACAGCTTTGGTCTAGACTCTAGAGCGTCTTTAGTTGTCTATGTTTTCAGTCGATCGAAGAGCATCATGGCAGCAATGGCGACTGCGGCGAACATAGGAGCTGTGAACAACATTTACGCGAAACTGTCGACCGAATGGGACAAAAAGCCCCCGAATCTCGACGAATGTGGACGACTGTTAAACGCTCTCAAGGTCTCCGACTCTCGTATTTTGCGTCTGTGAAAATCGCGAGTAAAAATTGCCGATTCATCACACGGTCGATACTAAGATCGGATATTGAATTTGCTCCCTTCTCTCTCTTTCTCCGGGACGTTTGGTCCCCGGCGTATATGGTGCCACTGTTCTGTCGTAAACTTGAAAACTGGTACTTGGAATGGGTTGCCTTAATGTCAAAGTGTTTCTTTTTCAGGTGAAATTGACCCAGTGTCCAATGAATTTTCTCGCTACCAATTCGGAAAATGACAAAAGAAATGTCATCCTTGCAAGTATGAATGGGAAATTGTTGGTCTTGTTTTGTTAGAAATAGCCTTGGGTGGCAACTTCTGTTCATAATTAGAGACTCATTCGTGAATTTTTAGCAGATGCTGTTATAGAAAATTGTTTCAGGGCCCATTTTGGCCATTCCGAAATGGCTTGAAATTGTATGCCTTGCTTTGCTTCATTAAGTAATGTTAAGCTTAGAAGGGCCAGTTATTAATTTTTGGCAGGGATTTAACTCATTTAAGTATTGACGATTTTGTTATTACTTGTCTTTAATAATTTTTGTGGCTGCCATGTTGCTCTTTTTTCATCTTTATCAGTTGAAATTAGTTGTTAAATGTCAATTTGGGAGAGATTATGTGAAGTTTGAGTGAGGCTCGTTCGGTTTTTACGAAGACTTACATGTAGCTTGTAAGATTTTTGCTGCTTTCATTTGTTTTGTTGGTTTTGAGTTTTTGGGTTTTTACATTTCAGGAGGTGTTTTAGAAATTGGAGCCCAATGGGCAATCGAAACAAAGGATGCAGATGCATTTGAGCGTTACATGGCTCAGCTGAAGCCATACTACTTAGACTACAGGTGAGTGTTCTAGACAACATCTATGGTATTTCAGAGCTTTGATTTAAATGTAACCGGTCGATGGTACAATTTGTGCTGTGACTTAATCAAAGGAGCAGCAATTCAATGTGAATTTCTATTTGATTATGTGATTGTTATAGTTTTGATGACCTTGAAGAGTCGACCTACAAACACCAACTCCTCGGCCTGAATCTTCTCAGGCTGCTGGCGCAGAACAAGCTGGCCGACTTTCACACGGTAAGATCTATAAACTGGTTTTTCCTGCATATATGTTGCTTTTACCTGTCATCTCTTGGGTTTCAATGTCGTAAACTTGTATGCAGGTTGATGAA
Organism: Metaphire vulgaris; assembly: GCA_018105865.1. NCBI lineage: Eukaryota > Metazoa > Annelida > Clitellata > Crassiclitellata > Megascolecidae > Metaphire > Metaphire vulgaris. The sequence continues at coordinate 19,101,660 of CM030838.1, read as the reverse complement.
GCAGGAGCATTCATGGTATAAATTTTAAATTTCAAATGGCTCTTGTGACGCTGGTTTATCTGTTAAATTTTTATTGCATCCAGTAATTGTGCATTACCATGCTGTCATCCTTCGGCTGTTTTAAGTCACTGGTTTCTCAATGCTATCCTTCCATTGTTTGACAGTCAATCTCTGTCATCCTTCTGTCTTTCTTCCCACTGGCTTTGGGATCCTTGTCTGAGGTTTCATTATTAGTGAGTCCTTCCCTTGCAGTGTTCTACTTTTCAGGAATAATACTTGGTATTACCAATGGTCGTTGTTTTGATAGGAGTTGGAACTCCTTTCAACTGAAGACATTCAGAGGAATGTATACATAAGACATCCGGTTCAGATCGAGCAATACCTGATGGAGGGCAGCTACAATAAGGTAACAATAACCTCTGAATTATACCCTGCTAGGTTTGTTGCCTCGAGTAGAATCTAATTACACCTTCAATTTTGTCCATGGTCTGTGTCCATGCCTTTACTTTTCAGACAGCAAGGAAATTTTCTGTTGTTTCATTCATTTGGATGTATCCTTTTAGTTTAGAGGAAATTATTGTAGTTATTACCAGTAAGTGATGTTATCAAAGAATGAGGCTTTGGAATCTATGAAAAATAGGATGTAATACAACTGATTACTTTGAATAAAATGAATTCCTGACTGTAAAGATTTCCAATACAAAATCTAATTCACTGAAATTTGAAATATTTGCTACCGACTGCCTTTATTTCTCACATGTCACCAAGTCTTTGTACTATAATGACTGGAGAAGTGAATTGACAGTGAATGCGAATCATTAAAAGCCCACTTGTACTTTTTGTGCAGGTCTTCACCGCTCGTGGAAATATTCCTGCTCGCAGCTACGGATTCTTCATGGAAATTCTTCTCAAGACAATCCGGTTATTTCACTTTTAAGCCGTGCAGTTAATGTTGAAGTTGAAAGTTCAGTTAAAATGCATTTAATGGCATTGTTAGCTTAGTTTGTTTTTGAGATATTATTCAACCCAAGGAAAGATTTAGGTTTTAAACTCATTTCTTCTATGCTGCAATGTTTCATTTAGTGTCTCTAATATTAATGTAAGATATCTGATCAATTGAATGAAACAGATTTATACTTTATACATGAACACGATGCATTTGCTTTTGAAATTAGAGACGAGATTGCTCGGTGCATCGAAAAAGCGTACGAGAAAATCAGTTTCCACGAAGCCCGCAGGATGCTTTTCTTCAACCAGGACGCCGTCGAGTCATACAAGGAGTACGTCAAACAGGTGAGTTGACTTGATGACAAGAATACTTATGACGATATGACCCACACTGCAGCCAATGGAGTGAGCTAAGTTTCAGCCCGGTCTGTACTTATTTTCAGATTTCCAACTGATGACTAACAGCTTTCTTGGAAATTACTTGCAAATAATTGTGGGCTATAAAATGATCTTTCTTATATCTGAGGAAGTTTTCTGTTTTGTGCAAAAAGTTTGGTTTCTGTTAGAACAAGTAAATTTTTAGCTTAGTTAAAGCACTTGTAGTATTATAGAAGAGGCAACAATGTGATTGAATTTCACTCAAAAATGAAAGTTAATCTTTACACCAAGGAATATATTTCTATAAAGATTTCTTATGCCATTTTAATGTCGAGTTAATGTATATGTGATATTAATAATTGCATTCTGTTGTCATTTGTAAGCAAATTAATCGGTGCGTATTTTTAGCGCAAATGGGTTCGCAATGCTCAGGACGACATGATCCATTTCCAACGGGAGGAGAAGGTGGAGGAGGTTGTCCCTGCCAAAGATCTTGTCGAGCAGACTATTTCGTACGCAAGGGAATTGGAAATGATCGTCTAGTTATTGTTGGAAACAGATACATTCTGAGAGAAGTTTCAGTGACTACTAGAAGAATTTTCAAGCATCGTTTCCGTGGTTCATCCTGCGACTTTTGGCCGTTATGAATATATTTTGTTTTCTTTTCTATGTGAGATGTTCCATGAAGCTTGTCGTAACTAAAGGTCCCGAAGACAGATCACAGTTCTGGCAAGGTTTTGAAACATTCTTCAAGTCCGACAATTGATAGTCATGGTGGAGAGTGCCACTTGCTTTGGTTTTATTTGTCATCTGAAGTCAACTAATTATTTGTAAACAAAATTACATGTAAATCATTATTCGCCAAGATAAATACATTACTGTACTGGAAATGAAACTGTTGGCACGTTCACGTGTAGCCATTATGGTTGAAATGTCACGTTGACATTTCCTGACTTCGTAGTGGTTCCAAAATCACCCCTATGGTGTCCGCCCTCTTTACCAGTCACATCTAGGGGTATGTTGAATGCTCTGAACAATTCATGTGATTTGCAGAGCATGTAGAAATGGAGCCATTATACTCATCTACAAGGAAGTTGAAAGTCCACTTTGCTGACAATTTATGATGCCCTATTGTATGACTGGATCACTGCAACCTGATCATGAAGTTGGACTTACATTACGTAGCTTCCCACTGAGCCTCATACCTCTGTAATTACAATACGCTGCGCAAAGCAAGGCGATCCGTGAACCACATCTACAAATCTAAGCTGTGAGCTTTTCATACATTACAACTAAGCCCATTGATTATGTCTTATAGCTACACACCCTCCTCCTCCTCCCATGGGTTTAACGTTAAATCCTAGCTTAGGCAAAGGTACCAACGGGCTTCGTATGCCCTCCTTATCTTTTGTTGACAGGAGGCGTTAGAATGAATCTGTTGCTTCTGGCTGGATAGACCTGTACTGTATTAGGCTGTATACGAGACTAGGCAGGCTTAGTAGAATTCTTTCTACTGTTGCTCGCCTATGTTCTCGAGCGATCGAACTGATTTCAAAGAGGCATAAAGAAGGGAGTTGACTCCTAAAAGGGGCGCGTCGCCCACGGCCTGGTCCAGGCGGTTCCTTCAAAATGTCACGCTCCGATGAAAGCAAACCAGCGCACACGGGCAAAACCCCAGCGCCAGAAATCGTGATCGGGCGCTTTAGCCGCTGGCCCGTGAAAACCTTTTTCACACATCAGCCGCCGACCCCCCCCCCCTAAACGACCGTTCCAGACAAGTCCATGCATCCGTAGCACTTGAGAGAATCCGCGACTCTTGGTTGGCGCTCGTACTGTGTTGAATTCTGGAATGACCATTTGCAGTTGAAACAGCCTGTGTGTGTGTGTGTGTGTGTGACTTCAGATCCTCTGATATGTAGCGAACTGAACAGAGAGTTAAAGCGTTCAAGTAGGCCGTTCGAACAAGTACTCGCCCAGGTACTTTCCTGATCCAACGCCGATGAAAAAGAACGAGAGACTGGTTTCAGAAAAATACAAACATATTTCTCTCTCTTCGCAGGGATCTTACTTATTTAGACCGAGAGCCTGACGTTGGCTCTAACTTATAAGGCAGGAGAATGTGCAGGGACTCTTGTCTGTGTTGGAGGGATTTGATGACGCCTTCCATCGCCGTCGTCATCTTCTCTATGGTCAGATGAACTTTTAACTAAGCGCTCTTTTAACGGTCTTGTAATAATAGGGTCTAATCGACTGCGACAGTTGTCGATTTTTCGGAAGTCGGGGATGGAGGGGGAGGGTGATATTTCTACTCCAAACTTTTCTACCCATTGATCCATCCATGGTCAAGATCGCCCTTAACCACACACACGCAGACACACGCACACATCAAAGAAATCTAACAAACATCTGCCACAAATAGATATAGGCCTATCGAAAAATATTTGATATCCGAAATAGACGCAATCCTGCGAGCATTTTAAAGAGAAGACAATATTCGTCTAGCGAATGAACGAACGAATGAACGAATTGATAGTTGGGTGATGGTAGGTGGATATACAGTAGATCGATTTGTCGATTTATCGATCAATGCAGATACTTGCATCGAAACTTGCAAAATATCTCCGACCAGAGCGCTCTAACAAATAGGCCTTTCGCATTTCCAGAGAGAATTTTTTCATAGACCAATGACTAGACACGATTCCAAAACTGAGGGGAGCCACGACTTATGCAAGCGAACTTGGTCTGCCCCGACTATGGGAGGTTACTGGAGCGTCGTCGTCGTCGTCGTCGTTATCAGCATACACCCTACTCCCAAATATTTGAGCTTTTTTAGAAGGTTTGTCCTAAAAAGTTCGTTATTTTTTCTCCAAAATGGTTTGTAACGCTTTCAGCGAGCCCCTACCGCCTTTCAGCGCCTCCCTCGGTCCTAGCACCGACGCCGCCGCCCACAGCGTTCATGTTATAAATAGAAATAGTTATTATTATTATTATTATTATTATTATTATTATTATTATTATTATTATTATTATTATTATTATTATTATTATTATTATTATTATTATTATTATTATTATTATTATTATTATTATTATTATTAAAGGCGATTTATAGAGCGCAGTAGGCATAGCGAGGGCTAAAGTCAAGAGCGCGTAGCAAGGGACACTATAGGAATAATTGTTAAACATATACGATTATACGTCTTAAGGCACTTAATAAACAGAATTGACTGCGTGAGATAACATTATTGGGGATCCGCCCAGGCCCCCTACAGATCGCCGGGTCTCTGGGCATTTGCTCCTGCCCCCTCTCGGCGGGCCTGGTTGTAATTAGTCTATGGGAGCTTGCCTCTGGAAAATGCAAGTCAAATTTTGTAAATAGCTATGATTTGCTTTTAACCAATATTTTAACACTAAAACGCGACAGACGCGTAAAGTTGGACTGAGAAACTTAACTTTTAACTGAGGATTGTGGAATTAACTGCGACCATTGTCTCTTGCCCTCCCTTGGTGGAAAAATTTCTGTGGGCGCCACTGAACCAGTCTACGGCTGAATAGGGACGGTTTCCCTCATGACTACGCCAATGCATAAGACTTGTTAGTTTCATCAAATAAGTAGAATAGATGAAGATTAGAATAGAATTTGCGTCGCGTATTGCATTTTAAGATTCAAATTGATTGCATTCTAGACAACATCAATGAATCAGATCTTAATTCAGGTCGCTGTGTTCACGGGAAATCAAGCAATTGGAGGTAAAGACCGTTCAAAAATGCTAAAGCCAACATTACTACAAGGAGCTTAAGCTGTTGCGAGCTTAATTAAAGCCAATAAATAGGGGGGTCTTCTTAAATTAATGGAATAACTGGACCACGTCTTTGGACCCGTGAGAGATTTGGTGGGGTCAATTGAGATGACCGCTCTCTGAAAATCTGTCGTAAGATTTTGAATCAGTTAATTTTTTTTTAAACTTGAGAAGAGGAGCAAACCGTGTCGTAGGTAAATTGATTTTTTGCTCAGTTGTTAAAACTGAAAACACCGAGAAGTGCTGACCAGGCCAACTTTTTTGCTGCTGTGGGACGGGCAGATGAAATTTAGCCTCTTTCAGAAATTGAGATTTTCTCCAGAAGTTTCGACATAAATAAATAAATACTTATATTTGAAACACTGATAAATGCCTCGCCTAATTTCATCCCAGCGCGTTGAATCTACGATTGTCTTCTTTTCCGGCTTGACCTGGCTCTAATCTGGATTATATATATATATATATATATATATATATATATATATATATATATATATATATATATATATATATATATATATATATATATATATATATATATATATAATATACTGGTTGTCTTTGTCTAAACGTCTCAGCCTACTTGAGCGGTGACGACGTGAATGGAACAGCGGCCAAACTGTACGTCGCCTTAGCCGGGTTCGACTTCTTTGTCATCCTCTTCGGAGCCATCTTCATGATGTCAGTGGAAAGGGTAAGCATGCAGGAGCGGGGGTGGGGAGTGGATTCAGTGGCGTAGCCAGGAATTCCGGAAGGAGGGGTTGGTTTTTGACCAACTTTGCAAAACTCCTGACAAGCAAAAAAGGGTCATCGCCTCTTACTTAAACCTTTACAGTCTATAGCCAAGGGGTTGACCCAAAAAGTTGCGTCAAAAAATAAAAAAAGCATAGAAGCTCATGAAAAATATTTTGTTTTTGGCAGCCAAGGGGGAGGTTTTAACTCCCAAAGCCCCCCTTTGACTACGCCACCGGGTGGACTACGTTGTCGCCCAAAACATCTCTGGACGGAGTCCACCCTCCCACCCCACCCCCCACAGCGGCAAAGGAATTTTGGGCGACGTTTGATTGAGATCTCGAATCTATTAATTTTTGTAACAAAAGAGTCACTTTTAAAATGTGCTCGATTGTGAGGAGAGGAGGGAATCAGAGCCAAGGTTCATTGAGAGTATAGGATGATCTTGGATTGATGCAGAAATCAAGCCAACCCCAAGGCATGACCCAGGCCCCATAGTGGCTGCACTAATGGACTTTTATCTGAGAAAAGACTTTTGCTATTTCATGATGATGTCTAGATTTTTGTCTTTTTTTCAGAACGGTGGTCATAGGTTCACCGCCCTGCCGTGGATCATCTGGATCATCTTCTACATAATCTACGAATCAGCCGTCAACATTTTCTACTTCACTCAGGACATCAACATCAATGGAATCAGCAGCAAAAAGTCCGGGGTACGATCCTCTCAGCTCATTCATCACTTCTCTTCACCAGAAAAACTGCGCCTTAAATAATAACTAATCAAAATCCACTTCTATTCACCAGTCGGTCTTAGGCAAAGAAATTCTCCAGTTCTCCAATAATAATAATAATAATAGGCCTAATAATAATAATAATAATAATAATAATAATAATAATAATAATAATAATAATAATAATAATAATAATGACATTATTTAGAAAATTGAAGTATCATAGATATGCCAAACGCCAAAAATACGCAGAACGGCGAATGGAAATGGAGATTTGTAATCGTGTCTTGGTATTTGCCTCAGAGGACTACGTTGACTCCTAGGCCCCTGTACATGAGGAAAAGAACCAACGCCATTTAGGGGCATTGGCTAATTAGTTGAATTCTTGGAACGGGCGATTGGTTAAATTCCTGCCCATCGTAGTAATACTTTACTCTTTCTATCTCTTCAGTATTACATCGTTCCGCTTGTCTACTGGATCGTCAAGGACATCCTTTTGGTGAGTTTTTCCTATTTTGAAAGCGAAATCCGTCTGATCATTTACTGTGCATATGCCCTATATATTCTATTACCATATTCATGGGTCTCTATTAGGCCTCTAATCGAGCCTTTCCCCCACTTTTGAAAGGCTAGGCTAGGCTAGGGAAAGGGACAGGCATAGGGTTTGGGGCTTGGGCCCCACTTTTTTATCTAAGTTTACGCCTATTTATATATAAATATACATATTATATAATATTGTAAAAATATATTATATAAATATATAATAACGTAATCTTACGTAGCTATGATGATGACGACGACATGCATATTGTTGTTGTTGCGCAGTTTATCGGTTGGTGGTGCGTCGTCTCCCGCCTCTGCTACTGGGGTCGCTCCTCTACCTTGGGATCGGCCGACTCCACCCTCCTCCTCACCAGACCAACGGCTGTCGTCAACGGAGTCGGGTCGACCGACTCGTTCGGTCCCATGTACTACAACGGGGGCGGCGGCGGGGGAGACGCCCGGGTCCAGATGCGCGACCAGCCCCGCCCCAGCTGCGCCCACTTCGACGCCGGGGGCCGCCCCACGTCCAGCTTCCAGGTCTACAGCCCCAACTGGGGCGGAAACGTAGGGTACCACGGCCGGAATGGGGGGCTCTACGGGCCCATCAGATACATTTAACATTAAACGAGCGGGTGTTCAAAGGCTATCCAAAAGACACGTCTTGACGCTGTGCGCTCAAATGTCCCGGCAGTTCAACGGATGTTACGTGTGCTTAGGCCTTTTCATAGTGATTACTACCTTAACAACCCAATAGAAGTCAGTTAATCAGATTCCAAAACTGGACTTGGTCAAATTATATACGACGAGCACTAATTAGGGGTATTTAGGCCTGTGAAGGATTCTGAATTTATGGGCGATGTTTAGCTTTAAACCTAGGCCTTGGGCCAGCACCTGAATTATGTGGCAGTTTCAAATATAATCAGTTGCCGAAATGAAAACGCACTAAGTGAAGGAAAGACTATAAGACCAGTGTCACCTACTGCATTTACTGTGACTGAAGTCAAAGGTAATATTAATAGACTGCTTATCTGCACATTTTACAGCAAAATAAAGACACTTTTAAACTAGCAGATGTGATAATCACTCAATTTTTACTGCACTCTTTCAAAAACAATTAGTTAATTTTGCAAATTCGTTAGTGTCATTATTGGGGGGGGGGAAGGTTCCACTAGTAGGTTATATATATATATATATATATATATATATATATATATATATATATGACGTCACGTTTTGCAGTTAGCTTTTCGTGAATTGAAATCGAACAACACTGTTCGTCGTAGGACGAAACACTCGTCCTGCATTTAGAATTCAGCAACGGGATTTCTCTTTGCAGGACATGAACAGTGGACTGGGAAAGGCGTGCTTTGCTTTGATTTAGAATAATTGCGTTTGCAAAGAGATACACTAACAACATTAAGACATTCAGGAACGTCACCTGTTGCTCCTGCTTCCTCTTGCGAATGCTCTTGCAGCGTTCTGGCTGTTAATTCATTGAAAATTCTGTAACATTGTTTTAGGTTTAGTATAGGACTGTGCACCTTACAGACTGCAAATCGAGATTTAAATGCACTGGAGAGAGAGAGAGAGAGAGAGAGAGAGAGAGAGAGAGAGAGAGAGAGAGAGAGAGAGAGAGAGAGAGAGAGAGAGAGAGAGAGAGAGAGAGAGAGAGAGAGAGAGAGAGAGAGAGAGAGAGAAATAAGCACCGAAACCCAATGTTCGAACACCTGTATACGGGACTTACCTTTGTCTTTTACCGTTGGATTCAAAACACGAGATTTCGTGCAACTGTTTATTCAATTTATTAATACGGTATATCAGAGCCGTTCAGACACACAATGTATTTCGATGACCATTCTTACAATATACTGACAAGATAAGCGTAGGAGATAATTTACCAGGGAACAGTTTTACAAAGGGAAGTGCGGGTATTCGATTACCCCATCCCCCAAATGTTCTGCTTCCAGTGAGGGTCTGACAGTCAAACCCGTTGGTCTACGCGGGCATTTTTCTGTTCATCGGAAACTCTCTTATGCTTGAACATCTGCATCGGAATTCTCCCATTTGAAAACAGCGGAAGAATTCGACGCATGAGTCTTGTACATGACACAACGATCAGAGGAAGAGGAAGAGTAGAAGGGCAGGAGGAGGAGGAAGAGGAGGAGGAGGAGGAAGAGGAGAAGGGACATCGATGGAGAACGAGGCTCGCAAGCTGATTTACTGCGAAAGCGAGGTCCCAGACGACGCGTTCCAAGACGAACGCAAATGAGCGGCAAAGCGCCCACGACGGCCGCACACACACACACACACACACACCCGCTGCGCTGGCTGCGACGCCCGACGCCCGCTATAAGTAACGTCTTTGACTGCGCCCAGCGTCTTATGTACGAATGACGCGCACTATACGCCGAGTTTTACGGTCGCCAGAGTAAGAAAGAGAAAAAACGCAGCAGCAGCAGCAGCAGCAGCAGCAGCAGCAGCAGCAGCAGCAGCAGCAGTGAGAGCGGTTCAGAGGATTAGCATTCGAATCTCATATCGCCAAGCCGTCTGTGGTCGTTGTCGTCGTCGTTGTTGTTGTTGTCGTTGTTGTCTGATGAGGGATGAGGCGATGATTGAGGCTTCCTGTCATGTCGTCGTCGTCGTCATCATCAAGGCTTTACTTTCACTGTTCGGAGTCCATTGCGTTGTTTACTTCGTCTCGGCAACGAGTCAGCCAAAGAGAATTCCAATCGGTTAAGTATTAACATTCGCCCATTTGTAAAATTAACTCATTTATATTTCACTGATCTATTTAACGTAACGAAACAACTAACCAGTATTTTCCGCACTGATCTGATCCCCCCCCACGGGTCTTACTCTCTAATATCACCCTGACAATACAGCGCATTGTTCTAGGCTCCACAGGTGTCAGGCCCTCAGATAAAAACTTGCTGCCAGCCTGTTTCGTGGTATTTACTAGCGTCGGAGCCAACTGCAACCATTCCACTGCTTTTGTATGCTTACAATCAACCATCCTTCGCCTGTTGCACTAATTTTAGTGACTAAAATAGACCATTTATAAGAACTAAAATTTATTTTTTTGGGGGGAAAACCAGTGAACAGTGGGAATTGTGGGCAGAGAATAAGACGCATTCAGAGAAAATGATCTAGAACTACTAGATTAGAGGCAAATTTTTAAAAAAACATTGACCTGAATTGATAAAATCCCGTAGGCCTATGGCATAACATTGCCTTCCGTGCGCTCGAGATGTGAAGAACAACTTCTGTACTGTAAGACATTTGATGATGATGATGATGATGATGATGATGATGATGATAATAATAATAATAATAATAATAATAATAATAATAATAATAATAATAATAATAATAATAATAATAAGGTTTAAAGGGGTTCAGTAGGGTATGCCCTGTGTGAGAACCACGAAGATAAGTAAGTAAATAAGTAATTGACTTCAACGCAACTCACTGTTTACTTTAGCTTCTTGAATGTTTTGCGCAAAGCTTCTTCATTTAATTATTGCTTCGTTCGCATCGTAGCATATGTACATGCGCATATACATTACATACATATAGGCTACGTTAAAAATGCATATATTTATACAGCACCTCGACATATGGTGTTGATACTTTTCGTACTGGTCAGCAGAGGGCGCATTTGCGATCGACGCACGTGATTGGTCGCCGATGTGCACGTGACGGTCGGAGGAAAATTAATGGATTTCGTTTTGGTTGAGTCTCGAGCGAGCTGAGAAGAAGGAGAGCCATCTGTCGACGACGATAGACAATTCCACGCGGAGCCGAAATTATTGATGTGCGCATGCGCAATTATTAATTAAGTCACGGTCCAATCAGAATAGAGAATAGAGAGGGTTTACGGTGGACACAATGCGTCATCACAGGCAACACTATTCGATGTCCCAATGTTATTGATGTCAGGTCTATTTCACCATGATCATGTAGCATCTGTCCGTTTTTTTATGGCCGTATCAAAATGTTCAGCGACTGTATGTATGATTGGATGGATGGCATAAAAGGTTGCATTAGATTGGACGTTAATTGATGTTCGCCTGGTGGGCAAATCGGACGGGAGTTCTACCCTGCAGGGGGACATAATTCTTACAAGTCCCCCTCTCCCTAGCCACCGGGACTAATTCGCGCTTATGGCGACTTCGCTCAGACGGTCTTCCATTATAGAACAACTTAAATTCCTGTCTGATTTCGGACGTCTTAAGGTTGAAGAAGAAAAGACTTCTCTAACGGGGTTATTCTAGACATTTTGCTTGCTTAGTCTCTGCCCTTTTGGTCGTCTGAAAATACCGACTGAACTGGATCCTCAGTTTCTTGTCCTGGAAAATGGAAATTGTGAGAAAGCATCCGTCAAAGACACTGATAATTTCTGTTCGTGCAGTCACTTTGTTCCTTTGCTCACAATCCACAGAATTCAAATCACTTACTACGGACATTAACTTCGAGACAATTTTCATTATTGAAAAAAAATCCAGCTGATAAATTCACAGACGACGGAGTTCTGTCCCCCAGAAGGTCACGTGATATGCAACCAGTCTACGAAATATTCAATACGCTTGGGTAATGACTACGAGGTACCATTGCTATTAAAACGCCTGTAGTCGCATATTGACTCAGCTCTGCTATACTCAAGTTAAAGGTATTAACGACGAAGTTTTGATTTTATAATAATTGATCAGACTTTGTATAGTGCAAAAGACAGGTTCAAGAAATTTGCGAAAATTTTAAAATTATCGACTTTAAATACAAATTTTCGGAATTTCTTGCGTCTCTATGCAACTTTTCCGTATCTTTGATTATCTCGAGCCACGTCTGAAGCGTTTGCTCGAAAAATCAAAACAGATTTTCACGCGAGAAGACATTTTCAATAGGAAAAATTTGACGCGACGCTACTACAGTAACAGAGGGTTCTAATAAATATCATAATATATTTCGTTCCTACATCGGAATTTTTTTCTCTTTTCTCTCTCTCTCTCTCTCTCTCTCTCTCTCTCTCTCTCTCTCTCTCTCTCTCTCTCTCTCTCTCCGAAACGTCAGATCAACAAGCCTTTTGACAGGACGTCGCGACCATGACGCCGACGACACCGTATGACTCGTGTCAAGGGGCAGTGCCGTGACATGGGACGCATATCAAACAACGCCTACATAGGCTACATACTTACATACATCGAATTCAGTGCCTTGACGGAATATGCAATCGAAGGCGTGACTAGCCACAAGCGACCGGCTTCCATTAAGGCATTCGATCGAATCTTCTGCATTATATAGCGCCTCTATATGTGAATTTGGCGATGTTGGAGCCATCCGGTGCGAAACTGCAGAGGAGTGACCAGAATTCGACGTCTTTCCAGAGCATTCCACTCCCTCCGTCCATCTGCACCTCGCGAGTATCTTCATCCATTTTCCAGTACGAGTACAGCATATGCATGGATAGACGGTATGCGGGGAGGATGTGGAATTGTCTCTGTATATGTCTCTGTATATGTCTCTGTATATGTCTCTGTATATGTCTCTGTATATGTCTCTGTTTCGATGTTGCCGCTTTTTTCCAGATCGATGCGTTCGATTGACGCTTGAGACTGCTGTCGCCTCTGATCTATCGTCCTCTCTCTCCTCCTTCTCCCTCTCTCCCTCCCTCCCGTCCTCCTCCTCGTCCTCCTCCTCCTCCTCCTCCTCCCTCGCTCATTACTTTTTCATCGACGTCAACGCCCAACACACATCTTCCTATTCCCACCGCTCTCCGCCATTACATAAACGCACGCTCATACAGAATTATCCTCCTCCTCCTCCTCCTCCTCCTCCTCCTCCTCCTCCTCCTCCTCCTCTCCGTGTGTCTACCAGTGTAGTTGTCTGTCTGTCTGTCTGTCTACACGTGCCTCTGGCCGGATAGGTTATAAAGTGCCGGTGCTGGGATGGCTGCGTTTGTCTGTCTGTCAGTCAGTCTGTCTGTCTGGCTTGCGTTCGAAAGTTTCCTTAATCGATTGGCACTGACTCCACTGATCCTGACGACGACTTCGTCAAATGTCGCCAAACATCGACATCGCGCCGTCCCTAACGACGCCCGCCGCCGCGTATCCATGACAACCGAAACGTCACGAAGTTCGCGACGCCTCGATCGTGACGCACGTCGAGTGAAATTGTCACGACGACGACGAGGAGATGACGACGATGTTCGGTTCAGCGTTCGTCGCGGTTGCTGTAAGTAGACGCTGTAGCAGCGGAAGAACAGCGTCTGTTGCAACGCTCAACGGCAACAGGTTATAGCAGCGCCTAGATCCAGAACATTAAATATTGATAGACAACAGAGAGAGAGAGAGAGAGAGAGAGAGAGAGAGAGAGAGAGAGAGAGAGAGAGAGACCCACATAAAGCACACCACGTGCATAGATATAAAGCACAGACATGGTATCTTTGTATATGCATCGGTGCATGTGATTTACCAGCGAACAACGTTACTTACACGAATAACCTATACTGTAACATTAGTCCTTGCAAGGGCTAATGTCGAATAGGGAATCAATTTTGTAATATTTTTTGTCCATTAAACATGTATACTGTGCAAGGAATCAGTCATCTTAGGACACAGATCATCTCTCGATCGACTTTTTAGCCATTTGGCAAGGAATAGACTTTTGAAAAGACTGCGTGTAGTGTGGTTTGAAATGGCTCACCATTTTTGTGGCATTTCGAACGCTCTAGAATAGAATTGAAACGGAATATATTGACAATTCTAGAACGATTTGACACAGCAAAGATGGGGACACATGAAAATGCAGCTTTAATTCGTTTCATCTCTCCTCTGATTTTTTTCATATAATTTCCATATATATATATATATATATATATATATATATATATATATATATATATATATATGCAGCATGTCGTCTGTTCTTTGCCGAGAAAGAATTGTTCATAGATTTATGCGTGAATTCGTCTATCTCTGTGTGTGTGTGTGTTTGTGTGTTGTATGTACTTGTGTATTTGTATAAATTTTCATCCGAGAATCTGCGATCAATTCTTATTTTTATTTTTTGCAGAGAGAGAGAGAGAGAGAGAGAGAGAGAGAGAGAGAGAGAGAGAGAGAGAGAGACGGAGAGACAGACAGACAGACAGACAGACAGACGGACAGACAGTGAGAAATTCTAGATCCTCTGAATTCAGAAATGGGAATTTATTCTGCGAAGGTCAACGACTCCTCTGACCTCGTCGACTGCTGTCCCTCTCCGTCGTCTTCTCCCTCTCCCTCCCTTTCCCCCGCAGCATAACTCTCAGTCCACTGCATCCAGGAGCGTCCTTACTTGCACATTTTTTCTATATCTGACGATCACGTGACTCTTGATATCACGTGACTTGGTGCTATTGGTCCTCTGGGAAGAGAGCGAGAAACGACTTTAAACTGTTGTAAGATGCTTCGAATTGCTCTCAATTTGATTCCATTGTTCGTAATAGGCAGATAGGCAGATAGGCAGATAGGCAAATAGGCAAATAGGCAGATAGGCAAATAGGCAGATAGGCAAATAGGCAGATAGGCAAATAGGCAAATAGGCAAATAGGCAAATAGGCAAATAGGCAGATAGGCAAATAGGCAAATAGGCAAATAGGCAGGTAGATCGATTACACGCACAATGGACGCGGCAAAAATCTTAATAGAACGTCTACTCTGGCCCAGCGAAGACTGAACATTTCAACAATCTAACCCTAAACTTCTATAGCGCCACTTCATGATGCATCTAAGTACCAACCGATGGCACACCAAAATATCACAATCACACAAGGTTGGTAAAATCCAGGACACAGGGATCCTCTTTATTATTATCCCACCAGTCTAACACAGACAGCGCCTTACAAACCCAGAGACAAGGATGCAGTATTCTCAATTGAATTGTAGAGTGTAGACCACAATGCAGTACCTTGTAGAGTGGGAGGTTATGAGGGAGGTTATGAGAGCCCCACATTTCTACGAGCTCTAACCCCACTCCCCCTCCCACACCCACACGGGTAGAGGCCTACGTATAAACCACTGAAAGGAATTATCGTGGAATGGAATGTGGACGATTTTATGGTTTTCCTGTTTTCCAGGTGCTTTGTTCCATTCGGAGACCGACTTCCAGGCCCAGTTGGCTTTCCGATTCCAGGTAGACAGGTATAACAGTCAGCCGTCTTCCATAAAGCTCGACCTGTACGAAAAGGCGTTTGACGTCGCCGACAATTTTCAACTTACTAGAACAGGTGCGATCAGACTCTTGCTCGTACATGTACTACTGTGTGCTTTGGAAAATTGCACCGGATCCATGAACAAGCCGGCCTAAACTGCGCTGTGTGCAACCGGTTCACGTTGTATTCTCAATCTGAACGCTATTCATCTGTACTACGGAAGCACTGTTCCCTTGGCTTCTTATCTGCTATATTCTACCATACTTAGCTCTTCTTCTCTTCTTATTTTTCTCGTAAATGTTCTTGTTCTTCTTCCAATCGGCAATCGGATGTTTGAGCAGCATGCGTTGTTTAGCGATGGTGATGATGTTGGTGATGATGATGACGACGACGACGACGATGATGCTACTATGGCGGTTGTGATATTAAAGGGCGCCACAAATATGAGTAGACGTCGCAGACTCAATGCTGTTTTCCAGAATTAGAGACTTTAGTTCTTAGGAAATGTCATTTCGTCTCTCTCACTCTCTCTCTGTGGGAGAGACTTTCATCACCGACTCCTCCGATGCAGTCATCATCAAAGCGCTGGAAATTGCTGCACACCGTGCGATTTGCCCTTCGGCGGCTGCGCTAATAATTCTCGTCCGAACGAAGATTAATAGAGAAACTTCGATGGCGATGATTGATTGAACGCGCCGTCAAAGCGCACGGGTTACGGTCCGATGCAAATTACACCCTCTCAACGATCGCATGCATAACAGTCATGGTGACGGTCATAAATAACCACGTGACTACGTGCGGATCAGCGTCGCTTAGCAACAGAAACCAGAGAAACGTGAGATTCGAATCAGACGACTCACGTGAACGAGCGTCGGTCTAAAAATACATTTTCAGATATATAAATAGAACAGAAAACCAGCGGTGGGAGGGGGAGGGGGAGAGTAGGGGTGGATAGGACCACGTCCACCCCAGATTTTTTTACTCTTCCGGAAAGTGGGTCTCCACCTGTGGGAAAAGTTAAACCTAAATTCTAGACAGGTCAAACATTGAAGAACAAGAAGATAATAAGAAGAACAAGAAGAGCAAGAACAAGAGGAAGAAGAAGATGATGATGTCATCGTTGTTGTTGTTGTTGTTGTTGTTGTTGTTGGCAGAATGCCTCATAATGTCCAACGGAATTTATGCTTTCCTCGGATCGACGAATTCCACTTCCGCCGGAAACATCGAGTCGTTCGGTCGAAGCTTTCGCATTCCATTCGTCACTTCCGGATTCCCGGAGTCTCGCTTCGATTCCACTTCCGGCGGAAGTGACCAAGAACCGAACAAAGAAGACGACTTCGTCATATACATGAGTCCTTTGTACCATCGAGCGGTCATCGCCGTCGTTAATTACCTGCAGTGGACTCACCTGCACTACCTGTATGACACCATCCAAGGTAAGAACTAGATATGGAAAAGAACCCAAATCTGTTCTGGTTCGGTTCGAGTTCTAGCCAAAACCTTAAGTTAAAGTTCATGTGGCTGAGACTTTTTCAATCATGCTAGGATCGTTACTTTTAACCCCTTAACTGGGTGCCCCGAGTAACGCTCGTCCATTTTACATTGAGTTACAAATAGTTGCCCAGTTAAGGGGTTAACAAACGTTTCAAATTCTTGCTTTGAAATTGACATTACTCTTGATTCTGGAGCGCTAACTGCCACGGCGCCATTTTTCTCTCTATCCTTAACATAAGGAAATCAATATGACGGAAACCGTTATCGTAAACATAGGTAAACCTGCATTTTATATTGCGAGGCCATAGAATGCGTATTAATTATCTAATTTATCTTTCTAAATAAATTAACACAAAACGGCCGACGTCGAGCTACAGTAACAGTAAATTTTAGGTTGGAAATTAAATTCGAAGAACTATAGATTTCACGTTCTGGTTCGGTTTTTAGTAAAGTGTAAGCTCGGGTTCGGTTCGGTTCTTAGCAAAGCCATGGTTCTGGTTCGGTTCGTACTAGAACTGTTTGGTTCTTTTCCCATCTCTAGTAACAACTCAGCGACGGTAGCTTTCCAGTCGAGAATCAACAGAACCATAAAATGCGTCAAAAAACGCAATGATTCGACGAGATAGTGAGTGCGTCAGTGAGATAGCGTGTTAGTGATTTATTCATTGGTTGATCGATCGATTGATTGATTAATTGAGTGAGTGAGCGATTGAGTGAGCGAGTGATTCAGTGAGTCAGTCAGTCAGTCAGTCAGTTAGTCAGTCAGTTAGTCAGTCAGTCAGTCAGTCAGAGCTTCAACCAAGAGGGATCCATATCCACCGTTGGCTATTCAATGCAATGAGAGAGAGAGAGAGAGAGAGTGTGTGTGTGTGTGTGTGTGTATGTTACCGCAATCGCTTTTATAACCGGCATTTCGAAACCGTTGACCATAAAAACCTCCTCTAAATATTTGATGTTCTTCGACGGAAAGAATCGCAAGCGGCTGACTTAGCCAGGCGCTGCTACTTTAGCGCTGCTCAGCCACCCTGCCCTCCCCCATCCCCACCGCCCCGCACACAGTAAACGAATAGCCAGATCTGCATTTGGGGCATCTCCACGAGAGCAGCAGACGCCCCAGTTGTACAGTTGTACGTCTTTCCCAACCAGTTAATAGCGCAACCCCCAGCCCCCAACCATCCGCGGAACCCAACGCAGATGGCAAAAGCTCTTTTCGGGCAGCGTAGAGATGGTCACGTGACGCTAAATAAACTGCGAACTGGATCGTTAGGCACGGGTAACAGGCCCCCACCCCATCCCACACCACCCCAGGTCAAAATTAACGACTGGACAACTAGTCAGTTGTATGCTAGAGACAGAGAGCGACCTTCTCCTGAATTCCCAATTTATATTTCGCTTTACTCCCATTACCGGAAGTGGCGCTCCTCGACTTCCGGCTCTGCATTCCCGTGTTTTGTTTGCCTGTTTTATTCAACACGACAGGGCGTTTTCCAGCGACAAGTAACATCATCGCTCCTCCTCCGCCGAACGAACTAAGTCGAGTCTAAGATAATAAGATTAAGCGTTCAAGAATAAATAGGCACTGCACTCGCTGCGCCACTACTTTTAGAAGCGCTATATAAATTCTCGAGACTCTACTTACTTAGTTCATTTTCGTCTTTGCAAGTCAATTATTCGGTCGATTTCAATTCCTCGGATTATTCGAATGTGAAGCAGAATAATCGCTCAAACAGGTTTCTTGGTTCACACACAAACACACGGGCTTAGAAGCCTTAGACCTATTTTCTGCATATTTCTTGGTTCACATGCAGCC
This sequence comes from Metaphire vulgaris, assembly GCA_018105865.1. Taxonomy (NCBI): domain Eukaryota; kingdom Metazoa; phylum Annelida; class Clitellata; order Crassiclitellata; family Megascolecidae; genus Metaphire; species Metaphire vulgaris. The sequence continues at coordinate 19,083,039 of CM030838.1, read as the reverse complement.
TATTTTCGTACGCATTTCTTCCTATTTTCCTATTTCTCGGTTTACATTCATCCCACCGGCCATACATACTGTGTATACTAGACGCGAAACCGGATTTCGTACCCGTGGAAGGGATGAGTTTTGAGAGGGGTGAGGTTCGGGTGGGGAATGCCCCCGCACACTTAGCCCCTCCCACATCTCGTTGAGATCTCGCGACAAGTCACACGACACGCGAGATTCGCCCGGAAATGAGCGCCTGGCGCCATCTGGGGATGAGTCGGAGACTTCATAAGCTGCGTGATTTCCGATACGTTCGTAAATATTTACGCCGCTTCGGTCGTCGTCAAGAGAACCATCTTCGCGTCATACATGACGTCAGCGTCATCTGTGACATGACGTCGAGAATGACAGATCGTGACTGCGTGATATTTAATATCTCGGAATTGATTGAGAAAGTGAAAGGAGCATATTCCGGGAATTCACGACTTTGTTCTAAATTAAATTCTAAGTCAGCAAAATTTGTGCAGCGCCACATAATCGCCCGATTAGCATGCTATCCGATGGCATCTGGTCGATGCTTTGTTCTGCATAATTCATTCTGCATTGGATAGCGTAAGATATATTTTTGCTGACGAAGCCTTTTCTAATGACGACGTAGGCGAAGATTTACTTTTAAAGAGCTGGGCACTCGGTCTGAATGGAGTCAGTCAATTGGTTGTCAATTCCGTAATAACAGGAATGACACAGAAGCGCAGATGGACTAAATTATAACCATAAGTTCACTTTCGAATTCAAAATAACTTCTTCCAAGTATACGTCGCCATCACGTGACCGGAAGTGAAGTGATAGGGTCATGAATATTCACGATTTGTTAAAGTCTAGTGCGTTTGGGTCAAACAAACCGGTTTGAATCAATTGTCTCACTAAATAAGATTTTCTTTCTTACAAGAACTCATAGACAAAAGTAATACACATACACGGACACACACACACACACACACACACACACACACACACACACACACACACTGGGACGATACGTAACTTTACCTTCCGCCGCAGAGCTTCCATTTTGCGCACATCGACGAGGCTATTATTTTGACAGTTAGGGTTCGAGGCTATCAGTTCCAACAACCTGTGTGATGAATGCTTTTCATTAGAACTCCTCGCTATAACGGAACACAGGAAATACTTCCATGTTAGACTCTACTAGCTGGATATCGTCCAGATTCTCTCTCTCTCTCTCTCTCTCTCTCTCTCTCTCTCTCTCTCTCTCTCTCTCTAACCCCCCTCTTTCTTCCCGCGATCCCAAATCCCCACTGGATCCCGGCAAAGACCATTTTGTCTAAGTACCTTGATTTACAACTTCCATCTCATTATTTCCAGCACCATTCGTCTTTACCATGATAATTTCCTTCCCGGGCCATCCTCCGTCCTCCTGGAGAGAGAGAGAGAGAGAGAGAGAGAGAGAGAGAGAGCCGGAAGGAAAGGAGGAAGGAAACCGGTTGGCACAACGCGGACGTTGCAAAATTAATTAAAAATCGAAACTCTCCTTAAAGGCAAATCGTGGCCATTAGTAATAACTCAAGAGACGAACGAACGAACAGAAAACAATTAAACGATCAATGCAGCAGCAGCAGCAGCAACATCTCTCTCTCTCTCTCTCTCTCTCTCTCTCTCTCGTATATTTGGCATTGAGCCTTCTTCTTCCAACCGGAAGGACTCAGCCAATTAAGAGACCGCAGCAGCAGCAGCAGCAGCAGACGACATTCGTCAAAATCACGACGACGACGACGACTACGGTAAATTAATTATTCATCACGTGACCTAAAATAATCGCCGAATATTCGACGCATAGAGTAGATCAAAGACTTATTTTGAAAAGGCAAGCGAAAAGTTGTCAAGAAAAGGATGCGAAGCTGCTACTTAGGCTCCATTTGGTAAACATACACGTATACACACACATACAGACACACATATACAGACGCACATGCAGACATACAGGCACACGGTTCTAACTTGAAAGTTGAGACCATTTCTAAGGCACTAAACTCAACCAAACGCAACGCCATCTTCGTCATTTCCCTCTCCCCCTCCATTCTTTCATCGTTGCGTAGCAGACCCCTCCTTCCAAAGGCTTCTCCTTTCTTCCATCCGCTCTATGCCATCGTTTCCCGCTCCCCCTTTTCCTCGTTCCATTTTCTCCTCTGATATCCGCTAATGGAAAGGACTCTTGTTCCCGGTGTGGAGGGAGTGAGGCCGACTAACGGAACGATCGAGAAGAGCGGAGAAGGGAGGAGAAAGGAATGTCCGGCAGAGGCTCCTGTCTGACTCCCGGGGACAATGGCCCCCCAAAAAACGGAAAGAATGGAAGAAAGGAAACCAGTAGAGAGCAGGAAACGCAAAACGTCCTCTTGCCTCTTCTGACAAGCGAGTGCTCTTGTTATTTCCGACATTCTGGCTTTCAACTTGCAAATGGAAGCCATACAATCACGAAATCGAGATAGACAGACAGACAGACAGACAGACAGACAGACAGACAGACAGACAGACAGACAGACTGACTGACAGACAGACTATGTGTTCACTGCGCATCAGATATCTGTATGCGTATAGCTTATAATGCATTGTGGTTTCTCTCATTCTATGATTCTGCCTAATTTTTATTTAAAAGACTTTTATTCGCCGCGAGAATGACAGAAGGAAAAAGTCAGAATGAAAGAATGAAAGAATCAACACTGCAATGATTGATAGCAGAAGCGTCATGTCCATTGACATTTTGATGATTTTGCTGAATCATAAAACTCTGTTGCTATTTCCATTCCATGATGCAATAGGATCTCGAAGCTCGTTGCACGAAAAATCTAGAGACCGAAAAATGTAACTGACCGAAAGGCGAGATGGTCAAAAAAGCCGACATGAAAGTAACAACAGTTTGTCAAGAAGAAAAATAATATAATCGAGACAGCAAATGTCTAATAGGCCTTATTCAAACAGAAATCCTGGACTTCCGCACAAGTGAATAAAACAAGAGAGAGAGAGAGAGAGAGAGAGAGAGAGAGAGAGAGAGAGAGAGAGAGAGAGAAAGAGAGAGAGAGAGAGAGAGAGAGAGAGAGAGAGAGAGAGAGAGAGAATGAGAGAGAGAGAGAATGAGAGAAAGGATAAGAGTTATTTGCTCGTTAAGTGATTGATTATCTAGTGTCTGCATTAGCATCGATGTCGTTTGCACAGCAAAACAGATAACGAACGATTTGTCTTGTAAGAAATGCCGCCTCCTCCTCTTCCTCCTCCTCCTCCTCCGTCGTTTGGCGAAAGAGACCACGTGACCTTTCGGATCGGTCGTCGACCCTCGGAGAGGTCCCCCCCCCATCACCGAACGAACAACCGTAAGAGTTGAGACTCAGCTGTTGAGATATTACGTCACAGAAAATCAATGCCTCCATGATCGCTCGACGACGACGATGATGACGACGACGACGACGATGATGATGATGATGGCGTTGTAGGACTGCGCCAGTTGGAGCGTCTGTACGAGGCGATCGAGGCAGAAGACCTTGACCTTGAGATAGACGTCCACTTTGTGTCGGACTTCCGCAATTCCTACACAACGCTCCGTGACCTTGACTCCGCTTACGTCAAGACGTCAACCGAACGACATATCATGCTAGAATTCTCCAGCGCCGATGCCTTGCAGACCGTCCTCAATCAGGTACACCGCCACACACACATACACACACATGTCAAATGCATATATATATATATATATATATATATATATATATATATATATTGTTCATAGTCAATGTTTCTCTTTTAAAAGTTAAAATCGATAAAAATTAAATTTACTTTAATAAATTACGTTAATTAATATTTCACTCTTGGTTGTGATTGGACAGCGCGACACCATTTGATTAATAGGTAAGTAAGTAAGTTATTTCGCATACATATAATACAAACCAACAGAATAACTGTACAGATAACAGGTAAGAAGCGCTATAGCTGAGACATCGATCTGTCGAGTTGGTTCCCTGCAGTTCATAAAATAATATCAAATATCAAATATGAATGCTGATAGAATTTCTGTTTTAATCGGTTGTGGGAATTTTGCAAGACCCAAAGTTAGCGCTACAGTAATTACACATAAAAGTTTTCTTCAGATTAAAATACTTGCCATAGAATATCAAAATTCGATTCAATTCAATATTCGGCGCTCCATGCTCCCACGCGCCTGCCCTTTGCTATCAAAAGGAAGAGTTTACGAGGGCAAAGGGCAAAGGTCACAGGACAGCGAATGGCCTGGCGTTGAAATCTGTGCGTTTTATTCGCGGATATTTGCAATGACGTCATAATCTAATGTCACCCAAAATATCTAATTGTTTTGACGACAGTCAAATACATCAAATCTCATAGAAATGTCGGCGAAATTGTTTGCATAATCATCCTGGCGGCGATGTCCCAGTAAATATCTTCTCTTAATCTTATTAAGACCAAAGAAAAAATCGAGTAAACAGGTACTTATGCTGGATCGATGAGTGGCCTCATATCAAGAAGGAGCCAACAGCCAATCGTATGCTATGAATCCGTCACGTGACGTTGAACTAAGGTCAAAGTTCACGGTCATTCCTTCCAGGTCAAATACCCGCTGTGCTTAAAATTTCACTTAAGAGAAACTTAAACGAATATTTGATTACCCACAATTCATTTGATGGAAGAATTCTGAAAATGGAATAATAATAATAATAATAATAATTATTATTATTATATAAAATAATTGGTCGTTTTTTTCTAGATAATGCATGTTGGCATGCACAGATCTGGTTATCACTACATTCTTGGTGGACTAGTAAGTAGCCATGTAATCATATGGTCGTTGTCACTATCATCGCTATCATTATTGTTTTGTTGTTGATGATGATGATGATGATGATGATGATGGTTGTGGTGGTGATGATGTAGTTGTAGTTGTTCTACTTCTATCGGCAGTGACTGTCTCTATAGGCGATGAACGACCTTGACCTGACCAACTTTCGCTACGGAGGCGTCAACATAACCGGATTCCAAGTCTTCGATGGCACGTCGCCGGTTGCCATGGATACGATGCGAGACTGGCAACGGATGCAGCAGCAGCAGCAGCAGCAGCAGCAGCTGGCAGTTGCGTCAAGACGTGAATCAGGGACGGAAGCGAGAGATAAGATATCTGTGAGATTGTGCGCTTGAATCGTTTTCAGAGCATAGATATCTTACACTATCGCTGGCTGCAGTTTCTTGTATCTATGCGCGCCCAATCCCTGTTAATTGGCAGCGCTCCGTCTAATGCCAGGCGCATTACCCTGGGAATTTATATAGCGCCTCATCTTTCGCTGTTTATCCGTTGATTTTCAGGGATGTTTACGAGCACTAGACAACGACCGCGGTAAAATAAGAGAATCTGCATTTCTATAAATAGACAGTCTGTGCTGACGTAATCGTGTAATTATTACAAGGGCTGTTAGTCAGTAGTCGTTACGAATCGTTAGTAATTCAATGAGTTAGTTAAGTAAGCACACGTGTGTTGATAAGTAAGAAAGTTCGTGAGTAGATAAATAGCTAGTCAGTAAGTATGTAGCAGCAAAGTATCATAAGTTTCGTTGCAGTTACGTCATTGTGTAAAGTATGATTTTAAATGTAATCTATCAAAAGGGTTTTTAATTGACTAGTTTTATACTTCGTCATATAGAGCTAATAAATTGGCTGTCTGTTGCAGCCAATGACGAATAAATTACTAATTTATCTAGCGCTTTATTTGAAAACGGTTCTTCTCTTCGTGTCATGTTCGAGTTGAAGGGCAGTTAATTATCATCATCAGCAGCACTAGCCACTGTAATCGACCGATCGAATTGTGTGTTTATCCTGCGAATGTCTCGTCGTCGTCGTCGTTGTCGTCGTCGTTGTCGTTGTTGTTGTCGGCGACCGTTGTTGCATTGTGTTGTCGCCGTGTTGCATCGTTGCTTAAGATTATATTGCTAATCATCCGAGACGGAACAACAACGGCGTCTCCAGATAGCGGCGGGAATAAAGCGGCGCGCGGACGCCCGAGAGGGCGCCGTAAACTACGAATGCACCCCCTCTACCCCCACCCCCACCCCACCGAAGCAGCAGAGGCGCAATTGGCCGAAGAGGAAGAAGAAGTAGAAGAAGGAGGAAGAGAAGAGGGAGAGGAGAAAGAAGGGGAGGAAGAAGAGGAGGACAACAAGAGGGAGAGGAGGAGGAGGAGGAGGAGAAAAAGAATAAGAGAAACGGAAGACGAAGAGGAAGAGCAAAAACAAGAAGGAAGAGGAGGAAGAAAGAAGAAAAAGAAGAGGAACAAGAAGGAGAGGCGCAAATACGATCGTAAATGGCGGTCTATTTGCTGTAGTCGCTGATGCAAAAGAGATGTTTTGTTGTCCGTTTCCGAGTCATTTCCTGTCCGTCTTCGTGTTTGCGTGCCTCTGAAAGAGAGAGAGAGAGAGAGAGAGAGAGAGAGAGAGAGAGAGAGAGAGAGAGAGAGAGAGAGCCGCCCGAGAACAGCAGTCACTGTAGACCTGGAATTCTGATTGGTCCGTACGAACGTATGGGTTTCTGCCTCTGTTAGACTGCAACAATATCAGAAACAATATCAGAGCCACAGAGCACTACATTATTACAATAATCGCCGATTTAAAAACAAGTCATCATCAGCACCACCACCATCATCAACTAAATTTATCAGAAATTACTTTATTAGTTATATACGCATTGACTGAAAAATAAATGCATGGTTATCCCTAAAATATCCTTTTATATTTATTATTCACTAACATGCAAACCTCAGGATCTAGGATACATGGGCGATGGATTCGATCATTCGATAGGGTGGAAAGCGCCACCAGACGGGAACCGGAAATGCGATTTACCGAAGTCACTGCGCATGCTCCGTTGCCTCAGACCGATGACGTCAGTCGCTCTCTTTCCTCCGCATGTCTTTCTTCTTCTTCTTCTTCTTCTTCTTCTTCTTCTTCTTCTTCTTCTTCTTCTTCTTCTTCTTCTCTGTTGTCTAGACGCGAAACGAGGGCTTACACTCCCCACCCTTCTCTCTCTCTCTCGGACCAGGAGCAGCGCACCGGATCAGTGCAGTCCATCCTTCACCCGGACTCGGCCTAGGGTCCTTGAGTTTATGGCGATTTCAAAAACATCCACGATTTCCTTCTTAAGGGCACGATCAAAGAAGAAGAAGAAGAAGAGAGAGAGAGAGAGAGAGAGAGAGAAGGAGAGAGAGAAAGAGAAAGAGAAAGAGAGAGAGAGAAGAATACATTTCAGACAGAAGAGGAATTATATTGAAACGAAAATCAATTTCATTCGGAGATTTTTAAGAAACGTCAATTCGCTGAATATCATTTCTGGCAGACGCAGTACACAGTCTATCTTTAGAGAAACCTCCTGCATACCGGTACTTATAGGTGTATAGGTACTTATAGGTGTATAGGTACTTATAGGTGTATAGGTACTTATAGGTGTATAGGTACTTATAGGTGTATAGGTACTTATAGGTGTATAGGTACTTATAGGTGTATAGGTACTTATAGGTGTATAGGTACTTATAGGTGTATAGGTACTTATAGGTGTATAGGTACTTATAGGTGTATAGGTACTTATAGGTATATAGGTACTTATAGGTGTATTGCGGTTTTCTTGGGAATGGAGAAATTCTATTCCAGATCGCAGCGTGACGATCATTTTCGTCCCGACCGACTGAAGCATTGACTGTGAAGCCGAGAATTATGTAGCGCCTGTATATTTATCAGTCGCTGTCAGTTCTTGCGCCTGTTCTTGCACGATCTATCTGTTGAGGAGTTCTTTCCATAATGATCGAAGCGTAAATTCCATTTCCGCTTTCGAAAGCCCTTTATCCCCGATTCTCGCTCTGATCCTACTAGGACGGCGTAATGGACTTGATCCTGCGGCTGTTATGGTCGAAACGGAGAGAGAGAGAGAGAGAGAGAGAGAGAGAGAGAGAGAGAGAGAGAGAGAGAGAGAGAGAGAGAGAGAGAGAGAGAGAGAGAGAGAGCAATAGCGAACTTAACTCTGTACCCGATACTTTTCAACGCAGATAATAATAATAATAATAATAATAATAATATTAATAATAATAATAATAATTATTATAATTATAATTATAATTATAATTATAATTATAATTATTATTATTATTAGACTTTCGCCGTGCCATTGGAAGAAATCGGGGTGGGCTTAGTTTATTTGAATATTTGTGGGAGTAGTGCCCGAGGGGTTTGTGGAAATTACGCAGGAGCAAAGGGAAAGGGGAAGGGGAGAACGGGCGTCGTATCACACGGACTCTTTCGACCGTCGTAGTTGGGCGATCGTTTCGCGTAAGTGAAGCGGCGGCGGCGGCTCGAACTACTTTCGGGCTTGGTATTAATCCGCCAGAGACGACCGCTAGTTCGGCTCGAAATTCAATCTTAGGAAACGGGAAGGAATTAACGGTGAACGATCGGCGCCCGGCCTCGAAATGTATTCCTCCGCACGAACTATTTCCGTCGTAAAATGTACATATTCATCCGCATGAAAAATTCTCCGTGTATTCCTCCGCGCAGCACACTAGATTTTGCGGTGCGGAGGAATTAGATCTTTATGTGCCGTATTATCGCCCGGGTTCCTTGGCTGGCGCTGTAGTCGGGGCTCTTCTTAATCGGGGAAATTTAGGAAGCTTCCCCGCTTATTTAATCGCCGGTTTAATATTTCATTTCCGTTCCTTCGTTCTCTCTTCCGTCCATCCGTACATCCATTGTTCACTTTTGGTTCTTCATTGCTATAGCACATTGTCACTGTAGCATAGCAGTTGCTTTCCTGTCTTCTCCCGCCTGCTTTGCGTTAGCCTTCCTGTCTTTTTCTGTCATTCCTTCTATCCACCTTCCTCACAATATTCTTCCAATCAATTATTATTTTTCTTCCATTTATATATTTATATATATTCATTTATTTCTATTTGCCATTTTTCCTCTTAATAATTTCTTTACTAACAGTGGCGGCTCCACCGGGGGAGCCAAGGCGCCCGTGCCCCCTATTGAGTGCCTGCCCCCCAGTGGCCCCCTGTTGGGACCCTATACTTACTTAATGCTACATACATTAAACAACAAATGGTTGGCCCCCCATGATTAGAAGTTGCCACCCCAACGCCCCCACTTGCCAAATCCTAGAGCCGCCACTGTATACTAAATAAAATAACACTTCTGTTTATGTCCACAAGTCGTTCATTAAGTTGCTCATAGTAACTCATCAACTCATTTAATTAATTCAATAGTCACTAAGTAATTCTGTAGTTAACTCAGTTATTCGTTCGTTTGTTTCTTTCTTCCTTCCTTCATTTTCCTCTTCCAATGAGTTTCTATTCTTATCTATCTGCTCGTTTTTGTCCATTTTCTTCGGTTTTTATCTAATTTCTTTTCCAATCATTTTCGAGGTGATTTGCTGGCTGTTTGCTCCTTCCCTTTACGGTTCCTTTCCCAGAGTTTTACGCCAAACGTCGGCGAATGTCTTGAGAGCGAATTTCTCCAGCGCCCGCCATCGGGTCCCACACACTCACACGTACTAAAATTCCCGTTTAGCAAACGACGCCCGGTGCATTGTGGGACGACGGACGGAAATCGCGCAATACTCCCAGAGAGAGAGAGAGAGAGAGAGAGAGAGAGAGAGAGAGAGAGAGAGAGAGAGAGAGAGAGAGAGAGAGAGAGAAATCGGCGCCTAATGCTGGCAAATGCATTCGAGAATTGCGCGATATGTTGCAGCATTTGCCTATCGCGCGATTTGTGGCAATTTCGTCTTTTTCTTTTTCTTTTTCTCCCCCTCTCTCTCTCTTTCTCTCTCTCTCTTTCTCTCTCTCTCTCTCTCTCTCTCTCTCTCTCTCTGTTGCATTATGGGAGATGCCAGGAACGTAAGCGATGGAGACAATACAATATGACTTGCTTATGCGATCGGGGGGGGGGACCTCGTGTTTTGACAGGTACGTGACTACCAATGCAACAGGACTACAGACAGACAGACAGACAGACAGACAGACAGACAGACAGACAGACAGACAGACAGACAGACAGACAGACAGACAGACAGACAGACAGACAGACAGACAGACAGACAGACAGACAGACAGACAGACAGACAGACAGACAGACAGACAGACAGACAGACAGACAGACAGACAGACAGACAGACAGACAGACAGACAGACGAACAGACGGACAGACTGGACTATTGGATATCCGCCTAGACAGACAAACATCGGTAGGAAGCAAACAGGGACATAGTTGCTGTATTTATGTAGAGTAGAACTTCATTAAAATGGAATCGGTTATAACGTAACCGCCATGTATTGCTCCATTTGATGCTCTACCGTAATGGATGATATTGGATGTAACGTACCTGAGGTTCTCAATTCCACAGACCCCACTAAGTACACGTTATAATGAAATTCTACTATATTGTAATACTTGAAAAGCGATTCTGCATATATGTTTCTTCTTCATTTTCTTCTTCTTCCATTTATATACAGGCCTGCATTTTTTACCTTTTTGAAAATTGTTTTAATTTCAAAGGCTGAATTGTATGTAGTTTAATGTGCTAATTTCATAAATGAAAACAGTTTTCCTCCATCACGTAAGAATTTTTAACAAAACACGAAATGAAATTGATACGATAAGCTAAAACATTAGCATATAGGCCTGTAGCAGTACAAACGTATGTACTTGATCCTGGGTTTTAGGTTTTAGGTTTTTAGGGTTTTTATGTTTTTAGGGTTTTTAGGTTTTTAGGCTTTTTAGAGTGTTTAGGTTTTTAGGGTTTTAGGTTTTTAGGGTTTTTAGGGTTTTTTTAGGGTTTTTAGGGTTTTTAGGTTTTTAGGGTTTTTAGAGTGTTTAGGTTTTTAGGGTTTTTAGGTTTTTAGGGTTTTTGGGTTTTTATGGTTTGTATGGTTTTTAGGTTTTTAGGGTTTTTAGAGTGGTTAGGTTTTTAGGGTTTCTAGGGTTTTAGGGTTTGTAGGGTTTTTAGGTTTTTGGGTTTTTAGGGTTTCTAGGTTTTTAGGGTTTTTAGGGTTTTTGGGTTTTTAGGGTTTTAGAGTGTTTAGGTTTTTAGGGTTTGTAGGTTTTTAGGTTTGTAGGGTTTTTAGGTTTTTAGGGTTTTTAGGTTTTTTCGGTTTTTAGGGTTTTTAGGTTTTTATGGTTTTTAGCTTTTAAGGGTTTTTAGCTTTTAGGGTTTTTGGGTTTTTATGGATTTTAGAGTGTTTTGGTTTTTTAGGGTTTTTAGTTTTTTTGGATTTTTAGAGTTTTTAGCTTTTAGGGTTTTTAGGGTTTTTGGGTTTCACCAAATAAGCCGGGTGCAAGAAATTCTTCATTTAATAGAACAAATATTGGTCTTAGGTGAAACCGGTGGGTGATGGAATTTTTTACTTATTTTTCCGGATTTCAGGTACCAAATTTACATAAGAATCAACATTTCGTTTTGAAACAATTTTTCCATCGCAGGCCTATGCTATTATTATTATTATTATTATTATTATTATTATTATTATTATTATTATTATTATTATTATTAGTAGTAGTATTATTATTATTAGTATTAGTAGTATTAGTATTAGTATTAGTATTAGTATTAGTATTAGTATTGCAAGTAGTAGTAGTAGTAGTAGTAGTAGTAGTAGTAGTAGTAGTAGTAGTAGTAGTAGTAGTAGTAGTAGGTAATAGTAGTAGTAATGGTGGTAGTAGTAGTAGTAGTAGTTGTATAATGTGTAGGGTTGTGTGTTTAGTTGGGGGCAGCTTTGACGATCGATGCAGTTGAGGTCATCGGTCAAAGTCTTCGAAGTCTTTTCGAGGAGAATCCGGAAATCACGAGGTCAATCTTCCGTCAAGGTCACGTCTACAACAACGGCGAGCAGCGGGGAATGCAGTGTCGTCATCTCCCCGTTCCCTGGATCCACGGTCACTCGGTCATGAGGCACATGAGGAAGGCAAGCGTCGTGCACATGCACGCGTCTCTGAGAAGAGAGCGCCTGTAAAATGGACATGTGTCCATTTTCTAAAATCCAAACCACCTTCATACTTTGCAATTTCCTAAACCACGATTTATATTTTACCAAACCCAACCCACCGGAAACATGACAGTTTCTGACCCAACCCAGCCCATGGGGGGATCCAACCCATGTCCATTTTGGGGGCACCCATTTAGTACCTCTCCACAGAACTCTACCTAAAAGCGTCTGTCGTTTTGGGGCAATTGTCTTATTAACCCATATTATAATTGTTCATTGACAGGTGCGGCGTCAGTGATTGTTGTCTCTGTCGTAGGTGAGTTTCTCTGGTCTGACCGGCGCAGTGTCGTTCGATTCGAAAGGAAGAAGAACGAATTTTAGCCTCGATGTGGTTGCTCTTCGATTCGAAAATCCACCAATCAAAGTGAGTCTCAGAGCCACGTGATCAGATCTTGTAGCGCCTATATAATATATGTGGGCTTTCATTTATATTGCGAAGTCTTGCTTTTTTGGGGTCGACTGCACATTACTACTGAAAGTCAGGAACAGACCAACAATTCGCAACGGTTTATAGATTTATATAGCGCCTAACCACGCTTGATCTTTCATTTGGCTGCCCGCCTCAGCTGTTGGATGCCACCCCCCTCTGCACACTGCCGCCGCCCATGGAGTCGTTTCTTAAAGTTTCCGTTTCTTTTGCGTTTAATTCACATCGACGAAATTTGATTATCAAGACTTAACTGGATCAATGAATTGCAGAAAGATCGATAGATCGATCAATCACTCGATCAAAGCTCTCACCGGACACTGCTTGCGTGGCGCTACAGACACAGGACTTACAAGAATACAGACAAACAGACAGATAGACAGACAGACAGACAGACAGAGAGGGAGAACAGAGAAAGACAGAGACAGATATACTAAAAGCGACGGTTCCTTCTGTTGCTGTAATAAATCGTTTCAGTTAGCGAACCACACGCACGCATCCACACATGTACTGTATTTTGCGCAGTAAACGTTACTAATCCTGTAATCCATTTGACTGAATACCGTTGCCTGTCGTCTTGGGGGGACATATGCGTATCTTCGTTTCCAGGTTGGAACCTGGAACGAGACCAACGGCCTTCAGATGACCTTCGACCTCAACCCCCTCAACCCATTCACCAGAGGCATCAACAACACATACGTCGTCACTACGGTACTTGTAAGTATACATGTATACCTCAGTCTCGTTCTCAGGTAGATACTGCGAAACAGAGCTAAGTCAAGAAGCATCGTTGGTCAAAGTTAGTACTTATTATTATTATTATTATTATTATTATTATTATTATTATTATTATTATTATTATTATTATTATTATTATTATTATTATTATTATTATTATTATTATTATTAGGCTTATTATTATTATTATTATTATTATTATATTATTATTATTATTATTATTATTATATTATTATTATTATTATTATTATTATTATTATTATTATTATTATTAGCCAGACGATTTCTATAGCGCAACTTGGATGGTGTAATGCGTCTCTAAGAGTAATAATTCTCTAAACAAATAATGATGATGAGTGTATAACTGTACATATGTATGTATATATATATATATATATATATATATATATATATATGAAGTCACGTGATGACTAGGGTATTGATTTATGTTGCGCTTCTAGGACGCTCCGTACGTGATGCTCCGGAAGAAGCAGTCAGACGAAGGCGAGGCTCTGGTGGGCAACGACCTTTACCATGGATTCTGCGCAGAACTGGCCAAACGCATCGCTGAAATAGTACGGTACGAGTACTCGCTTAAGATCGTCGCAGATGGAAAGTACGGTACCCAGGAACAGAACGGCAGCTGGAATGGAATGATCGGCGAGCTGACGAGAAGAGTAAGTAAGGCGATGATGACGACGACGACAACGCACTCTAGAGTCTAGACTATAAGGACTCTGATAACAACGACGACGACGACGACGACGACTACGAGTGAGATGATGCTGGCCATTGCTTTGATCTGTCTGTTGCATAGGAGGCGGACCTTGCTATAGCGTCGTTGTTGTTGTTGTTGTTGTTGATGATGATGATGATGATGATGATGATGATGATGATTTGTCATCTGGGGCTGGATCAGAGTGATAAGTCTGACGATTTCTACGGTGATGATGATGATGATGATGATTTGTCATCTGAGACTGGTACACTGTTTCTTTAGGAGGCGGACATTGCTATAGCGCCGTTGACGATAACGTCGGCCAGAGAGAGGGTCGTTGACTTCAGCATGCCGTTCATGAAGCTCGGCATCAGCATAATGATCAAGAAGCCGGAGAAGCAGAAGCCGGGGGTGTTCTCGTTCATGTATCCTCTGTCGATGGAGATCTGGACGTGCATCGCCTTCTCCTACCTCGGGGTCAGTCTGACCCTGTTCGTCGTCAGTCGCTTCAGTCCCTACGAGTGGCACATCGAGGAGGGGGAGAAGGGGCCGACGTTCGCCAACGACTTCACCCTCCTCAACAGCCTCTGGTTCTCCCTCGGGGCCTTCATGCAGCAGGGCTGCGACATCTCCCCCAGGTAGGCGGTCAGGCGGTCGGACGAAGAGAATTCGCGGAAATTATATATGAGAGTCTTTGCGAAAGGAATAGCACGACTGATGCTATAATAGCATTGCTATTCCATATCTGCTGCTTGCAACTGACCTTTAACCTCGCACGTACAGGACTTTTTCAGGACTTTTGTTGTACTTATCAGAGAAAGCTTGTATTCGTTCGAATACAATCATTACTTTTAGCTTTACTTCAACACAAGAAAAAGAGTATTTAAACCTTTAAAGCCATGATGCATGTATTTGAGAGTAATTGCCTTTAAGACACGGAAGGCGCAGAAGGGTCAAAATAGTTAAAAAAGAATTACTATTAAAGTCTATGGCGGTTTCCGGATCGTGGTTCCTTTTAAATCTTATTTTTACATATTTTTAAATATGAAGCCTTTACGCATAATAGCGCGACGATGCCAAGTATCAATGGGCATACTTGCTCCCCCCTCATTTTCAGGTCTTTTTCCGGTCGTTTGGCCGGCAGCAGCTGGTGGTTCTTCACCCTCATCATCATCTCCACGTACACGGCCAACCTGGCTGCCTTTCTGACCGTCGAGCGAATGCTAACCCCCATCAATTCCGTCGACGACCTCGTCAAACAGTCGGAGATCCGTTACGGAACTCTGTCCTCAGGAACCAGCAAGGACTTCTTTGCGGTAACGAAATCATATATATAGGCGTTAACTTGGATGGAAGGGGGGCGCCCCTATCATGGGTCCCTATGCCTTTCATAGCCTTGCTTTCAGAAAAGTGGGGGGGGGGGGAACCCTGGCGGCCTAATAGAAGTTCGCGCCCATGCTTTCCTCTTAGCGTCTGGATGAAATTGAGTCTTAATTTTAGAAAAAGACCGATACTTCGATTGAATTATACGTAAGTTTTAGTTCGTTTTCTACTTGGCTGCAGTTTTTAAGGTTCGCTTTTACTGTGGTTAATGTAATTAATACTTTCTCGTCTGCTCAAAACAACAGTTAGATCAAGTTAGTTATTCAGTTTAGCAATTCTTTTATTATTTATTTTCTCTTGACAATTGATTCTGAGATTTCGTTAAATAAATTAATACAGTCTCGCTGGAGACGTTTCTCGGGGGCGGGGGAGGAGACGAGCTTTGGTGTTTCCGTCTAATTCCCGCATTCCAACCATTTGCATCTGTTTATTCCTAGTCTTCCCTCGTGTATAGACCCCTCCCCATCGTTTTGTTGGAGGTAGGGGAAGGGTTATGGGTATATTCAGGCCATCGGGGACTTTCGAAGTAAAATCGAATTTTTCTCGGAGATAATTGCTAAAAGTAAACAGGAGAGAGAGAAATTCCCAATAGAAAGATGTAAATTCAAATCATGTTATGGGGAACACTTATACCCCATATGCATGCTCCTTGTTTGGCAGAAACGGTTTAAAAGGCGGGGGGAAGGTCCGAAGGGCACGTTCTAAGGGGAAGGGTTCCTCTTACAGATGGCCGCTCTAGACGTTAATCGCGCGTCTGTGCAGAGAAACTCCTGAATATTCATGAGCGGTTTTGTCGATGCAGAAGTCAAAGGTCGTCGTGTACAAGGAGATGTGGAGGGTCATGAGCTCTGACCCGACCGTATTCGTGAACAAGACGGAGGATGGGGTGATGATGGTGAGGACGGCGAAAGGCAAATACGCTTTCCTGTTGGAGTCGACCATGAACGACTATCACAACCAAAAGAAACCATGCAACACGATGAAGGTGGGCAACAACCTCGACTCCAAGGGATACGGCGTGGCGACATCTATCGACCACCCGCTCAGGTACGCCACACACTCTGACGTCATCTTTGGTGAGGCTGTCTCACAAGGTAAGCCGTAGGATGCGGCAAAACTGTCAGTTCCATTATCTGGATCATCAATTGATTTTTTCACATCGTGCAGTGATGATCCCACTGTCAATAGCTGTCTGTCTGTCTCTGTCTCTCTCTGTCTGTCTCTCTCTCTCTCTTGCTTGAAAGATTAAAATGCCAGAATTTTTATTATGAAAATTGAACTGGTTCGAATAAAGACAAATAAGATGGTAAACTTTTGAATAAGTAAGTAAGTAAGTAGGAGGGGCTGTACATTTGTTTGGTTTTTGTGGTTTAGGGCGCGAATAGGTCTGGCGGTTCTCCAACTGCACGAGACAGGCGAACTGACGAAACTGCAGAAGAAATGGTGGTACGACAAGGGCGAATGTCCGGCCGACGCCGACATTAAGGTCAGGCACCTGATATTAAGCCTCCCTCTACCATGGGCCAGCAACAGTCTCTCTCTCAGTTATTTTTGCATCAGTTTTTATTTCCTCGCTGATGATTACTTACTTACTTACACACTGCTGTAATCGTTTCGATTAATATCCAGCCGTTCTTAACCATTAGACTGATTGATATGTTGCGTCGCTTAGCCTACCTGCGTAATTACCTCAACATATAGGCTTTGTTTATTACTTTCATATTTGCCGCCATTTTATTTATGGAGGATTTCTTGGATCAGACGAGCCTTTGTCGACGAAAGAGAATCGCTTTCCGCTTAAAACTTTCACAATCTCATTACGAAAGCACGGTCGGCAGACGAGAGGGGAGAGGGGTCTTTAACCCCTTAACTGGGTATTTAACTGTAACTCAATGTGAAATGAACGGATATATCCGGGGTCCCCAGTTAAGGGGTTAATTCGTGGAATCCACCACAATTGTTCGAATCGCTCTGATGCTATTTCCACGGAAGGCAAAATACGTCCAATATTAAGAAACAGCAACTGAATTTATGAATTAGGAACGATTGGCGTGGTGGACTACAGTGGTGGAGAGGCGGGGCGAAGCAGAAGGAGGAGGAGGATGTGGAGATGGTGTTGTGGGCGGAGACAACGCAACAGCGTGTGGATAAGTTCGTGGACTACGAAAATATAGAGGGAGTTGGGGGCGGGGAGAGTGGGTGGAGAAAATGAAGGAGGAAAGAGGACAGGAGTCATCTGACACTTTTCCCGAAGAAATCGGTGCACAGCGAGGATTGCTTCAAGTCTCTAAAGCAAACTGAAACAGTGCACGAAACCAGGAAAAATTAGGAAAAATGGAAGAAAAAAGAGAAGGAAGGAAGGAAGGGTGGAAAATAGATGGATAGAAGGAAGACGGACTGACGGTCGGAAGAATGATGAATGGACTTTGGAAAGATGGATGGGTGGATGGGTGGATATCTATGAGGAAGGCTTTTTATAAATGGAGCATTTAAATGCAATTTTTTTCCTTAAATTGCTTCCTACTCCGCAACTTGATTTATTCGGTCATTAAATAAGATATCGTCTCCTCCTCCTCCTCTTCTCCCTTCCCTTCCCCCTCCTCCTCCTCCTCCTCCTCCTCCTTCCTCTTCAAACGAATTCTTTTCTACAACGACCGACGAACACTGTGCGGTGATTTATCTGGAATTCTATAATCCTTTATGATACCGATTAATTCCACGGAGAAAAGAAAAAAGATCTGCGGAAAAACACCGAATCTCTTTTCGTAGAACGGAAACAATTTAGATGAGTTTTTTTGTAAAATAGTTTCTGCATATTTTAACTGAAATTCAAGCGTTCGATGATCCCATAAATGCCATATTCAGAAACAGCGTAGTCGGATATTCAAAGCGAGACAAACTGTTCAGGGTTTTTTCTGACGGTGTTCTAATTGAGAAAGGGTATAAGCGTAACTTATTCAACAGCCCCAAATTGTTCAAGGACCACAATGCATCGCCATTCAGTGTTTTGTGCGATTTGGAGCTATACTTCGTTCATTTGTTCATTCGTTCATTTGTGAACTGCCCATTTCAGAGCGGTTCTTCTCAAAGTGCTCTGACCCTGAGCAATGTGGCTGGTATCTTCTACATCCTGATCGGCGGTCTTGGTCTTTCGATGATCGTCTCTCTCCTCGAATTCATCTCAAAATCCATCAGAGAAGCAAGAAATCGAAAGGTTAGGACCTCTTCCACGCAATCCCTTCCTCCCCCGCCCACACCCTCTGATCACACCCTACCCCCACGAGTACAAACCAGGTCAACACAAACAAACCAGCCTTCTAAAAGAGGATCAGTCTCACAAGGAAATGACCGTCAAACATACACACAACGAATCTGTATTTTCATATTTCTAAGAATCTGCCTTGTCTAGAAACCTGATGATTTTTCAAATTCCACGAATTAGTTTAAAGACAGAATATTCTTCGCATTGTCCTTTACACTGTAATCTAATCACATCTTAACCCCTTAACCGTGTATTTAACTGTAACTCAATGTAAAATTGACGGATATATCCGGGATACCCAGTTAAGGGGTTAATAGCTGCTTCGTATAAATCCGACCAGATCATTTCTAATCTCTGACATCACACTTGATATGATCAACAAAATTTTGTTCAGAAATCCTTCCTCGAGACGTTACAGTGCTTCAGTATTTCGAACCCTTCCAAGCCGGACAGTCTGGCAGTAACGAGACGATCGCACGGGATCGATTGCGAAATAGAGGGCGCCACCAGCGCCACGTCTGTCGTCAGGGTCGTCCGATCCAGTGCAATTAGCCTCGTCTGAGTCGAACCGAAGGGACAAATCGCATCAAGTGTTAGTTGACTTCTGTGCATTTAAATCTTGAGCTGATAAATTGCTTAGAAATCTCGAATAATTAATGAGCTACCAAGTGACTGTTTCGAGATGCTATTAATAGCGCCATTTCGAAGAAAGAACTTGTTGGCGAGAAATCTAGAAGGGTTTTACTTAATCAGCACCGTCACACGCAGTACTCACAGATCAAGGATATTTTTACACCACCTAAAATCCTTCAATACCCCCCATTTGAGACCGACACCCCCAACACCCCTCAATCTCAGCCATGAGATGATCTTTTTTGCTTGGCAGACTTTTTTGGCAAGGGACCCCCAGAATTTACCGACACCCCCTAATTGACAATCCTAGAAATAACCCTGCCACAAATTTAAAGTGCTAGGATTTTGGAAAGTCGTAAACAAGTGCAAAAATATACAGCACACCCAGATTCGAAAAAGTTGAGAAGTTTGCAGCCAAAATGTTACAACCAGGGTCATGGAGGGCGCCACAAGCCAAATATTGGGTGGGCCAATATGGTCTGTTTGAAATTGGACAATGCAAGGACTAGTGCTACAGCAGGCTATAGATATGCAAAAATTCAGAAGAGTGATGAAACGAATTAAAACCACATATTCTTGTTTCCCCATCTTTGCTGTCTCAAACCGTACTAGAATTGTCAATATATTCTGTCTCAATTTTTTTCTAGAGCTTTCGAAATGCCACGAAAAATAATGAGCCATTTGAAACGACACTATACAAAGTCTTTCAGAAATCTATTCTCTGTCATTTTTTTATAGACCACAAACATATTATAAAATTGATACCCTGTTTGAAATTGGACAATGCTAGTGCTACAGTAGGCTATAGATAAGCACAAATTCGAAGAGTGATGAAACGAATTAAAAGTTCAGGGTAGAAATCTTTCTTACACCCGCGATTTTCGAAGGTCGTCGTATACGCAGATTAACTTCCGCCGTTTTCATTTCCAGTTAATTATCGTCTGCTGTGATATTTCGAGCGTCGAAGAAGAAGCATTCATTCGGTTTTCTGACTGCACCCGATGCAAGAGCGACATTACTTCGCGCCTAATCTTATTCGATCGAATGCGGTGTTCCATCGCACTTTTACCTCAACGGTGCCTAGTACAGACTCATTCGCCAGAGGGAGGACAGTTCCGAGGGCCAGGAGCTGACCATATCCATAGTTGGATCACTCGGAACTGTACCCGATTGAAAAAGACTTTCTGAGAGAAGAGAGGCAGGCATTATGCACGCAGTGCAGTAACAAGACAGGTTTTTTTAAAGCCAGAGTCAAAGTAATAACGTTCGTCTGATATGTAGCAATTACTTGTTATAATATTAATAATAACAGTAATAATAATAATAATAATGTTTCTAATCATTTTTACGAGACAGTATTATCCATGTTAAATGAAGGCTTGAAAAAGATAATCATCCGAGTTACTGTTCTGATATATTGTCTATTTGGCATTCTGTTTTTTATTGGTTTGACATCGCTCTGCTTCTTATTCATTATTATTATTATTGTTATTATTAATTTATTATTATTATTATTATTATTATTATTATTATTATTATTATTATTATTATTATTATTATTATTATTATTATTATTATTATTATTATTATTATATTATTATAGCGCTATTATTATTATTATTATCACTATTATTATTATGTCGAGTACATTCTGTTATTATTATTATTATCATTATTATTATCATTATTATTATGTATTGAAAGTTCCGCGGAAGGCGACAATTATTATTATTATTATCATCATCATCATCATCATCATCGTCATCGTCATCATCATCATCATCATCATCATCATCATCATCATCATCATCATCATCATCATTATTATTATTATTATTATTATTATTATTATTATTATTATTATTATTATTATTACATAATACATGGCTTGTGAAGAATTTATCCAGAAATAGATTACTTGATTAAATAAGTAAATAAATTCGAATACGGAGTCTGCTGTGCTAAAAATTCGTACATGTACTGTCTTGTACGAAGCAAATGTTTGGCCCTTACGAAGCCGATTGCCCGATTCCAATAGTTTCGTGGCACTATAGAAGTTAGTTTTTTTAGAACAGATTGAATGTGTGACTAGGCCATCTATCGAAGAGAATTACAAATCTACTTATTAAGCGCCACAATGGGTAAAGTAAGTAAGGTAGACATAGAGTTCGAAATAATGACTCACTTTCAACCTGCTAAACGTAACCTGACCCTAACCTTGGGAATTATTGCAGTTTCTTGAATTATTTGTCCACTATTAAGACTATTTAGAAAATAGAACTTAAAACACTAAACTTAAATCGAACGCAAACACGGATCATCGACGGTCAATATCGTTGCCAAGCAACGCGTGATATGACGTCATCGTCGCCTCCTCCTTCCCTTCCTCCTCCTACTCATGATAGATTCTGTTCTTGATCTTCTGCAGCAGATAGAAGCACCAGTAGCCGACGTTGAAGACGACGAATAGCGACGGAAAGAGCGTTCTCGAGTATTTATCGATCTTGTTCACGTCCTTGACGGTCGGCAGACGGTCTTTGATCTCGCGGGCGCGCTTCCTCAGGTCCCCGAACAGCTGTCGACGGCGCTGAACGGCGCTCGCCTGCCGCAGCCGCCCCGGCAGCGTCTGGCCGAGACCGCCGCCGCGGGGCCCCCGACGGCCGACGGCGGCGGCGGCGGCGGAGGGGGAGGGGGAGGAGTCGTTGGTCAGCTCGGCGACGACTTCTACCGTCTGGCGGGGATGGTGCGGGTGCTTTCTGGATCCCCCGGTCGACCTGTTACGGAGGCTGGCGATTGGGGATTCGACGATTTGGACATCGCGCAGTTCAATCAAAGAGCTCTACAGTCAATAACAAACAGTCCGTCGGTCATTTATATTCACCAGAGGCAATTAATTAGCTTTTCATTTAGAAGTCCGATTAACTGAAACACCGCCAACGATAGCACAGGGACGTCCAAGGGTTGGGTTAACCCATGGGTTGGGTTGGGTTGGGTCAGACTTTACCATTTTTATGGTGGGTTGGGTTGGTTCAGAAAATAAACCATGGTTCAAGAAATTGCAACGTATTACGGTGGGTTGAGTTGCGTTGGAGATATGATGGGTTGGGTTCTAAAGAATGAACCCATGGACATCTCTGCAACAACGACAACAGCGCGCTGTCTGTCTCCCCACCTCCCAATCTC
The DNA here is from genome assembly GCA_018105865.1 of Metaphire vulgaris. Classification (NCBI taxonomy): domain Eukaryota; kingdom Metazoa; phylum Annelida; class Clitellata; order Crassiclitellata; family Megascolecidae; genus Metaphire; species Metaphire vulgaris. The sequence continues at coordinate 19,060,625 of CM030838.1, read as the reverse complement.
ACGTATCTGAGACTCTGGTGGAGACGCAGTCGTTCTACAATACCGGATACTTGGGTTCTTCGTTGTTCCTGTCCGTCGCTGTCTTTGTCTGCTTTGCCTTCCTCTTCGCCTTCGCTCCCCAGTAGGTGTAGTTGACCGCTGCATACTCGAGCAGCGCGGCGAAGACGAATACGAAGCACATGACCAGGTAGATATCGATCGCTTTGATGTACGAGATACGAGGCAAGGTGTACCGCACTCCGGTACTTATCGTCGTCATCGTCAGTACCGTAGTGATGCCTGCAACAAATTGCAATAGTATCATATCAGTACTACAGTGTTACGTGCAGTGTAGACCCTAGTGATTGAAAATTTTTAACACAAGAACGAAGACAGTTGCGTTAAAATTACTAAAACAAAATTCGTTATCAAAATTTGGAAATAATCTCAAGTTATCAATAAGAACTTACTTAACCCCTTAACTGGGAATCCCGGATATATCCGTCCATTTTACATTGAGTTACAGTTAAATACACGGTTAAGGGGTTAATAGAAGTTTTAATATTATCCAACGTCACGCAGTTGGATAATATGGAATGGGGTCAGAGCGATAGTTTAGTCACTTTAGTGTGACGTCACTGGGTTTTGTGTAATAGGGTCAGGGCAATATTTCACTGTGACGTCACGGCCAATTTGTATCAGTTCGAAAGTGCAAGGCAGATGTCACATTCGTTTTCACGATCTCTGACACATCTGCATGCTTGTTTCATGCTGAAAGTGAGGAGTCGGGTCGGGTCTGACCCAAATGTCGGGTCGACCATTCCGCGGGTCCGTTGATCGGACCCTTAGATCTCCACCCTATACGTAATCCAGAAGAGAGAAACGATCTTGGGTCGGAAAATGGAAGTGTTTGATTGGCTGCGATGTTGACGAATCGCTTAGCAAGCGATCCATCAGCAGGCGGTCAGCGCTTGATCGATCGGGCGGGCGGCAGAAGGGACTGAGGCGGAGGTGGGGTAGGGGCGGCGGCGGCGGCGGCTGAGGGGGACTTACCGAGGGCCACACGGGCAGAGGATGCCTCGTGGTTGATCCAGAAGGAAACCCAGGACAACATGACGATGAGGATGGACGGAAGGTAGTTCTGGAAGATGAAGAACCCGATATTTCGCTCCAGACGGAAGCTGAGCGACAGTCGCTGATAACTCCCTGATAAGATAAGAGATAAGGACAGATGCTCTGATATTTCCAGCAAGACTGAATTTGAATAAATGGCGTAGTAATAGAAATGCTCGAAGACATTACTGATGAGACATATGAGTAAACTATCAATCAGAGGTGTAACGACGGGGGTTGTATATCGGTATACATGCCCCCCAAAATCAGCGTATATATATGTATATATAAAAAGCAGATATATATATATATATATACAGGGTGGCGCAAAAAACTGGTCTATATTAAATGCAAACCTAAATGTGATTAGTCCGGTTTTTTTGCGCCACGCTGTACATGTATAGCACATATAATATATTTTTAATATATAATAATATCTAGCCAGACTTTATTGACAAAGTCATTATATAATATTTATAATATATATATATATATATATATATATATATATATATATATAATTATGTAACAATATATTCCCCCCCAGATTTATACGGACTCCAACGTTATATCTCCAACGTTCTGTCTCCAAGTTATACCCCCACCAAATCAAATTTCTGGCTACGCCCTTGCTATCAGTTAATCTAAAAACTATCTTTAATCTCTCTCATCTATTACATGCATGTCCCAGCTCAGTCTGGTTAATCAAACGTTCATTCAAATCGGTGGAAAACAAAAAACGCAATATTAATCAAGTAGGTAAGTATGGATGGCGTGAGGCAGGCGAAGCGACCACCTGTTGCCAGTATTTCCACTGTTGAGATGATGCGGTGTTCGACCATCGTGAACTGCGGGATTTCCACGTCTTCCACTCCGTGAACCGCCTGCCAGATGGACTGGTTCTTCCACTTCATCACCACGTCTTCCATCGGATAGCCATCTGCCATTCATCGTTAAACATCAACAATCTCAAACGCCAGTCGCTTCAGTTCGGGTGCTATCAGTGAAGATGGACAGAACAGAGACAAAGACAGCGACAAACGGAGACACACACACACACAGATGGTTTCGTAGACAGACACAGGATGATCGTTCAGTGTCATGGCGAAAAAGCGAAACAGTAATTTTAACGAATGGGGCGGACAATATCTAGAAATATATATATATATATATATATATATATATATATATATATATATATATATACATACATATATATACATATATATATATAGTTCTGGACCTGCATTTTGGATATCTATCAGATATCTGACTGCTTTAAAGGTTTGAAAATCTATAAAATGTATAGCCACCATTATTATATTTTGCAACATATATATATATATATATATATATATATATATATATATATATATATAGACACATTAATAGGGTGGAAAGTGACGGCTTTTTCTAGGCCTCTGACATCAGTGGGGGGCGCTTGAGGGTTCTAAAGCGAAATGTGAGCAATATATCGACATGAATTTTTGGGTCGCCCGAAAATTTTTCATGGTCCAGGGTTTTTTTCGAAATTTGAGCGAAAATTTGTGGTGTCGTAGAGATTTCATATTTGCACCGATTGAAGCCCAGTCGATGCCCATGCACAAAGAATCTGGACCCGCAATTTGGATATCTATCAGATATCTGACTGCTTTAAAGGTTTGAAAATCTATAAAATGTATAGCCACCATTATTATATTTTGCAATATAGACACATTAATAGGGCGGAAAGTGGCGGATTTTTCTACTCCACTGATATCACTGCAAGGCGTTTGAAGGTTCTAAATATAAATTTGGGTGAAATATCGACATGAATTTTTGGGTCGCCCGAAAATTTTTCATGGATTTTTCATGGTCCAGGGTTTTTTGGTGTCGTAGGGCTTTCATATTTGCACCGATTGAAGCCCCGTCGATGTCTACAAGGATTCTGGACTTATATACTGTATATATATATATATATAGTCGCTCACAGCTTTCGATCTCCACAGTGCAGTTCTGGACGTCCATTGGATAGTAATGCAGGTCCATCATACATGCCAAAGTAGTAGTAAACCTAAGAAAAAGAACGATATATATATATATATATATATATATAACGAAAATGACAAGTGGCAAAACTCTAGACTGAAAGAAATTTCAATCGCATGAGATAGAGTGTAGGGCTGTAGGCCTATATAACTATAGAGCGCCATTTTTAAAACGTCTGTTCAAACGTATCATTTCATAAATTAATTATTCATCATCATCATCATCATAAGCATCGTTAATATTTATGATTTGACACTTAGTGCCGTTTTAAGAAGTTGGGGGGGGGTCTAGACAGTTTAAACTCCATATTTAGCGATTACCATTATCATCCATTCATGCTTCTATAAGGGAGAAGGTTATTTGCACAATACTTATCCGTTAAGAAAAGTCATACACTCGCTTAGCAGAGTTTTATCATGTTTAATGGATGAACTGGTCAAATTGCAATTGAATACAGAATATTGATTACAGAGGTTTGAAGTCTTAAGAGTAACATTTCTATTTACCACATTATTGTAATTTCAGATAGTTTCAATGTTCAGATTTCTACCACATAATTTAATATCCGAAAACCTATCGCCTACTGATTCTAACTGATCATCTACTACCGTTCGTAGAGCGCTTCAACCTACTTAAAACTGCCCTTCCTGTTTTTACTACAAGGCGACGCCTACCTCATTCCGTACGCAATGGAACCGTCCCCCATCAGTCTCACCATCTTGTTCTTCTCGGTGACGTCATGAAGGAACGAGTATTTGTCGTTGGCGAAGAATGTGTCCGGAATCCAGATCTTCTCGGCGAAGTCCCCGGTCAAGGTCATGACCTCTGCGTCGTCCCCGGAGAAGGACAGACGGTCGTCCTTCCAGTACTGGTTCAGGTAAATCGTAATCGTGTAATCCTAAGCGATTAACAGGTGGTTGTATTTACGCTTAATAGACGCCAGATGGCGTCGTCACAATAACTTGACTGAGATTACAAAGCCTTTGTTTTTGCCCTCCTCCAAGTTACGGCGCTGTATAAGTTGTTCGAGTACATACATGCATACATACATACATACATACATACATACATACACACATACATATAATTATACATTTGCCCTAACAATGTTTTATAAGTTTTCGCATTCAATTCGATGAACTAAATAAACTCAAAGAGTGAATTCCGAAGACAATGGTTTTCGTCGTCATCATCATCTTCGTCATTGTTATCATCATAATCGTTATCATCGTCGTCGTCATCATCGTCATCTATGATAGCAAAAATGCTTGATTTTATTTGGCGCAAGTTTTTGCTAAGACAGGAAGAGCTGATAAGACGCGGTCACCATGTTCACTTCGGAAATGCTGTCGAAACTTGCCACCGAGATCTCCATCAGAATATCGACCGGATCGCCTCAAAAGAACAGCAACAAGAACCGGAAATTGAATCCACTTCCGCCTCGCCCAGGAAACAAACCGAATCAAAGTTTAAACCATGTCTATACTCTATACATCCAGTTTACGGCGCATATAGAGTCATATAGATTCAATGAGTATTTTCATACCAATGGCCTAATGATATAAGTAATAATGATCAATGCCTGAGGCAAGGCCTATTAATCAACCAATCATCTAAATATATGGAGTATTTGACCTCGTAACCCTGTCACATACCAATGACGTCATCGTCCGTTTGCAGAATTTTCAGATTTCAAGATAAATAAGATCCTGAGGGTGGGTGGGGGTGACATAGCTCGCTCAGTGACATCATTTTAAATTCTAATCTCCCTAGCTGAATCATCACAGAATATTTTTATTTCAATACGTGTCAACACAATATCCAGGCTATAGACCGTAGTAGGCAACAATCTGCAATACCATTTCAACAGTAATGACAATAGCCGGGTTTTATTGTAAACTACAAATTTATACGAGACTAAAGTCACAGCGTAGCTGAACATTGGCCAAAAGAACAGACAACTGTGCACACGAAGACGGATAAAGAGGCAGACAAGTAGAGAGAAGAACGAACAGACACGTTCATTTACTTATGACCATACTAAGCGCGCATGACGTATAAATCAGTGACCGTCAGACTTAAAAGCTCCGTACATTTATATAGCTCCAGATGTCAATTCACATGAGAGAAGACGATGTCATGGCAACCGCCGATGCCATTCCCATCCTCTCTCTCTCTCTCTCTCTCTCTCTCTCTCTCTCTCTCTCTCTCTCTCTCTCTCTCTCTCTCTCTCTCTTCCAGGTATGCTGCAATGTGACCGAGATCAACGAATCAGAAGACAAGATAGCACATCCGCTTATCGAGGCCGATAAAAACGAGAAACCGGATCACTTCAGCCGCGCATCTCATGTACCGATCGAAAGGTCAGTCTTTTCTAGGGCAGGTCATTCTATTCTATGCCAGGTCGTCAGTTTGAGTCAGCAGTTTTAAACAACGTCGAAGCCTTAGAATATGAATTTGTGCGGAGGAGAGTGTGGAGGGGGGGGTTAGAAGTTGATACAGACTGTCTTAACGGTTCACCAAAACCAAATCGAAATAAAGAGAGTAAAAAGAAGGAACAAAGAGAGAGGGACACAGAAAGAGAGAGAGAGAGAGAGATAGAGAGAGAGAGAGAGAGAGAGAGAGAGAGAAAGAGAGAAAGAGAGGGAGGAAGAAAGAGGTTACAGTACTTACCACCGAATTGTGGTCTGAGTCTGATGTCATATCCGTCCAGAAGATCTTCGATGACGTCAGAGACATTCCTAATATGTCCGATCCATTCGGAATCCAGGGCCACCGCCCCGAAGAGACCACCGCCAACATTCGCCACCAATCCGATGCCCAAAACTCCCCAGATTTCCACGAACACCACCCTCATCCACGGGGTAGCACCACCGGTCCCCACCGGCCCGTTTCTTCTCACCCCCACTCCACCACCACCGACACCATCCATCCCTCCTCTTCCTCCTCTCCCTCTTCCTCTTCCTCCTTCTCCTCCTCCTCCTCCTCCGCTAATCATTCGCCGATGAGTTTCCATTCACGGAGCCAAGATGCTGAGAAAGCAGAAATCGACGCAACTGTTTAGTCTAACGGCAAAATGGAATCCTGATCGAGAGAGAGAGAGAGAGAGAGAGAGAGAGAGAGAGAGAGAGAGAGGGAGAGAGAGAGAGGGAGAGAGAGGGGGAGGGAGTGGAGCGTGCTTCGTCCGACTCGGCCTCTGCCGCCGCCGCCGCCGCCGGCCGCCGTCCGATCGGGGGGCCCCGGGGCTTGGGACCCGCGAGGCCCGGGTCCAGGGAAGGGCAGCGGAGTCGGCGCAGGACGCCGAGCGCCCGTCGTCCCCGCCGCCGCCGCCGCCGCCGCCGCCGCCGCCGCCCGCCGCCGCCGCCGCCGCCGCCGGGGGATATCGATTAGAGGGATTTTTTCTTATCGCCGTAAGAGGTCGCAAACGGCTAGATATGCGTATTCTGTATACACTTCCGCCGGTAAAAATAGTCACCCGGCAACGTCGTAATCACACGCGGACGCTGACCGCTTCACACGCGCAGTAACACAGACGAGTAACTGTTACGTGCGATGCATATTACTCTGCTTTTCAAATAGTACTTTTTACATTTAGTCCATTCTGCTTTTGGAGAAATACAAAAACGTTCCTCTAGCACTTACCTGCTATCGCTACGACAATTCTTAGAGTTTCAAAGTCGGTTTTATGCAAAAGATTTGTTGCATCGCAACCACTGGCATCTAGCTTACTTATTATTTCACATTTATTTATAAATAAAAGAAATCATTATCAGTTAAATCAAAGAGCATGACAGGAAAAGGCTGATTTTCTTAAAGAAGTTTCTCTGTGACATAAATGCTTTGGCTAAAAATTCAGACGTTGCTATTTGATGGAGGAAAATCACAGAATAGCGAAAAGGCATCAGACTTAGAGGGTTAAGACGCGATATGCATGAAACTGAAGAGGGAAACCTGCACGCAGTGGAGTAATGTCGATTTCTCTTAAAATAAAAAACCATTGAGGACGCAGCTAATGGAAAAGAATTACCACACAGGACTCAATTCGATTTAAATGCGTAGATTCTGTAGCGCCATTAAAATTTCACTTTCAACGGTCTATTCTTTGCGCTGGATCACGACAATTATTGATTACGCGCCTTTTTTCTACATTCGATGGATGAATGGCAGACAGACAGACAGGTAGGCAGGCAGACGGAGAGACAGCGACAGACAGGCAGAGGAACTTAATTCTAAACGGCTTTTGCGCTTAACTCTCCGAAGACGAAGTTTTTATCTGAGATCGAAATGTTCCAAAAAACTTTTCCCCGTTAAAATTTCTCATGCAAAACGGATTTATTACGAAACGAATCATTAACTTCTTCTCTTTTTGTTTTTCCTCAGAGAAAAAGGCGTTATCGGATTCTGAGGTGTCACCACGACATTTCCCCTCCCATCCCTCCTCCCTCCTCCTCCCTCCTCCTCCCCCAATTTATAAACTTAGAAGTGAATATAATATTAATCGCTTCTCTATGAGACCTACCCAAAGTTAGGTTAGTCAATAGAACAATAATATTATGTGTCTTTAGCGCTATAATATTGACGCACTTGGCACAAATCTATGGTCGTTATGATGCGAAAATTGTCGTCGTAGTCGAAAATTCAGTGTTTGAAGGTCATTGTTCAATACTTCGAAATTCCATTTAACATGATCATAGAATGTCCTAGACCTTAAATACTATTTTCTATGCATTCTGCATCGCGTTTGACTTTCTCACAAGCGTTTAGCACTTAGACAACCCCAAGATAATCGTCTCTCCAGTCTTCTATCAGCATAGATATCTTACGTCCAAATCACATGATTACTCAGGACATCACGCAGAAATATCGCATGTCTATGCAGCATTGAGTTCTCCGAATGACGGAAGACGTCGGCAAACAGTCTGGAGTTCCCTTAACGTCTGTTCAAACATTTCCGTCGCAAAAATCGCTGTTTATTCAAACAATTGAAATCGTTTTCTTCAAATGTCCATCTCTCCTTCCCTCAATCATCCATCATCCATCGACAGGCGGGGGATTCCCTCCTCCCCCTCTCCTCCCCCCACCCACCCGCCACTGGGCGATAATAGGTTCTGCGTGGAAACGTCACGCTGCATGAGCGATATTAGCGGAAATGCCGAAGCGGCGTAATCGCCTTAGACGTTTCCGGCGCCGATTCCTGTTTGCATGGCAACCGGCAACCGGCACCGCGCATGCGCATGCGCAAACCGTTTCCGGAAGTGCTGCGGCTGCCCGACCGGAAGAGAGAGATAATTCCCGTCGTGCATGCGCGCCTGAGACGAGATTCGCTCGAGATACCGTCAATCAGTTGTCACGGAGGCTTATGCTGTGCGAGAGAAGACTTCAATTAGTTCTGGAGAAACAGCACATACTCATGTGCACCCAGGACAACCACAGATCATACGTGGGTGTTTAGCAATTCTGTTCGCGATTGGGAAGGTCGGACGATACCTCCCCCTCGTCCCCAAAGGGAGGCAGAGGGTTAGTACCATAGATGGTTTTGTTCGAAAAAGGCCCCAAGATCAGTCAAAACTGCACATTTATTATCCATTTTGTTGAAACAGAAATCTTCTCCCAGTGTTACAATGTACTTCGTATTATTATGCAATAGGATTACTTTTTTACACCTCCGAAACATATCTTAAAATGATGAGAGAAAAAACTAACTCTAAGGTTAACACGATCAATGAGATAACAAGCGCCCCATACCAGTCCCGTATGACCAATGATGCTTACACGCAGAGGAATGTCAATGATGCGACGGATTATGAAGCGCCGAAGTTTCGTAAATGAGGATCGCATCTATCGGACGATGCATAAGAGGATTACGGATTGTCTATCGGAGGAAGAACATATCCACGAGGCCACTCCTCCGGATCGATCCATCCTCCGAAATGATCCAGTTTTGATCCTGACTGCCATCCCGAGAGTCGGTGGAATGAGTCCGATTGAATTCCACTGAATAGATAAGTAAGAACGCCATCAAAAGCAATCGACAGCGAAACAAAGAACAAAAACAAGAGCAACAATCGATGACAACAAAGTAGAATAGACAAGATACCGAGACAACACTCAGACTGAATGAACGACTGAATGAACGACTGAATGAACGAATGAATGAACGAATGAATGAACGACTGAATGAACGAATGAATGAACGAATGAACGAACGAATTAATGAATGACTGAATGAACGACTGAATGAACGACTGAATGAACGAATGAATGAACGACTGAATGAACGAATGAACGAACGACTGAATGAACGAATGACAGAATACCGATGTAAATGGTGAATTTTTTTGCTTATAAGCACCGAAATATTCTCAATCTTCCAATCTCACATTGTTTTCTCATATGACGCGAGTTTGAATAAATTCCCATTTTAGACTGATGCGAGAACGAATTGGAAGCGAAATTGATAGAGAAGACGAATTGGCAGAATGCCAAATGAAACCAATTTTTCCAGATTCGAACATAAAAAGATGAAAACGATGAGACGAATTTTGCAATGCGACATTTCTCTATAAGGCAAATAACATTCCATTATCTTCGGGTGATTTGACGTTGCCACGGTGATCGATGCCATGACAACGGACGGCACTAGCGACGCCTAGCGACAACCGTCGAAAACAACAGAGTCGACTGAAACATCGCATAGCGTTAGGCCGTTGCCATGGCAACGCCGTTGCATCTTTCGATTTCATTTTGCAGTGAAATGCGCTCTAAATAGAAATTTGAATGATCATTTTGGCTGTTACTATAAAGTACGATTAACTATATTGCGCTACACAAATGCCTGGTTTCGACAACTATATTTAACCCGTCGGTTTTTGGAGTTTTGAAAATAGCGCTTTTTATTGGCTTTAAGTTTAAAGCATCAACTGCGAAATTGTTTACGCTACTACTGCGACGATTCGGAAGTAATAGCCGTAATGTAACTATACTTCGAGACTATTGACCTCTGAGATAAAGCGACGATTCATCTCACAGAACGGCGATTAAGAGCAAACGACCGCGCACCCGGTGCGAAAATCCTCTTCGCTTAATTGCCAAACAGCACGGCGTCGTCGTCGTCGTCGGCGCCGCCTACAGATGGATTCTCAAACAAGGCGAAAAACCGTACGAAAGCCAGGCTACGGAGGAGGAGGAGGAGGAGGAGGAGGAGGAGGAGGAGGAGGAGGAGGAAGCTAACCGAGACAAGATGCGAAAGCGACAGCAGCGAGAAAGAATGGCGCAAAAATCGTTCCTTTTTCTCGACGAAACCGTCGGAGAGGGGGGAAGGGTTTTCACGGAGGCGCGTTCGCACGCCACACCCGGCGACGGCGGCCAATCGGAACGCCGGACGTATTCAAAGAGCGTCGTGGGATATTTTTCGTCCGTCGAAAGAGAAGGAGGCGCCGGTGGTGTTCTGATCGGCGGAGTATAGCACCGGATCGCGGCCGAAGAAATGCACCTTCGCTGCCTAGTCCGAGTCCTGCTCGCCCTCGAGATTCTGCCAAGGTTCGTTTCTTAATTAAAACTAAATCCTACGGAAACAACAACAACAACGAAGGTTAAGGCCGTCTACATGTGTGTGTGTGTGTGCGTATGTGTGTGTGTGTGTGTGTGTGTGTGTGTGTAGGGGTGGTTCCATTTGCCTAGCGCTACCACATGGACTGAAGCTGTTGCAATAAGTAAGAACGTAGACGCCATATTGCTTCAGGTGAATCATCAGGTGGCGCGTCACCATGACAACGAAATCTCGTTTTTGCTTTTATAATTGTCTACATTTTAAAAATTATTAATTCTTATTCAATTAAATGCAGTTTAAAAATCAGTTTTAGGCTCAATTTCATTTCACGTTGACTTCTTAAGTAGCCTACAGTCTACAGTTGTTAACTTAATGAAGACAGCAATTCTAAAACCGTTCATAATCAAGCAGCCACTGCGATACTGCATAAGAAAGCGCTATATAAATTCACACGATTTTGCTTACTTACTTACTTCATGACCAGGACTTTGAGAGGCTAATTCCGACTCCGGTACCTTGGAGATCTAGTTCTTGTTCCAACTTTATTCTTAATTGTTCGGTTATTGCTTCCATCTTGAATAGCTGTCAAATGACACAAGTAGCAATGTCAGTGTGGTGTTTACCAGTTCCTATATACTATAGATAAATAGAATGATGCTCATACGTGATTGGTGGCATTCGTCGGTCACGTGATTTCCGTCTTCTTTTTTGGTGAAATATATCAGAGGCTTACAGAAATTTTATTTTATATATTTTATTCCATATATCGTAGTTATCTTAGGGTTGTCTTGCGCGTGATTGATGCAGTGGGTGCGGTTTCTTCGCTGCATGGCGAGTTCTCTATTATCGTCCACAGATGAACCGGTTGAGTCGCACTTTACTTCGGCTGAAGATTTATTCGCCATCGCGCATCTGATGCGACTCCGAGACTGTAAAAAGTTGGAGACAGACACGCTAATCAACTTACACTGTTACAGTCCTAAAAGCTTTCTCTTGCTTGTCTCTCTCTCTCTCTCTCTCTCTCTCTCTCTCTCTCTCTCTCTCTCTCTCTCTCTCCTCTCCTCTCTCTTTCTCGCTCCATTCATTTCCAACAAGACATTGAAGTGTGCATCTTTGTCAAAAAATACGATTGGTAATCCGCTCTAAAACGCAAAGAGTATTTTCATCTGGGATGTACTGAGTCTATGCTTGAGTTAACTTTTATGCGGTAATTGAGATCCTCTGGTTCACGAGAGAGTGTTTCTCTGTCTTTAGTTTTGTAGAAAATACGATCAATGGACGAACCATTGGCAAAAAGTACAATCAGAACATCACTCAACTACTCGATTCACTCCTCAAAGGCTACAACAAACACCTCAGACCAGACTTCGGAGGTATAATAAAAATAATAATAATTATAATAGGTACTACTACTACTATTACTACTACTACTACTATTACTACTACTACTACTACTACTACTACTACTACTACTACTACTACTGCTACTACTACTACTACTACTGCTGCTACTGCTGCTACTGCTGCTGCTACTGCTGCTGCTACTGCTACTGCTACTACTACTAATGCTGCTACTACTGCTACTACTACTACTGCTACGACTACTACTGCTGCTGCTTACTACTACTACTACTGCTACTACTACTACTACTACTACTACTACTACTACTACTACTACTACTACTACTACTACTACGACTACTGCGCTATGCAATTGATAGTATGTTCCATCTCTTCGCATCTTGTACTTTGTGACCCTTGCCTTTGAGTTGCATTGGGTCCTGGTCTTGATTTAACGTTCGGTGATCGAGGAAATTACCACCGAGTAGAGTCATTTAAACACCAAACGGCGACTTGACTGATGGTTAGTATCAACGAATCAAGTCCTGCCGTTGAGTACGGAGATGTTCCGTAGATTAAGCACCAAATTCAATCAACCGCGGTCGTATACAGCACTCCCATAGCCCTACGAAAGCTTCTTCTATAGCACCTCAAATGAGACAACCCCCATAATACCCATTTATTACAGCTCCCATATTTTCGGCGGGGGCTTCATTCGGAGACCGATGGAACAAACAGAAACAGTCTATGATTTAATTCAAAAGGTGATAATGCGCTGGTTTCACGAAATGATGTAGGCAATGAATTCCGAAGACTGTTGATTTGGAAACAACTAGTTACTGCCACTGACAGTACGAGGGACATCAACAAAAGAGATTTCTGCCGAGCATCGAGTGAAATGGCCACAAAGTCGATCGCGAGATGAACCGTGTCTTAAGACAACTGGTTCTTTTGCATAACAAGTTTTATAGAGGACAAAAATATTATAAAATCGATTATCTGTATGAATTTAACCAATGGAAGGACTATTGTTACAGTAGCTGCGTAGATATGCAGAACTTTCAGCGGAATGATGAAACACTCAAATTAGAATAAGATTTTCTTGATGTTCCTTCATCATTATGTAAAGTGGTGCAAAGATTGTCAATACTGTCCGTCTCAGTTTTATTCTACAGCGCTCGAAATGCGACAATTAGCAGCCATTTCAAACCGCACAATATACAGTACTGTACACAGTGTACTCAGTCTCAAAACTCTCCTGCAAACAACCGATTTTTAAGTACGACGAGAAGCGACAAACAGCCAGACAACAGCAGAGACAAGCAGACGAACGATAGAAAAGCAGGCAGATGAGAGAGAGAGAGACAGACAGACAGACAGACAGACAGAGAGGGAGAGACAGAGACAAAGACAGACGGACAGACAAAAAGATAGAGACTTAAGGACAAATGAACGACATGTTGATGGTTGATGCAATTCGTTTATTTTTCCCGATCTTTGACTTTGTGCAGTTGATCACAGCAGAACACATCAAATCATGAAATCTGTCAGATATTTCATTATCTGGGCAGCGATTGTGGGGTGGGGGTGGGGTGGGGGTGGGACGGGGCTTTTGGGTGGTGGGACGCACACCCCAAAACCGTCGGCTGACCGGCGATCCCCGAGCGTTGCGGCGCCTCGCGCCCCCCTAATGGGTGCCATGTGGCTCTCAATCGCCCCTTTCCCTCTCTCTCTCCTCCCCCTCACCTACCCTCTTCTCTTCCCTTTCCTTACCTTCTATTGACATCGTAAGCCTCATCTCAAAAGCCGTTCCCATTGAAATTGCATCCGAAGGAAATGCCATCCTCTGATTCAGCGTGAATATATATATATATATATATATATATATATATATATATATATATAGAAAGAGAGAGAGAGAGAGAGAGAGAGAGAGAGAGAGAGAGAGAGAGAGAGAGAGAGAGAGAGAGAGAGAGAGAGAGAGAGAGAGGAGGCATCGGGAAATCTCGTCTCAATTCTCGTCCAAATAACATCTAAATAAAAAAGCCCTCGACTACTAGCTGCTTCGTCACGTGGTGTGCCTTCGATTCTTTCGTGACGTCATTCGTGATTCCTTCGAGATTTCGACGCCGACGTCGTGCTTACGTCATTAACCTGTGTGACGTAGTTCAGTCGTGACCACGTGACGTATCATTCCTAACCTGATTCTTCATCTTCATTTTGCAACAAGTAGAACGCTACGATGCTCTTTATTTTCCAATCGTCTATAAAATTAAAACTCATATAGCGCCACCTTATGGAGCGCCAAATATTTAGTATTTCATAGCCAACTTGATGAGGCGCCATTGGAACCACACTAACTAGTTAACGATCCATTTACGCAGCGCTAGTGTTTCCATGCTGTCTAGAACAGACAGCGCAGCGCAGCATGAGGACAGAGCCCAGCTACTGTGATGATGCCCTTTAGCCAGGGCAGGGTTCAACGACCATTGGAGGTCGACCATTTTTATGTCTCACTTTTTGTCGACGTCGACCAATGGACCACACAACCCCAGGTATTGACGGTCTCTGTGCTTTGGGACAGAGACAAGAGAAGCTGTGTGATTATTTCGTCTACCTTTTTTGCCTTCACCAACACCTGGGTCCACGGAGACACGTCGAAGGCGCTCGACAGATGCCGCCATTTTGATTCGTCATTATAGCAGAACAGCGGTGGAACGGTGACAGTTTAATGCGGATTCATAAACACAGGATCATCCGACACTCAAGTATCCCACTCTACGTCTACATTTCCATACATGATGAAGACAAGTCAGACAGACTGACAGACTGACAGACAGACAAAGTGACGGAGTAACACACAGACAGGCGGCCAGATAGGCAGACAGACAGAATTCTTGCTATAATTCCCTTAATTCTTTAGCTTCTGTTTCGTCCTCCTAGTGATAAATTGTTGAGTTATAACGAGTGTATATATATACATATATATATATACATATATATATATATATATATATATATATATATATATATATATATATATATATATATATATATATATATTATATGCATGTATATATATATATATATATATATATATATATATATATTTCTTGTTGACTCTGTTTAGCTAATAAAATCCAGTAAATCCAAATTTTGCTATTTAGGAAAGTAATTTACGGATAAATATTTTGGCAAGTAAGATCGAAAGCCCTCGAAAGAATCGCACTTAGACCATGACCATCTCACTTGAACCGTTTAAAGAGTCTTCCAGATTCCCGGTAAAACGATCTCACGGCTACCTGGTGGGTGGGTTGGTTGGTGAGGGGTGGGGGTGGGGGTGGCTACGCATGGATTACCTTTCCTCCGATTGCCTCGCTTTCGTTGTTTACAAATCTATCGGCCATCTGGTGTTCGACTGGTGTGCGTGTTTTTGTACGACGCGCGATTTGTAGGTGAAATCCGCGGAATAATAATCCAATCGCATTAGGTCCGGTAATGACGTCGCAAAATCAACCGACACGACTTTCGAAAAGAAGCAGAGACTCTTGTTATAAATCCACAGCGGCAACAATATACCCAGCGCATTCTTGTTGGTGGCGGTGAAAATGACCGTCTTGTTCCTGTTCTTGCTGCTGTTTCCGTGGCTCTTATGTGTTTGCGGATCCGATCTTTTTCACTATTGACAACATGAAACATATCTCTAGAGCAGATGCACGATAATTCCTACTCAGAATGCAACACCCCAAGCGCCACCCCACCCATACCCCCACCCAACTATCCCATCTCACCAAAATTCCCCCTCAAGCGCCCTCCACCCCCACCCCCACCACTACCACCACCTCGCCCCAGCCCCTAAGAACACACATGTTTGGAACAACGTTCTTCTCGCGGCGTCGAGAACAGAACGAGATATAAACGCGAGAATTAAAAATAATTTCTCGCAAAACCCGAGAAAACTAATTCGACCGCGAATCATTTATGAGCGAGGGAGGCAACACGCTATATGACGTCACGTTAGCGGTTCCGTGCATCGTAGGCTCAATATGCGACAAAATATTATAAAATCGATTCCCTGTTTGACATGTATTAGCCTTTGGAAGGACTATTGTTACAGTAGGTCATGGATATGCAAGAATTCAGCGATTTGATGAAACGACTTAAAACCACATTTTCTTGTGTCCCCATCTTCATTGCGTCAAATTGTTCTAGAATGTTCAATATATTCCGTCTCAATTTTTTTCTAGAGCGTTTACAAATCTTTTTACAATATATATATATATATATATATATATATGTATATATATATATATATATATATTCACCCATAGGAGGGATTTTATTAAAGGCTAGGATATAGGCTTAAGCCTACACAACTAATACCACCAAATCAAAAAAATGTTTTTTCCATCAACACCAGGTCTGTCGGATGCTGGATGGCACCCCAGACCCCCATGCTAGCCTACCCATATATTAAACCATAAATCCGCCTATGTATATACCTGTCCTTCCGTGTGATTACCTTGCAAAACGCGCAGCCGCATGCAGTCAAGCCGTGAGAAATCATTTGGATTGGTATAAAAACGGCAAATGCACCTGGAAAACCAGGAGATTGATAAAATATCCAGGAAAATTCGACGGATAATTATTGTAAATGAATGGCCTATTAGGCCTCCTGCGAAGAAAGCTTTGGTTTGCTTCATTTCAAAAGCAATTCAAATGAAAGCATATTCTTTCACGCTCTCACATGCGCCTACATACAATCCTGTAGCAATCGTTTTTGCTGTGATAACTTTTCGTAAAAATCTGTGAGACTCCAAGACCCTCAACTCAAGAAACGTCTAAATATTTCCGAAGTTTAACTGAAATTTACTGCCTAAAGACTTCTACAGCATTTTACTGTAAACTTGAAAATGCAATATTAAGATAACCATTATATAATAGAAGCGCAGTATAACATTCGTATATGCAGTAAGCCCTCGTTAGCACACACCTCACGGGACCACTATAGAACATTCGTGTTAAACAGCAGCACGTCTTACGTTAGTCTTAAAAATAATATAATTACGTCTATTTTATTTAACAAGTTTCTATGTCATCATCATCATCATCATCATCATCATCCAGTCTACATTAAATGGTCGACGTTTTAAACGAGAATACATGTTATCCGCTTCGGTGTTAAAAGGGGTTGACTGTATTATGTAGCTCGGATACAGGAGTATAAGCGTGGAACTGTAGGGGTATTATTTGTAGCCAGAGGACGGAGATTTTGGTGCCTTCAGAGGTTGAAAGTCGACTGAGTGATGAGTTGGAACTGTCACGACAAAGGACTTGTACAGCGCGGTCATAAAAAACCACCCCCCCACACACACACAGTCAACGGCCGATCCGTTTACTGTCCCCATCTCCCTTTGTCCCTGTTTTAGAGAATTCCAAAGGTAGACAAGTTCCTCGTCCCCGTATATATATACTGTATATATATATACGGGAACGATATATATATATAATATATATATATATATATATATATATATATATATATATATATATATATCTTCGGGTAATCGTCGTCACGGGACCGTTGCGTATTCGTCGTCACGTGACTACCTTCGAGCGTTTTAATTTCGACCAGTGTAAGCTTAAGTATGCGCTGCCTTCGGGCGAAAGTATTCGGCTGTCGGCGTTGATATCCGGGCGACTGGATCTTCGGCGGAAGAAGAAGCCGAGATGAAAGTGTCCACGTCCGGAGAGAGAGAGAGAGAGAGAGAGAGAGAGAGAGAGAGAGAGAGAGAGAGAGAGAGAGAGAGTAAGCTGAGAGGGACCCGGATTTTGTTCGGCGTATAGAAGAGTGTCTGATAAACGGACGAATAGAGAGCAAATGCCGTAGTATAGAGGCGTAGACTATTGTAACGCACTTCATCGCGTCCTCCATGCATGCGACTCATCGCGTGTTGGACCAGAGCTTTGCTACTTTAAGACATCGAAGGCACACTCAGCAGTTGATAACATCTCATAATGCTACGATTTCAAACTCAACATTTAAGCGAGCGATATAATTATGTATATATCAGTTCAAAAAAACTTCCCGACTCGTGTAATTAATCCTGTGAATTTCTGATACACAGTGTCCGGATAAAAAAGCGACCAACTCTGTTTTCACTATAACTTTAAGAAACCTTGACCAATTTCTATATTTAAAAAATTGTATAGTTTGAAACAGGAATAAACTTATTTCAGACAGATAGAAACATTATCTGAAAAAGGTTTCAATGGATCGGGGCCTATTCAACACTTCCACGGCCAATATTGACACATGATTTCAGACGTCGTCGTCGTTACCGCTGTAATTAAGGTATGATCTAACTAATTAAAGGGCGGGTACATAAGGACACGATTTTTATATCCCATGATTTAGAATTCAGTCACACGTAAGCCATCCACATTTTTAAAGAAATCGACCAAGTTTTCTTCAAGCTATAGTGAAAATAGTGTCGGTCCCCTTTTTATCCGGACACAGCGACTACTGAGCCGTGCGTAGAGAGCTGTAAGTGCAGCAAGTGTATCCGTTGAACTTGTATCGTCGACCATCGACACTAATTTATCCTCGTCCGGCGCATTGGCAAAATACCCAGCCAGCCGGTCGCCTTTTCCGCTGTTAAACAGACCTGGAGCGTTTAGCGTTGTTATTAATCGGTCATTCGTTGGGTTTCAAAAGAGACGACCCCGGTCACCAGACAGAAAACTAATTTGCTCACCACGCAGTAGCCGAAGATGTTACGAAGTGAACGACGCATTTCTCGAAGCAATTCGAACAAATTATCAGACAACAAACACTGTCGCGCGCCCACCACCCACCCCACCCCACCCCACCGTTAGCAGTTAACTGGGAAAGATCAATTTGTTTCGCCGAAAATGAGGAAAACCTGGGGTTTTCAAGAGCGAATGCATAAGAAATGAAACGCATCATGTTTTAGTTAATTCCTGCGGTCAAAACCGTCAGAAAAAGATTCGGATTGCTCATGCCTCCTACTAAGCATCACGATTTTGAAGAAATAGACTTGGTAGCTTTTAAACAGAAAACTAGTAGATCTACTGAAAAGACATAATCCGAACAGTTGCAGCACTTTCAATTGATTTGCAAGTAAACATGCATACTACCAGAATTAAATCGATATTTGTGCTCAAGTTCTTATTATTATCAACTGAGAGAGACAGACAGAGACAGAGACAGAGACAGAGACGGTCAGAGAGGACAAATTCTTGCGAAATATCTGGACTGCTAAGTCCAGCTGCAGAATTATTTCTTCTGCAGAAATATTCGCTGACTTATTGGTCTCTTGGGAGCCGCGTGCCTAGCTCCAAAATGGCGCCGAATGACAAAGGACCGGTGCATGTCGGGACAATCTTACGCCTCCATGTTAGCACGGGTCGTGCTACTCAATTCCGGGCATTACGGTAATGACCGCGACGCTGTTGAACAATTACGCTACCGTAGATTCACGAAACCAGGCTCTCTGGGCTTTTCATTTCGGCGTTTCTTGCTCTATCGAAATGAGTTCAGAAACACAGAAGGTAGTTTAACTAAAACTAAAAATGCGCCCTGGTATTTTCCTTTTAAAACGACAGAGATGTCCATGGGTTGGGTTGGGTCAGACATTTCCATGTTAATGGTGGGTCGGGTTGGGTCAGAAAATATGTCATGGTTTAAGAAATTGTAATGCATTACGGTGAAAAAAGAAGGATGGATTGGGTCAAGTAACCCTCTTACCGGCATGGGTCGGGTCGGGTTGGAGACCTGATGGTTTGAGATGAATTGATGGGTTATAAAAATGGACCCACGGACATCTCCACGTCTTTTATCATCATCAGTGCAAGAGTGATTTAGGGATGACTCACTCGATAGCGAATGATGCGCTTTTCTCCCGAAAGAGTGATTCGCAGATTGGATAAGTGTATGGGTTGATAAGTCGGCCTAGGTACACCAGTAGATACACAGATAGGCGAATAGCAGGCGATTGCATACTTGCATTTTGTGTTCGAGATCGACAGAATTTGAGGCTGCAGCAACTGATGCCCCCCCCCTGTGGACCAGTTGAACCCGAGGCCCCATAATCTACTTATCGAGCCCAAAGGGAGGTTCTCTGCCCGTGGCCAAACCACGTGCATCAAAACATTCGAGTCCATCTGGTGGCGAGCATGCGTACTTACCTATTTGATCATAGACAATGACGTCACAGGACAGCAGACAAAGTTTCTCAGCCATTATAAATAAGCGTTGGAATTTTTGTACAATGAAACTATAACAAGCTTTATTATAGTTTCCCATTTGTCTCTGTCTCTGTCTCTGCTAATCTCTTCTTCTTGCTCCCTTGTTACGCTTTCAAAGCATCTCCACCACTCTAACACATCGTGTAGATTGTAGGTTATCTTCGGAGCGATCAGATGTCCTAGGTTGCGTGTGGTCCTGCCCCCCTCCCCCTCGGGTTCCCAGAGGGCAATCGCCTTTTTTCAGCGAAACCTCTCACTTCGCTTCTTAGCGTTTGTTATCAAAGTATCCCGATCACTGAAGATACATCTATAGTAAATCGGTAACGAATTAAAGGCACGGGATGCAGTAAGTTTAATCTGTTGCTTAAAAGCTTTGTTTCAAATATGCTCCTGTCTGAAAAAATCGCAATTCTATGTATAAATCTATAAACATAATTTTATATCTATATATGTATATATGTATATATGTATATATGTATATATATATATATGTATATATGTATATATGTGTATATATATTATATAGTACAAGAGTTAATTATGCGAACTCTTTCCAGAAACAGTATTGATGTAGCGCACACTGGGGCGTAGACGCGTTTTTCAATCAAATTCTTTCAATCAAAGTAACGGTCGGGGTTTTACGGTCCCTTGGTTTCGTGGACAGCGTTGTGCGGTGGAATTCTGGGCAATTTATTATGCGCCTTTTCTGTTTCTGTTCTGTTTCAGCGAAGCCGCTCGTAGTGCTAACGAACGTTCTCATCAGAAGCATGGGACCAGTGTCGGAAGAGGACATGGTGCGCGTCAAGGAACCAGTCTCTTTCTGATTAAATGTGTCACTTGATTTTACGTCTGACTCTACATACTTATCGTTTTCTGTCTCTGTCTGTCTATCGGTCTGTCTGTCTCTCTCCCTGTGCATTTCTGTGTTAATAAGTTATATTTATCAAATAATATTTGTAGGTTTCATTTCCTTCGTTGGCTGTCTGATTGTCTACTTACTTGTTTGTTTGTGTCTGCCTGACAATGTACTGTTGATCCTGAGCAGTCTGCCTGTCTGTCTGTCTGTCTCTCTGCCTTTCATTCTTTCCCTCTAAATTTAATGTTTTTGTGCACAGACTAGGCAGAAGAAAAAGAGAGACAGAAAGACAGACAGACAAACATACATACATGCAGAAAGCAAAAGAGTCTTTAGGGCAGAAAAACTCCAGAGAACCGATTCATTCAAAAGCTAACAAAGTAGCCGAGGAGTAGATTGAGAATAAAAAAAAACCTTTCGGACAATTCCTCTGCAGCAGGAAAAGCTGACAATGCAACCCACAGAAGACACGAGGAGAATTAATGGAACAGAAGGAGCGACGGAGGAGGAGGAGGAGGAGGAGGAGGAGGAGGAAGGACGGAGAGAGAGAGGGGGTGGGGTGGGAGAACAGCAGCCGCTATACAGAGGGATGAGAGAAAGTTACAATTAAGAATGACAACCTGAAAGGAAATGGCTTCCACTGGCTTTCAGCCGTTATTAAACGCGGCGCCGAAGCAAAAAGCTGGCGCTAAATAAAAGACTGACACCGGAAACGCCTGGTCGACCACGTGACACGCTCAGTTGGGCCGCGGCACGTGACTTTGGGTCCCAATTTTCCGTTATTTTCCCCAGTCCCCTCCTCCTCCCCGTCATGCTCGTTGAGATGTTCTGCTGACGTGTTGACAGCCTCTCTCTTTCGCTCCCTCTCTCTCTCTCTCTCTCTCCATCTCTCTCTCCGTGTCCCTGGCGTGCATTAGACGCAGCAAAATGCCAGCCATTATTCTTGATTTATAGAGCGCATTATTTAAGCATATATATACAGTATATATATAATATCATTATCACACATAATATATCCTCATGACGTCACATTTAAAGGACGCATTCACCAAATTTTGAATATAAAATAATATAGAATCTATTATTATTACTATTAATAAATGACGAATAGGCTTTTATTATATATATATATATATATATATATATATATATATATATATATATATATATATACAATTAGTATATATATATATAGTATGGATATATATTGTATAAAAGTCAGGTCCATGTTTACAATCTTCGTAAGTTACAGGTAATTGCTATCCGCTGACATCGTTTTATCTTTGCCTTTTAAATACGAGGTCTTTACTTTGCCTTTATCTGCATTTGCTTCAAATTACAATCTACCAGCACTGCGCCAAACTTTCGCGTAGCGCTCTAGAGATTTTGTTTGATTACTTACACCTGGGGGAGGGGTATTACACCTGGGGGAGGGGTAGTGGAAGCGGTGTCGGTGGGGGGTCAGTGAAAGCCAACATCCGGGTCTCGGACGCGCTCCGAGTGTGACCCAACCATGCATTAGGACACGTCTCTAGTGTAATCGCCTCAGCGTTCAGCCCGGCGTCAAGGCAGGTTCACACTGTGCGAATCAGACGCCGGGGGGGGGGGCACGAGACGCCGTCTAATGAAAAGCCTATCAGCGCTTCATTATACGCTTACTTAACCATCGCACAGACGGTCTAAGGTCCTTTTTCGCGTCTCTGGGTGGGGCGGGGAGGGGAGGGGAGGGGGTAGGTCGGTGGGCAAAGGCAGGTGGTCCGTCACTCGCTATTTAACTCAGACTTAACAAGAAGCCTAAAAGGAATCTTTCTAGGCAGATGGAATTATTAATCTAAGGCGGCAAATAGATAGATGAAAGTTTTTGAGTCAACGACAACGACTACTTTGACAATTGGTTTGACAACGATTGCTCCATCGATTAATTATACAATATTTACATTTTCCATCGTCGATGACTTTTTTGGCCAGAAAATGTCGATTCCCTCCCCTGCCCCCCATTCCGGAATCCTGACCACGCCACTGGATTACAATGACCATATTGGAAAAGATTGTGACGCGGCAGCAGTAATGATCATGACAACGGAAGCAACGGTGATAATGACGACTATTATTAAAATAGTAATTATGATTATGACGACAAAGATGTAATGACGATGATGCTGACGATCATGAGGCCGAGGTCGACGACGACGAAGATGACGACGATGTTGAATATTCATGAGCATAACTGTCCTCGCCAACTCATTAACTGAAGATGATTATTCATAATTCAAAGCTAGCTTCGCCTTTCCTACGCATTCAATGTTAATAACGCAACAGCCGCTGTTGCTATGGGGTCGACATAGTATAGCAACCGCTGAGACGACTGCTACTCATCAGCTACAAACAAATGGACGGAAATCGGAATTAAGAGGAAACAAAATGGCTCCGTTTCTGCTGTTAATTACGGAAACTGTCGCTAGGGGTTCCCTCTACAAAGCTTTTCCCGTCGCTAATTGCGCTACATAATCCAGGAAATCGTTGGCTATCGTCTGCTGAGAGAGATTATGGGCGAACAGTAGCAGACGATAAAAGCGCTCTCTCTACCAAAGACGAACCAATTGATATTGCGCCAGATTTAGAGGATCTGAAAAATTAATTTAAAGCGTTTAATAAGCAAACGCCTGAGGAAGGGTAGGAAATAAAATGTGGTCTCAAACGAAATTCACATTTCCTGCATTTTAGCCATAGAATTAAATTATTATTTGAACGAGTCTATGGTGTAAGAAGTGAAGCCAGTTTTCCACTATTCTGTTGGTAAGAGTGATCACATTACCGTAAAGTTCCTAATAGAAGCCGGGTCTCACACAGCCGGGGTATAAAGTCATATGTCTTAATAGAAGCCGGGGCTTGTATTAGAAGTTTTACGGCAATTTTTTTTGGTAACCATGGCAGCCATTGTCTGAAACTTAGCCAAGATGGCGGCAAATTGGCCTCAACCTTCCGCTGTCTTTAGCATAGATAGACAACTTCAAGTAAGTGTTAATTTCTATGATTCTGACCAATGCACTCGTTTAACTATACTAACGGCCGCACTGTGTGGCATTCACTTCCGGTCAGATGTTCTCGATGGACTGCTACTTCCGGCAGAACTGGAGAGACGCCAGGCTGTCCTTCGTTCCGGAAGGAAACATAACGGAACTGCGTCCAAGTATCCGGATGTTGGATGAAATCTGGAAACCGGATACCTTCTTTCTCAACGGTCACGAATCTTATCTGCATACAATCACTTATCCCAACAAACTCTTCCGCATCAACACCCAGGGAGAAATTCTATACTCACAAAGGTACTTGGCTAACCGCATATATATACACTATATATATATTTATATTTATATATATATATACTGTGTGTGTATATATATATATCCATTTAATTTCATACAATGTGCAAATGTAAATAAATATTTATAAATACAAATCGCCTATTAAGTCTACTGGTTTCCACTCGATTTTATTTGAAATGTTTGAGTGACTGACGATAGTTATCTAGCTGTTTTGATTAACTTTTATTGAATGGTTTTCATCTGTATAGACTGTGCATACACTTACTGTAGAAGCCCTAACGATGAATGCTGCAATCGAGTCTTTCTTTTTTCCCGTTGTAGATTAACCATCAAATCCACTTGCCCGATGAACTTGGAAAAGTATCCACTAGACACTCAGACATGCCCCCTCATGATTGGAAGCTGTAAGTACCGTCGCCCACTCCCCACCCCCACCCCACCCCGCCCCGTACTTTTGCACATAACGAATCTAAATTGCTTCTCTCCGAAACCTTTATTGCTAGGCCTACAGTAAGACTGGGTCGATTGGATGTGTAGTGTTTCTTTTTCGCGAACTTTTTTTATCGCCGCAGTTTATAAACGCTATCTTCGTCACGCATCACAGAACGTTTCACGCATCACGTGACGGTAGGATGACGCAACAGAGACAGAGAACGCAGCAGCAACAGCAGCAGCAGCAGCATCGCGACTCGTCTTATTAGTATGCATCGAGGCATTCGATTGGGGGGAGGGGGTGTATGGCGTACGTGCCGTTTAAAGAAGATTCGGGACCCTAGGCATTTTGAAAAAGTAGTGCTGATCTTTTTTTGAAGACCTAAAAACGGTAATAATCTTTTTTTAAACACCCTAAAACGTCGGATGCTTCTTTCGGGAATCAGAAAATTAATCGAAAATAATCGCACATTCAAAATGAAACACCGGAAACACTTTTTCCGCAGTCCGCCGGGGCCCCCCTGTTTAGCGGAGGCCCTAGGCACATGCGCCTACGATGCCTATGCCTTAAAACGGCCGTGGATACAGCTCATGTTTATTCACCGACTGATTTAAATACAGACGGCTATTCGTCGAGGGACATCGTGTACAAGTGGGCGGCGCAAGACGAACCGGTGAAAAAGTACAAGGACATCACTATGTCGCAGTTCACTCTGACCAGCATCGAGACAGGTGAAAGGTCAACCGGAGACAACCACGGTCAGTTGACCTTCAACACCCTTTGACCGTCCTTGACCTAGAATTGGTCGGAAGCTTAGAACCGTAACATTTCGATCGGCTATTTCTTTTCTTGGCGGGAAACTTTTAATTAACATCGAGTTTAAAAATATTAGGCCTAGATAAGACTTATACTTTAAAGGGTAGGCCCCTAATTATTATTTACATTATTCGTCACATATTAGAAATATTAATTCACTATAAAGCATTGCAGAAATCAATTTTAATTTATATAGGGCCATTATATAGGATTTTTTAAAGCAGAGGGCCCAGGCCACGTGACCTGCCAGCGTCCTCTGAACGCCGTTGTTATTAATCGAAGTGTCGCCGGCGTGTCAGGATCTTGCTTTCTCTTTTATGTTTCTTAAAATTAGATTTTCGCAAAATTTTGCTCGTGAGGTTTCAACTGAAGCGAGAGATCGGGTATTACCTGCTGCAGATCTACCTTCCGTGTTACCTGATCGTCATCATCTCCTGGGTGTCCTTCTGGATCAATCGGGAGGCAGCACCGGCCAGGGTCACCCTCGGTTCGACCATTTCAATCAATTTCTCCACAATTCGCATCTCATCATTATTACCTTTTACATTCAAGGGTGCTGCGTAATAACTGTTTCTTTATTCAGTAGAGCTTTGTTACAACATATACTCGGTAATAACGTATATTCGGTTACAAAGTACTTTAAAGTAAAGTGCAATGTACGGGTCCGTACATTGCACGATGAGCTATGCACATTATTGTATGGTATTGTATATAACGCAACTCGGATATGACGTACTAAAATGTACAGACCTGCTAAGTAATCTACAATACGTTATAAAACAATGTTCGTAAGGCAGTAAGTAAAACACTTGCGGTCGAATGCACGGACGATGCGGGACATTTCTCATCGGTGTGGCGTCACATGCAGTTGGAAGCTGAATACGTGACCTGACCTGGAATTAGAGATTGATGGATGGTTCGAGTGATGAATGAAGCTTTGAATATAAGAGTGACCAAAGCGGGCGAAAAGAACTGATTAGAAAATTTAGACAGATTCAACCAGAAAACTTATGCAGATGTCTTTTGCTGATCGATATGAAGAAACTCTGTCCTCATCAAACGCATCTTCATCTTTTTCATCATCGTAGTCGTCATTATCATTATCGTCGTCGTTGTCGATATCATACTAACCATGTTTGCTGACGTCATCTTGCATTATCATCATAGTTGTAGTTTCACGTTATCATAGTTATAATCGCACTTTTAGTTGTCGTTTTCTGATATCATAATCAAGAGTGTCATTCGAAAATTTATACATCTGTGAAATGATTTTAGTCGTCGTCATCATCATCATCGTCGTCGTCGTCGTTATTATTATTGTTGTGATTCTGTGGGTCAGGTATTACGACCCTGTTGACGACGTCGACCA
The DNA here is from genome assembly GCA_018105865.1 of Metaphire vulgaris. Classification (NCBI taxonomy): domain Eukaryota; kingdom Metazoa; phylum Annelida; class Clitellata; order Crassiclitellata; family Megascolecidae; genus Metaphire; species Metaphire vulgaris. The sequence continues at coordinate 19,033,544 of CM030838.1, read as the reverse complement.
TTGGTCTGACGGGTCGAGCGGGCATTCCGAAGGTGTCCTATTCGACCGCCCTCGACATCTTCCTCCTCATGTGCTTCTCCTTCGTCTTCGCCGCCCTCGTCGAGTACGCGGGGGTCAACTACTTCACGAAGGGAGGGCAGAGGGACTTCCAGGAGGACTCCGACGAGGTAACACCCTCCCTTCTTCCCTCTATCCTCCTCTTAGGACATGAAACTCGCCGCAAACCCGGGTTCGACACTGGAAGCCCTTTAACTCCTAGAAATAACTCGGATCACTTCATGTAGAACTGAATGGGTAAACAAAATCGATGTAAATCATCGATGCAGTCAAACAGCCTGACTACGCCCTCGCTGTTAATCGGGTGATGTCATCTCTTCGTTTAGGAGCTGCTCGACCCGACGAGGTCGCGCCACCAGCAGACTTCGTTCAGTGGCGCCCCTAGCGACAGCCGACAGCAAGCGCACGCCACCGATCGAGGCTCCACCGGAACCAGTTTCACCGGCGGCGGCGGTGGAGGCGGCGGGGGGCGGTGGCGGAGGGCTGTCCAGGTGGCGCTGCTGCTGGTCTTGGCTGGCGACGACGACGTGTTTCCACGGAGACGCCCGTCGCTATGACAGCATGAAACCAGTGACGGTGACGTCACACAGACAGGGCATCGCCGGGTCGAACAGCGTGAGTAAGTTGGACGCGATGGCGCGTGTCGTCTTCCCCTTCTGCTTTGTCTGTCTCAACGTCTTCTACTGGGCTGGATTCTCCTACTATCTGTAGACGACGACAACGGAAGACACGGGTCCTGATTCCAGGTTCCAAAGGAAACGCCGATCCAGAAGATCTGCTGCGATTTACAGTGTAAAGATCACCATCATCATCATCATCATCATCGTCATTATCATCATCTTCATCATCATGATGTTAATTTCACTTAAATCATTCTAACTATTTGTCTCTAAATCCTAAGCCATTAAAGACCATTTGGCTGTATTCCTGAAACATGTCTCTTCACAATTTTGAACTTATGTATAAAATGGCTATAATTTGCCACCGAACCAAGCTTACATTTAGGCCTAGACAGGGGCGTAGCCAGGAATTTGATTTGGGAGGCATAAATATTTGGGGGTATAAACCTTAACTATAAACCATATAAACTACATAGTACATATAACCACATATAAATCACATAAAACACTTTAAGGTAGACTGCACGTAGTGCTATTGCACTAAATAAATGCTGTTTGGCATCACCAAAGCAGTTTTTTCGCAATAGCTCAATCCAAAATCAATTTGTGATCCGTAGTCTATGTTTGTTCAAAGCTTTGGGCTCAGACAGGCAATGCATATTCAAATGTCAGGTGTTGCCGCTGTAGCATAACCCGAAAAATAAGTTTCTCTTTGAGATTGTATCGGTCACGTGATCGGATGCTTGGCGTTTAATATTCGACCCGTGTTCGCCAAACAACTCTCCATAAACGTCATTTTTCAAGAACACTCAACGAGAACGAAAACCAAACATACAAAGGAATGGACGCCGTGGACAGAAATCCACAGCCACGCGTCGACAAATCGTCTACAATTTCCTAAGAATAAAACGAGAAACAGATAATATAATATTAAGCACCATACGCGCTCTTTGATGTCGCCGAACAACATCCAGAGAGGTAAAACGTATCAACGTTGGATATAAATTGACACATTTGAGGGGGAAAACAAGGAAATATAATATCGAACAAGAAAAGTCAACATGGCAAAACGAGTGACGAGAAATGGAAGGCAATATCACAATTCGTGAAAAAGAGTACACGATCATCTTTTGTGATCTAAGTAAATAAGTAGATAAGTAAGTAAGACTAGTACCTAAGCTCGGCGGTGTGGCCCATCCAGGCCATTCGTCTCTCATTGTTATCATTTGAAGTTTTGACGCTGCGGATTTTTTGAAGAATTTCTAGCGGTGGTATGAACCGGCAGGGGGGTGTCCCCGTTTCGAACGCCGTAGAGCAAAATTGAGACCGGCAATGTTGATTATTCTATCAAAATTCGAAGCAATGATGATGAGGACACGAGAAACAGTAAGTTTCGTCGGAGAATTTGTTCAATGCGCTGAAAATTTTACATACTTATACACCGACTGTTCAATAGTCCGTCCATGCTTGACTTCTGCCAGACTGCAGTGAATTAATTGTAAATGGTATCTTTGCTGTCTATAAAACCTATTATACAATGAACCGGTCTATGACTCTAGAAAAGGCGTCTCTTTTTTACTGTCAACACGGCGTACTCTTAGCAAACTGAACACCTAAGAGGGCGCGCAATGCCGCGCATGCGCAGTGGTTGGCGAATGCAAGCACAACCTAGTTTGTTACGAGTGGTCATGCCCATAAAACACCCGCAGTCGCGTCCCACGTACAGACCTCTATACTCCCGATGCCGTATATCAGTTGGTAAGAGTCCTCATTGAACTACCACCCCTCCTTCTCCTCCTCCTCCTCCTCCTCCTCCTTCTCTGCCATCATCATCATCATCATCATCATCATCATCATCACTGCGCAGCCACCACCAGTCCATTCGACTCGCTGGACGCCGGATAAGGTACTTGGCGTTTTCGGTCGAAAGACATTCTGAAATCTTTTATATAGGGCCTACGTTTGGAGTAAACTGTAAATCTGTCTTCGATTACTCGACTGTTACGGTACTGCCGCATACGCCCTATGCTGATTGTGTGCGGATTTTACGCACTGGGGAGAACTTTGGAGTTGTCAAGACGTGGACACTTAACTTAGGCCTACAAGTGGACCCTGGGTTTTATGGATGTGCGTCTAAACGAACGAACGGGTGCTAAATCTGGTTTGGCGCTTTTAATGTATCACTGCGTTTAGATTTCAACGTTTAAACAAACTAACAACTGGTGTCGTCGTCAGATAGAATAGACCTTCTGGGCTAAGTGTCTGAAACAGAGGAATAGACTTCTACGCGTCGATATTTGCTCCGTCTGGAGGCTGGATGTGCGACGTAAGGCTACGTGATATCGGGAAACTTTCTATATGGAATGCTGCTTTAGGGATCTGCGCCAGAATATCTTTACATCTTTCAATTGTAGTCATATGTTGTCGTATGCGATGACTACATTGTCCGATGTAAATAGATTCGCGGTTGCTGCTACGCGGGCGATTCGCTCCACAGGCGGCGCCACTTTCGGGAATTTTCGCTCCCTACAAAAGCGTACAGGCGCACAATGATCGAGAAAAAAAACACTTTCTGAAAGACCGCACTCGACAGGATTTCAAAGTTAAATGACTTTAATAATGCAACAAAGTGATTAACTTAAACCAGAGTTCACTGCAACTGGGCATCAACGACAAATAATTCCATTTCACCCGATAAAAATGACTTTACTTACTTACTAATTGGGTCTAAAACACTATGAACTATTAAGCTAGTCTCCTTTACGAAAAAGCTGGTTAGGCCTAACTGATTCTTATCTCTAAACCAAAGTTAACGTTTAAAGTTAGAACGAGAGTCGTTAATAAAGAAATTATACCTGAGTTAATTTGTTGAGTGTTACCAATCATTTCGCCGGAACAAAAGGGCTTCACGTAACTCCGCCATAATAGGGAAATAGGGGCCATTGGAAATGCTCGTCCGTCGAATAGCGCACAATAAACTCGCTAGTCGCAATCAGCGCGATATAGGTCTACTCATATATCAACAAGAATTTTACGGGGCAAGTGTCCACAATTATTTTTGCTCAAAACTTCTTTTCAATTTAAACTCTACTCCGAGCAGTAATTAATTATATTATTAAAATTAAAACCATTGAACTCTCTCTCCTTTGTTTTGACCTTGGCTCGCCTGTTACAATTCACGCATGTAATAATTAATTCTAATATGCAAAGATTTTACGCAGCTTGCTTAGCGGCGGCGGCTGCATGTTGCCCGGGCGGACTGTGCCGGTGTCGGCCGCCAATTCGTTTGGTCAGGGTAAACAGTGCGTCGTCTGCCTAATTCGCCGATGCAACGCCATTCTGTTCGACCGTGCAACCACTTGTCGCCCCCTAGAATATGAATTATGAAACTTTTATTGCGGTGTCATAAAAGCAAACGTTTATACGACGAGCGCATGGCATGTCCCTCCACGTAATTCGGTTGAGAGCAAGATAGGCTAACGGGACGCCAATGAATTGGATGATTTACTCATGCATTCAGACCTGCAGACTATTGCCAACTTCTTGGTAGTAAGCCTAAAGCCTTTAGGGCCTACAGTAGATTGTGTACAAACGACCCTGGGAACAAACATAACCGTTTTTTGTTAGTCCTGGACCAACGAAGGCAAAAGGTCTAATAGAAATGGATAGGAAGAAAAGGTCGGTGGATGACAAATGCCTGTGTTTTGATTACCGCGCTATGATATGATAAGGGATGATAACGGTAACAGGTCAAAATTGTTGCTTAAAATCGATCGTTTAAAGGAATAAATAAGTTGTAAAAGGGACACGAATATCCAATGAGCCTATGCAATAGCTTTAGACCTAGCTGGCGATATGGGGCGTTGTCACAGTTGAGGCGCTATAGAAGAAGCGTGCGGTGGGCTATGTTTGCAACAGCGATTGGGATCGATGGGTCTGGGCCTAAATATTAAAAGCAGAAAATGATATTTTGTTGAAACGTTGATATTGCGCATCATTTGTGCAAATTCAACCACATTTTTGAAACTTATTTCGTCCTGTTAGAGATCGATTTCAAGGACCATATGGAGCCATTGTCTTTAGCATTCGTCAATACATTGATATCAATCGATATTGTAAAAATAGGCTATCGTCTTCTGTATTTATAGCGCATCCAGCATGACAACCGCCGTTGTTCCATAATGCTAATAATGCACAGTATATTTGCAAATCAACCGCATATTTGAAATTTATTTCGTCCTATTATATCATTGTGTCACTAGTAGATATGTTCTGTCAAATAAATTCAGAAAAAATTGTTTTTTGTATTATAGCGAGCTGGAACCATATAGGAAAATTAACACCACGTTACTAAAAATAACACGGGCTCGAGAGGTCTAATATAGGAAAAATACTCGGCGAATGGGTTAACAAAAATGTTGTTAGGACTACTCGATTTACCAGATTTTTAAAATGAACGTGGTAACAGTGGCTTGGCGATCGCAGAGTAACGTGTGGACCTTTTCCTTGTAAAGATGAATTTTCCGGAGATTTTTCTTCTTTTCCAGTTGATCTTCCTTTGTCTGACAGTAGCTTTTAGCGAATGGAATACGAAGGACTATTTGAAGAAGGAAAACAGTTTGACAAAGCCGTATTCAGGTTTATATTCGAGACATAAGCCATTGTTACTTATATAGCGCCCTCATTGTTTTATAGTTACCCTCATTTATTTTAAAATATAATATTGTGTATACGTTTTATCGTTGGAAAGTTTCATCTATTGTACTTCTTTACATTACTGTCTAAAAATTTCAGTTGTGGGCTAACTGTAGTTGTATTTTAGACTGGCTTCTAGATTTTTAACTAGAGTTGATAGGCATAAATGGGTGGTTATTTAGATGAAAGATGGGATTACATCGGCAGTACGATTATCACAAATTCCTACGTTCGACTGACACCAGACCACCAGAGCCGCAAGGGAGCGATCTGGAACACGGCTGTAAGCGTTTCCTCTTTGTTCACCGCAATTTTTGTGATTTGTTATGATCTCTTGTGGTATTTACTTAATATTTTTACTTTGATGTCTGTATAGTGATTGGATATGTCTGTTACTGATTTTAAGCCATGTCTTTTGCGAGATTGGGAACTTCACGTTCATTTCAAAGTTCATGGAAAAGGCAATGATCTTTTTGGTGATGGATTTGCAATTTGGTATACGAAAGATCGTTCAGAATTGGGTGAGATGTATAACATGCTGATTTATGAGCTTAAACCTATTATTTTGCCACTTTTATTAGTATTTTCTTGATCTTGGACCTTGTAGTTAAAGAATTAGCAGATAATGCAGGAGTATTCAACTAAATTTTATGAAGAACCAAATATTTTTATGATGGATACCCAAGGGCCAGGTATATCTACTTGTGAGTTACAAAACATTGTTCATATGTAATAGAAAATAGGTAAGTTGAAAACAAGACATAAAAATATTTCGTTAGTATTAGAAAAAGTTATTTATAGTTTCAGTATTTTCACGGGTCATTTCACACCCCTTGGTGGACCCGATCTGGCCCAAAGGCCACCAGTTGAGTACCCCTGAGATAGAGTATCATTAATGGCTTTATTAGGTCTCTTGTGTCTATTTCTATGCATGGATTACTTGGCATTTGAAAGTAGATACTTATCTGCCCATTTTGGGTTTAGCTGCTTCATATTATTTGTAGTTTCTAGTCTTTTGCATTTAGTAAAATATAATTATAAATTAAATTTTTGCATCTGATTTAAATTAAGAAGGTATCAGGCCAGGGTCAGGTGTGTCCAGCTATCGACTTTTCCATGACATCCTAAGTTCTCTGTCCTTTGCTATTTCTTCCAAAGTCATTCGGTGTCTTCCATCAGTTTTTCCATTGAGATTCGCTATAGCAGCTTCTATTTGAGAGTTTGCAGTAAGACTTTAGTTGGTGCATTTGAAAAAACGTTAGAAGTTGTGAATAAAATTCACGTTAGCAGTTTGCATATTGAAGCATCATGCCTTATCTTATATATCAAAGTATATGCTGAGATGTACTGTATGTTTTAGTGCTTTATACTGTACCTCGATATAGTATTTTATTTGTTAGATTTTGTAACTATATAATGTTTGGATGACTTTGGTGCAAATTGATTGCTAGGTCCTGTGTTTGGCAACAAAGACTTTTTCGTTGGCTTGGGGTTTTCTTCGACACCTACGTCAACCAGAACACTAGGCATAGTGTAGGTGCCACAATCTTCTTTTGATTTACGAGTTTATTTAGTTTTCTCTTTATTTCTCATGGCAGTTTGGGCAGTGGATGTTGAGTTTGCTTTTTAGCATGCATTAAGTCTATGGATTGTTTAGTTCTTTGAGATGTTTCAAGTGTCAGAAATTGTAAGGGAGATGATGACCTTTGTGTCTTGTCAGCATGGCCATCCATACATCTCAGCAATGGTCAGCAACGGGTCGCTTCATTACGATCATGATCGAGATGGAACGCACACTGAACTTGCCGGGTGTGAGTCTCATTTTCGCCAAACAGTACACGAAACTTACGTTGCTGTCGAATCTGAAGAATTGATGTAACAAATTTGAATTTTAATAAGTTTGAATGAAGACTGTGCTAGAAATTGATGTAATGAAATTTTCAATTAAGTAAGTAAGCCGTTATTAGTGTGACATTTTAATAATTCAACACAATATTAATTTTTCATTTGATTTTAAAGATCGTTAACCTCTTGCACGACACTTTGTGCAGCATATAATTAGTTGATTTTCTTTTCTTTGCTTCGGTTCTTTTCTAAAGGTTTCCACAGACATTCATGGCAAAAATTCGTGGGTCACGTGCTTTGAGGTCAACGGGGTTAAACTTCCGACCGGTTACTATTTCGGAGCATCAGCGGCTACAGGAGAACTTGCAGGTCACTTTTTAAAAATAAATACCATGAAAATTTGAATAATTTTGCATTCAGATATGGTACTTTTTATGTTAAGAAGTCTTTCTACATACACTGTATATGTTGCTGGAACTGAAGACAGAATCAGCGTGCAAGATTTTAAAAGTGCTTTTTAAAAAGCTTGTTTTATTTGGATGTTATTATTTATATTTTAACATTTATGTAGAGATTTAAGAGCGACTTGCAATCTCTGTTGTAACTATTTTTCAGATAATCACGATATTATTTCGATGAAGCTTTACGATATTGGGATTAGCCATGCGGTTTGTTGATTTGCGCTTTTATAAAATGGTTTTTGGTGTCTGTCTTGAATTTGTATAATTAATTAACCCTTTTGTTTTGAATGTTGTTTCTGCATTCTTGATCTTCCTTTAAGTTTCTTTACTTCTATTTTGCCTTCTATTGCTCTTTTGTTGCAGAGGGTTTTCTTTATCTGGCTCTATTGCCGGCTTCTCATCATGCTGATAAAGCATAACTTTTCTTTCACTATGTTAGCATTTGAATTTTATGGGTTTGTATGTTATCTTGAAAGCGTTTGCTCTTTGTTTTGGCATTTTAGGATGAGGAGGACAGTAACAGCGTTGATTACAGCAAGATCGAGCCATCTGCAGAGTTCTATGCTCCTCACCGAGGCATGCTTTCCAGATATTAGTTTAATGATTCTCTCAATTATAATGTATTTCCATGTTTCACATACAGTGTTTATTCTGAAATATAAGTAAGATAGTAAGATGACCCTTTTTTTGTCAAGGATTTTGGGGAGACAAACCTCCCCTCCCAAACATTTCAAACTCCCCCCAATATCAAGGTGGCTAGAATAAACACCGTTTCACATAGCATTGCTTAGATTAGTTGTAAAGATGTTATGCACTAGTAAATTGATTTTTACGTTTTTACGTTTACAGACCACATTAAAGATGAGTCATCGTCAGATTCTTCGGGTTGGAGTGGTGTCTTCATATTTTTTCTTATTCTCCTGGCAGTTGGAGTTGTCGGTGTCGTTGCCTATGCTCTGATTGGCAAGTCTCAGGACAGAAAGCGTCTCTACTGAAGGCACCTACGACTGAACAAATTTTGCTTTGGACTTTGTTCTAAATTACAGAAATTAACCAGTTATCCTCTCTGCAACTAGATATTTTTTACGGTTTTTTAGTGCTGTTTTTGTATCACAATTATTGATGCAGAAAATATTAGTAAGTGGGCACCACTTGTGATATAGTGAATAAGGGACTTTTATAATGTCTTGTTTGTCTTCTGCTTTTGACAGGTTTAATCTAATCATTATCAGTTTCTCAATGCTTTCACCTATCAAAATTGCGATCTGAATTTGTATTCACTCCAACCATGTCTATGATTTTTTATTTATTTATAAAACCTGCCAATTAGGTACAGTACAATCTTGTGCTTTTTGGATTGATATTGTGTACCATTGTGTTACTTTCTGTTGCCTTTGAAATTTACACCAGCAACTTTTTGCTATTACACGGCTATATGCAGCATATTACATTTACATGTGTCGTAGAATACATATTTAAGTAGTAAATTTAAAACGAAACGTTCCCTTAATTAACTTGTTTCAAATTGTATGCACGTTAGATTTGATGATTTTTACTAATATATATTTTGCTTTATGTAAACAAACTGATTACACTGTAGTTGTTACAGAGATAATAACTGTTAGCTTACTTAAATTTTGATGAATTTATGTTGAAAAATGTATTACTTGTTTATTTTGGGTTTCTCAATGGTTCTATGTCTGATAGTCCCACTGCATTTTGTAAGAGCTGCTTTGGCCGCCCCCGTGTTATTTATTTCCTCAAAATTTTATTCTTTTTTTGTGAGGATGTTTCTCGATTGTTGCCCTGCTTTGCTGCGTCTTCAACTTATTTGATTCTGGTATTCATCAACCGGCAATAGCGAACTGCTGTGTTATTATACTAATGGCATAATTTGAGTGTTCAGCTGTGCTATTTTAATAATAGAGAATGTTGATGTTTGGTTTTTTGGCTTAACTGTGACTTTATTCCTACGATGTTTAATGCCAACAAACAAGGTACCATGCACCTTTAAGTGCATTCGCGGGCAGGGGTCAAGGGGTGCTCGCCCCACACAGGAATTTGCTCCCAGACAAAGTTAAATGGGCTGAATTTGAAGAAACAAAATTGGGCAAAAGATCTGTTTGACAAAAATCCAAAACCTGGTCTTGAGATCCTGGCATACAAAACTTAACCAGTGCTATCTTGTAAATAGTTCACTGGAACCGCCTCTTGGTCGATGGCGATGGAAATTAGTGCCTTGATTCTGTCTGCTCATTGGGGAAGGAGGAGGCGGTGGGAGGAGGGGATGTTATTACAATCGGAGTGTCCATGGCGCTTTAAAATGAGACAATATCGATTCAGACAGCAAGTCGAACAGAGGCATAAAAGCCGATTGCGTAAAAAATCACGAGAGTTTGTAAATAAGCATGAAAATATCAGTAAAGCCTATTTTGAGTTTGCTGTAGTCTGTAGTTGCTGGACTTGCTGATAAAGTCGCCTAAGTCTAAGAACTAGCAACCGTAGGACAATTGAAAACAAAACGCGTCCGCATTCTAAAAATAGCTGTTGGCATTGTGCCAAGACTGGTGCCTGGTTCAGTGGTTCAACTCTTTATAATAGAATATGCGAATTCTTTGTTATTTAATATATTATCGTAATTTTTAGCGTAATTTTGCGTCTTTTTCATAAAAATGCACACTATACGCGCGAATTTTACGACTAAAAGTCTTCCATCTGAGCTCCGTTTGCGAATTCTGAAGCGATAAAGAAAGACCAGTTACACACAGCTGCTGACAACGCCTACACTACTAAAGACTGATAGGAAAATTGTTTGACATTTTGACCTCTGGCGCTGTATAAATTCCCCGTGATGGCGTCGATGCGGACTGCGAAGCGCTCGGCCCGTCGTTGCCTGTTTGGACCGGTGGAGCCCGGTGAGGTAGATGAATCTCTGCGGGAGATGGTCGACAGGTTCGACGAGGAAAAGAGACTCAAGTGGGGTTTTGATTTCAGGGCCGGGAGACCGGACCCCGGCGGTCACCCGCAGTACGAGTGGTTCCCAGTGGCCGAGAACGACCGCGGAATTCCGTCGGTCTACCGACGAATGGGTGACTCTCGTGTGCGGGGAGACACGGTCACTGACAACGGACCATTGGGGAAAAGACTTCGAAGATGCAGCCCTCGACTATCAAGATCCCGGGATGCGCTCCCATCGCTTGGAAATGGAGTGGATATTGGTGCTGTTGATGTCATCAGCTGTAGTTCTTCCATGTCTAACTTTGGACCTGCTGTTGAAGCATTGGAAGCCATCGACAGGGTAATCGAAAACGGAGATGCCTCTGCTGTTGGCATTCCTGAAGAAATTTTTCCAACGACTTTGGACCCAAAGTTGCCCAACGTGGCCTTACAAGTTGACTCGACATCTTCCTTGGCAGTGGAGGCCATAAGACGCAAGGACAAAGAGTCATCGGAGGCCAATGAGCTGTCATGAAGTAATTCATTGTTGTAATGTTAACCATTTGTGTTTAGGCACATATTCAGTTTGGTTACAACATATAAAATGTTATAATGTCTCATTAGAGTAGCACATTTGTACAGTTTTGCTATTAGCTTTTTGGAAAATGGTCAGGGCTTCAAGTAGGTCCTCTGATTATCAGGAGCCTTAGTGAACTGGCTTTCCACTATTTAAAATGATTCTCTGTCTTCTGTATGTTTTAGTCTCAGATAATTGATTTTGTGGCTGATACAACTGAGCTTTGAAATTCTGCTTTGTTGAATTTCTCATAGTATTATCACAAATGGCTTTTTAAGTGTATCATTTCAGAGTCGGGGTTAGTGGAGTCAGAACTGTTTTGAGTTACCGGAGTTGAAGATCTGTTGGGAAGGTTTGGACATAAGAGGAGTCACAGTTCTAGGTTGTGGACTGACCATACAGCACTGGTTCTGAGAATATGGTGGTATAGTGGTAGCCATGAGACATTCTTATCGTATGGTCACAGATTTGAATCTGGCTTGAGAAGTCACATAGCAGCTCTTGGTCAAGGCCCAGTGCATTGAACTCTTAGTGCACTCCTAGTAGTGAGTATAGTGTATCAGAATAGATTAGAACATTAGTTGAATAGTTGTGCTTTATGATTGTAAAACTGCGGTGTTTTCTATTTGTTTAAAGAGTTTGTTTGAATCTTGTAGATTTAAATTACAACATGTTCGTTGAGCCAACTGGGGGGGATTCAGACATTGGAATCTTCTCAATTTTTCTCTCTGCTTTTCTTCGTCGGGATTCATTTCACAGATGAAGAAACTGAACGCCTGCATTTTTCTTTTGCATTCTATATATCTTCATATATCAAATGAAGCAGAACACTTTGATGGCTTGATTTAAATGTGAGCAACTGTTGAGTTAATTTTAAACGTATTTCAAACTATGAGAATGAATAACTGAAAGTGCGAAAGTGCCTAAATTATCAAGATATTTGAAATTTAAAGGCAAATGCAGTCATAGCCAGTTAATGTTTATCCTCTGTAAAACAGCTCAGGTAGTTACTTTAATGTTGCATCCATTGGGTAAATGGGATCGGACTTTAGAAATAAATTATTTTCTATTGGTGCGGATAGCAGATGCAGATTTATTTGATATAGAAAGTTGACCGCTTGAAAAGGGCACATTTATTTTTACAACAGCCTAGCATGTGGATGAATAGACTCAATGCATGTTATGTTGGAATCTTACCTGTCTTTTTGATGCATCTTCCAGTCTTCATATCATTTTAATGTTTTGGTTCAGAAATTTTAATGGCATTTCCACATATGTACTTGTTGTTGTGTTGCATGGTTTGTTTGATTTTTGTTTAATTCGATTTATTTGCAGTATTGACATGATCTCCTTTTATTGACAGTGCGTAGACGTGTGGCTACAGTTTGCTTCTAAGCGGCTCTTACTTACTGTATATCTCATTGAAAGTGCAATGTCTTCTACAGCTTTATGATCATGATTTCTGATTTTGTTGCAGTATTCTTGTGCTTGATGCCGTCTTTGATTAAAAAACAAATATGGTTATGTGGATGGCTTGATTTATGTGGATGATTTGGCGATTGTGCACGTAGATGTTACGTGTAATGATCTCATAGGATTTACTTTGTAACTCATTTGTAACACAGGCGATTGTGTGTGTTGCTTTGCTTTTGTGCTTTAGTTTGTTACGCTTTAAAATTTATACGTGAAATAGCAAGTTTTGGGTTTCTTAAGTTTTTTTTTCATGCTCCAATGGGGTTGGTCTTGCCTTGGCATGAATTTTTATTCACTTATTAAGACCAATAGATTTTGAGAGTTTGGCATCTATTCTGTCACGAATGTGCCCTCTTTTTCTACTGGTTTGTATGCTGAGACAGAAAATTGTTAGAGAGAGAATTTAATTTATGTTTGAAAACTGAATGTTTGACTTGTTTTGAACTTGTTTGCAATAAATTTACATTGATGTTTTGCATATTTTATGTGGTAACATATTCACTGCAGTTGTTTTGTCCGATAACTAGGAATTTAGATAAATCTGATAAATTTGAATGCTGGAGCTGAAATTTAGGTTGCAGTATTTGTAAGCCGCTGTCTTAGGTTAAAAGAAGAACAATTAGGTTATGCTGACTTTTCTTGCGTTTGTCATCTTTAGACTTGCATGCAGTTAGGTTTTTGCCGAGCGAGCTTAGCGTAGACGGTTCTAGATATTTATTTTATATTTTCACTGCAACACGATTATGTTCTTTCATGGAATGCTGGGATATCCACAACTTCATTTGCCTTTTTATTTGTCTTGTGGGTACTGTGCAAAATTATTCAACTTTGACAATCATTGTTGAAAATTGTTTTCGTTTGGACCTGTGATTATTTGTGCTCTATTATTAAGTTCTCATCTGTCGTAGTCAGTTCCCAAATGGAAAAATTAACGTGGGTAGAAATTTCCGAAGACTGCCGTTGTCGCTGGGATCTTATTCCTGACAGAGGCTTTTGTTTGTTTGATTGCCAGTGTTTCGAGTGGCTTTTAGTGTTTTTTGTCCGTTGTATGAACGCGCTTCATCTGTTATTTTATTCTGAATTTCTGTATTGCTTTTCATTGCCATTATATTCCATGTATTTTGCTAAGAATTTGATGGTAGATGCTACGATTAAATTACTGTATATTACTGGTCAGATATTTATTTTCTCTTCTCTTTAGGCCAGTTGCATTCATAATAAATTGACATTGGATTTCTGTGGGTCTCTCTGTTCAGCTATGGTAACTGCTGTTATTCTTATTAAAGTCAATGTATTAATTAATTTTGTAGGGCTATAATTTAATTATTGCTAAGTCTGATGTTGTTTGAAAGGCCAGTCAGTCAGTTGTCGTCGTTCGTAGACATTTAGTGAGCTGTGCTATTTGTTTGAATACTGTACAGACAACTGATGTATTCCATTTCGGACACAATTATTTTCTCTTTATTAGGCAAAGTTCTTGCCTATTTTTTCTTACCTGACTTGTTGCAGTCTGTGGAAGTAATGTGTTAAGAAAATAGAAGATGTTTGTTACATTTGCATTGTTTGACGAAGTCCGTAGTTGATGTTTTACTGTTATTAGGTTCGAAATTCGTTTAATTCTAATATCTATGACCTTTCCTTATTTACTGTTATAATATATTATAGTTTGATTATATAAATTATAATATAATCAATTGCTTAATATATGATTTTATTGTCAGTTTGTTGTTTTGTGTTGCTTTGAGTTTGATCTTTTGGTGTGTGTGTGTGTGTGTGTGTATGTGTGTGCTTGGATTGCATGCTTCCACTGCCATGTATTTGTGTAGACTTGACTAAATGCTAAAGCAATGTGCTTTTATCATTTGGTTTGACTTTGCATAATAAAATCTTGACGAGGTTGAAATTTTTAGAACTTTTTGGCTGCTGCCTTTTTTAAAAAACGTTTAATTTTGTTTCTTGCAACTTAAGTGCAATATATTTGGACGTTACAGCTGATGTGAGATCTTAATTTTTGCCACTCGTTATGTGGCGATGATTTTGCGGTGGAGGTAACGGTAGGTGTTCAGTCGTTTCAGAAGTATTACCGTCTTCTTCTTCAGCTTCAGTTAGAATATTCTTATCATAGACTTGTTTTTGGTGTTGTAATTTGGTTTTGATGTATTAATTGTTTAGGATCATAAACTGAATGTGTGTTTCTATTCTAGGTTTGTGTGCAGTTATTTGAAGAGGCTGGTAGCTGAATAAAATGTGTTATTAATTTTCCTATTTTGTTTGTCATATTGTGTCGGGCTGTGTAATATCTGAATATTCTACCAAGTGATGCGTACAGACTTCTTGAAAGTTTCCAGCATCCAACCAATTAAGAATTTTCTTTTAAATAATTTTTAAGGGATTCTTCATTAGTAGAACAGCTTTCCATTAACGAGTTAGAATTACAGATAATTAAATCTTACATGCATCGCTGCTTTTAACACGCGTGACACTAGCGATCGGGGTTATTTTTAGGATTGTGAATTTGGGGTGTTGGTAAAATTTGGGGGTCTCTGCCGAATAAGTGAAAAAATGTCATCACACAAAAAAGTCTGACAGGCACAAAACTCAAAAACCTTATAAAATCTCAAAAAGTCTGACAAGCAAAAAAGCCATCAAAGAAATAAAGTGGGCGGGGGTGTTACTTCTCGAATTGGGGTGTTCGGCGGCTTTTTAGGGTACATTTCATTGTTAGCCATTGTTAGATTAGAAAATTTTGGGGTGTCGACCTCAAATTGGGGGTGTTAGGGGTGTGTAAAAATATCCCTGCTAGCGATATATCCATAGACCACTTGGTTGCTAAATTCCTACCAAATTGTCTCTAGGTTGGATGGATATCTCTCCCCCCCTCCCTCCTCCCCTCCCTCCTCCCTCCCTCCTCCCTCCTCCTCCCTCCCTCCCCCTCCTCCCTCCTCCCTCCCCCTCCTCTTCAATGGAACCCATTACCAAAGGAGCTGCCCGCATGCAAGATTCAATTACCTAATACGTCAATAGCTTTAGGCTGTGACTAGTCAATGCCGACACTTTTCACGTTGCGTTTGTTAATAATCTTCGATGGAAAATATACAATTCGTGTTAATTAGTGTGAAACCCAGTTATATGTTTGCCGTCGTCGTCATGCTCCACTCCTTAGCGACGTCCCTGATCGGTGAAATTGAGCAGAAAGCAATAGTAAACGTCTACAGAGCTGAGTTCTCTGTGAAGTCGACCTGCGGATGGCACGACGGAGGTGCATGTCAAGTGACCCCCCCCGCGGTTGGTGTCATTTCTGGAGGCAGGCGCCGCAGACGGTCGTCTCTGTTTTCGATCCGCCGTTGACGAAGGTACAGAGGCGACATCTCCACGCCGGACACGCCTGACAGTGAACGACGTCGACGCTGTACACCATCGAACAGCTGCGACATTCCCAGGCGTCCGTTCGAGTCCATTCGCAGGCGGCACATCGGGCGACCAGCGCTCGGTTGGTCAGCGAACACCGGACGCAGCGCCAAGACGGCGCCGTCCCGTAGACGGACGACGACGAGGAGGGGTCCTGCAGAGATGTTTGGCGCTGAAGGGACTCGTTCTGTCGGTCCTGAGCGGCGGATGGGGTCGTCGGAAACGGCATGCCGGATCTCGTACGAACGAGAGAAGCGGTCTTTGGTCTCTGATCGTTTTGTTGCTTTGAATTAGGAGGGTGAGGAGGGGGAGGAGGCGGAGGGGTACGGGCGTTGGGCTTCGATTTTCCTAATGCGGGATTCGGGATGTTCACGTAGTTTTCACCTTTTCGCGGAGGAACGGGGGGCGGCGGTCGATTCGCAGCGGGTCTCTGGCGTCCAGGGGAAGGCCCAGGAGACGTGGCCATCTGTCGGCGTTCTGTTACTCTACGGTCGACGAGTCGGAATAGTTTTCGCTTGGGCTGTACAAGGGGTCTTCTTCGATCGAACTCGCCCTGTCCGAATAAGTTTCGTCGGTCGAATCGCGTCTTTCCAACGGCAGCTGCCAGTCTTCGACGCTGCGAGGAATCGGACGCGAATCGGTGGCGCATCTCGGCGCAACCGGTTGTTTTTGGGGTGGATTTTGAGGCTTGGGTTTTCTATTTACCCCGAAATGCTGCAGCGTTCTAAATGCGAACGATTCGCCAGATGTATTGTCACCAGTCGGCAGTCCTGGTTGAAGAGAGGAGGAGGAGGAAGAGCCAGAGCCAGCTGACAACCCGCTGTCAGTGCTCATCGTTCTGCAGGTTTCGTCATCGGTCGGGCGACCTCTGTTCGATTTGTCGACCGGTTTCAACCTTTCCAGTTTGAACATTCTCACCTCTTTCATGAAATCTTCGCCGTACTTGGGCTTCGT
This sequence comes from Metaphire vulgaris, assembly GCA_018105865.1. Lineage (NCBI taxonomy): Eukaryota > Metazoa > Annelida > Clitellata > Crassiclitellata > Megascolecidae > Metaphire > Metaphire vulgaris. The sequence goes on along the minus strand of CM030838.1, from coordinate 19,016,517 downwards.
GAACTTGTTGTGAAGCTTTAAGATGACCTGCAGCTGATCGGAAAACGACTGGAAATTCCTGTCGCCCTCTTTGAATCTCAGAGCAAATTTCTTGTCGCCTTCGTACCTGAGTTCGTGCCACGTATTGGTCTTCATTCTGTACGATTTGATCTTGAGAAAGTCGAATGTGAAGACGGAATTCGCGGATCCTCCTCCTCCTCCTCCTCCTCCTCCTCCTCCTCCTCCTCCTCCTCCTCCTCCTCGCTTCCTGACCTCGAGGACGTAAAGAGTCGCGGAGACGTGTTTGACGATTGCCTCTGTGTTTTCCTGCGTTTCGTCGCTGGCGACCCAGACCTTTCTCTTATTCAATGTCACTTCTTCTAGAACAGCGACCTCAACTGGCTTCACTGCCAACGACATTTTCCCAGTCTTTGAGCCGGAATTCTTTCGAAAATCTACAAAGACAAATGCCATATTCCAACAATACCATGACCGCACGCAATGACACAGGTATAGGCCTAAATCGTAAGATTTTTAAAGACTTTACGGGTTCTAATGAGTAGGCCCTAATAGCCCTATGGACAGGGCCATATTAAGGCGGGGACTGAGGGGACTGTAGCCCCCCGGCCCATCATGAAAATAGGCTCACCGATTTTCGAGATAACCTTTTTGTCAGCACGATTTTCAGCACGATTTGGAAGGGAGATACAGCAACCTTTTTTGCTTGTCAGAGATATTCAGTATAGGCGACGGCCTTTTTTCTCAGTCCCCCGGCCCACTCGGACCTTAATCCGGCCCTGCCTATGGATAGGTCCCCAAATGGAGACATAGCCATGCACCGTTGTCCAGTGACCCTGTGACCCCCGCAGCAGATATAGAATCTGATCCAGGGACTGTCTGGCGCGCTGTTGGATAGCTTCATTTTCCTTGTCGAGCTAAAATGGCGCCATAGAAGTAGAAATATTAGTATTAGGCTATAGCTGTCTGCAGCGCTTCACTGAATCTCGAACGCTGAAGAATAACAATCACTGATCAAAACTAGAAACCAGGAAATGTTCAGTTATATATTTTCTGCATGTTCTACCTGTTTTCCAGCGATTTCATGCGCTGTGGTTAGAACAACGGAGGTCGAGTCTTTGTCGAGACCGTTCCTTTTCGTCGGTGTTGTTGCTGGACTAACGAAGGTTTGAAGAAGCCGATGTTTTAGGTATCGGCACAAGGACCTATGCGGCTACGCCATAAGTGCCACATGAATAAGTTATAGACAGAATAAACTCAGCGCATATAGGCCTATTTAGTATATGAATCTCACAGCCGATAGAAAACTTAGAACAATTCAGCAAGCATAGTCAAATATTAACGCATAACCATTTGAACCGAAAGAATTTCCCAGCAGCAGACAAAATTTCAGCCGACAAAACCCTTCAAAATCATTCGTACCGGGTAATTATCTCCTGTAGCCTAAGTCGTACTTCCTTGTTTTAAAGCAACATACAGGAATGGGCCTGTCGGTCAGACCTAAGTTACTGTTTGGCCTGCCTATTGTCCTATGTCCTATGACCGATTTAGTTGAGCGATTTTGCACACCGCAGATGTAGAGACAGGCAGTGACTTGAACTGGCGCAGCGACAGTTCACAGTGTAAATTATGGTGTCTACTGTGCATTCTCTGTTTAAATTTTGACTGCTTTCAGCCCAGCGATTGGGCAGCAAAGCGTCATCTTAGTCGGTTTTTCGTCTCACTAGCTTAAAATACGTAGACGATTTTCTTCTGGCATTCGACAAGAAGACACGGACAGACAGACAGACAGACAGACAGACAGACAGACAGACAGAGAGACAGAGGTGGGCAGACAGGTATATAGAGAGAAGACTGGCTGTTGGTGTTGAACTGATTTCTGACTGGAGTTCTATTATTTCAGCCGAAATGTCGAACGCGCGAATGTTTCACAGTTTATTTACCCGTTGACTGAGACTCTGAGATTAGCAAGATTGCATCGACAGGATGTGACCTACAAATCACAGCAGAGGCTTTTTAAAGATAAGACCCGGGGCGGTGCATAATTTTTCAAAAGTATGAAGAGAGAGAGAGAGAGCGAGTTAATTGTTTGGAACGGCAATCAAGATATCGTTCATTTTAAGAGACAACGATATAGGAGATTTGATTGAAACTGACTAAAGAATTTCATCTATAATATTAAGATCGTTATCTGTATGTCTCTCTGTTACCTTCAAGCGTTCTGATTGGTTGACTGTTGGTCACGGTTTAGACCGTTTAGTCCTTACGTCGCGATGCGTTGGTGGACGATGTTCGAAGACGACGTTGCTGGTAACAATTGTTCGTACAACCGGTTTAGCAGTCATTGCAGCGTCAGAGGGCTGGGCGTGACGACGTTGCTAAACTATTGTTCGTAGCTTGAGAAAGTTGCTTTTAACGTAAATATTTTAACGTACACAAAAAAGATACGTGTACAGCGTCACAAATGGTCAATTTTTGTAAACATAGGCCTTATTATTACGTGGCGCAGAGGTTGGCTAGGTGGCGATCATTGAAATGTTGTTCAGCATGAATTAATGATTGGGTATTAGGTATAGGTATTGGCAGTATTATCCTGCACTGCGAGCGAAGCGATTTTCTAGTGCTTAAAAATAAAATACTTACAGTATAGACTATGTACAATGCGTATTCTAGGTCCTTGGGGGAGGGGGACAACGAAATGAAAAAATCCCCTTCAATTTTTTACATGTTGCATGGGGAGATGAAATCCCCCACCCCCAAAAGTGTTAAGGGGAAAATAAGGAAGATTGCCACAGAGCGTTTAAAAGGAAAACGATATGACCTTTTTTTGATCGTCAAGACTTTTGAGACGTCAAACATTGTCCCCCCAATATTTCAACCCCCCCAATGTCAAGGTGGCTAGAATAAACACTGGTTCTGTCGCATTTGACATTCTAATTTAAGCTCTCGTTTTTTTCAGGAGAGCAGAACTATATCCTAAGATTTCGCCTCGTCATTAACATTGACTGTGCATTGGAGTCTCAGTTTTCCTTAAAATTCCATTCTTCCAGAATAATAATCATTAAGTCATGTTTCTGCAGTCAACATTATTGTCTAGACTCTGGAGTGGCGAAATTTGCATAGAGGCCTACTTGTGACTCAGTATGTACTCGTTGAGCAGCTGTTGAACTTTAAGTACTTGTTCTGGGAAAAACACGCACACCGCTCTAACTTCTACGCAAATAGAAATTTCAGATAGCAATGCACGTAAGACTCACGGTAAATATTGGCTTTCGCATGCAATTATTTTGGAAGAGAAACTATTAAAAGTTAGAATTAAGTATCGCTGAACTATGCGACTTCATCCATCCATCCATCCATCCATGCCTAGCAGTGGCGGCTCCAGTATTTGGCAATTGTGGGGTGTCGGGGCATGGCAACTTTTAAGCATGGTGGCCAACTACTTTTCATAAACCCGGACTAGTGCAGTTGCTTAGAATGAGTGCACTAAAGTATGGGGGTGGGGCCATTGGGAGGGCAGACATTCAATATTCAATAGGGGTACGGGTTCCCCGTTCCTGTGAAACCGCGTCTGACGCCTATATAGTTATTTTGAAACATTCTACATCAAAAATCCTTTTTCAAAATTCAATGTCGCAACAAAAACTCTGTTCTCATGCTGATTACTTGTATAGATTTTACTAAATGACGATGTTACTCATCACTGTGTCATTAGAACAACAGTGTGTGTGTGTGTGTGTGTGTGTGTGTGTGCTACTGCATGGGGCTGACATATTTTAGCCGATTAGATAGCAGTTTACTTATTTAGCATGGGCCTCTAACAAGGATGCTACTCTTCGTTTAAATGGAAAGCCTTCTGACGAACGTTGAAACAATTCTCTTATCCAACGGTCACCCAAGCATTATTGCCTCTCGTGGGTGCTCATTGGTCATCGGCAGAGGCGTAGCGACGGGGTATATCGGTAGATACCCCCAAAATCAGTCTACCTTACAGTTTTTATTGTATTTTTTAAGATTTTAAAAGTTTTTAAAGATTTATACCCTCCAAATCACATTAATGAGACATTATGCCCCCAAATCAATTTCCTGGCTACGCCCCTGTTCATTGGGGCGCAAGTCCAGCATGGTTCACGCACCACGCACCAGAGGGAATCGCCGGTCCCAACCCAAGTCCAGCGATTGCACAACAACCCCCCTACCCCCACCCACCGCATCTGCTCGTCCCCTAAATATCGAGGACCATAAACAGTTAACTTTTAAAAAGACGTTTAAGAAATTAAAATGAAAGCGAAATAAACTAAATGAATGCATGATTCATGGATCTATTTACACCCATCCGAATAGGCCCACGTAGGCCTAAGTACAATGCCGCAAACCATAGGCCTAGGCCTCCTCTCCCCTAGGCCTATGGCTGTTCCACGCCTCCTTTGCTACGTAGGCCTATAAGACATGCACTGTAGACAGAACCACCGGAAGTGGCAATGTTATGACTCAATGCTTTTGTCTAAATGTTCAATAAAACAAGTGAAAAATGAGGAGACATTGGAAGCTACAGTTCCAGCGATATAAAATAACAGTGAAATGCTTTGCGCCGTTAAAAGTATTTTGAGAAAATCATTGGTCTTAAGACTTAAATGTAATCAGGGTTTAATACGAATTTTGCAGATGACTGCAGCTCAAACCATGCCAAATCAATTTAGAGATAGATCACTTTGAGTGACGAGATTTAGAAACTTGTGACTCATTATGTACTCATTTTAGCAGCCTGTGAGCATTTAGCAGTCACCTGTTCAGAAAACCACACATGCAACTCTAACCTGTATCAAGGTTTAAAAAATTGTATGGATAGCTGCACCCTAGGGGCTGTCCATTAATTACAACAACAATTTTTGGCAATTTTTGAACCCCTCCCTTTTTCAACAACTATCAAACTTTCGGCGACCCCCTAAAATTATGTCAAAAACTTTGAACCCCATACAAGAGGTCGCCCATTAACTATATCAAAAAATTTGGGCATTTTAACCCCCTTTGTAAATATTTGGCAAATTTTCAATGACCCTCTTAATGAAATTATGTCATGTACGACTGGTTTTTATGATAAAATAGAATTATGGAAATTAATTCTTTAATTTATTAAATTTGTTGTACAAAATTTTATCTTGTCCCCTCCCTCTGTCAACAAGTGTCAAACCTTTCCAAAACCTCTCCCCTTTTTTGTTGACGTAATTAATGGACAGCCCCTAGCTTCGAATAACTCCAATAACGTTAAGGCTGAGATGATAAACTGAATGAAGTACATTAATCTTTTTCAAGACAATTTGGATATATCTTGGTTCACTTTATTTTGCTTTAATTGCTGTTGGCGAAAAAACAGCAACATAAAACAGGCGACAATATATTAAATGCTGTATTAATAACAATCAGTGGCGGTTCCATGTGGGGGATGAGTGGGAATGTATCCCCCCACCGGACTTGAAATTTTTAAATTTTTTTGTCAAACTGCGGATGCCGTTTCTTTGCTTGTCAGCCTGGTATGCGCACCAACGTCCATAAATGACGTAACTCGCTTAGGGGCTCAGGAAATTTGTTACGAAGTGGGACGAGGGAAGGAGGAGGTCTCAATACCTTGTTTCCATAACCCTACCCCTACCTCTAACCCGATAATGAGTTATCCTTGGGGGTGACCGTGATGAGGGTGGTATGCCCGTTTCATTTTTCTTGCCCTACACTTCGTAACAAATTTCACCCCTCCCTCGCGTTACGTCATTTATGGACGATCCCTAGGCCAGAGACCAGCGGTTCGCAACATCGCATTGTTATTAACCGTTGAAACTTAACTTGGTGCACAAACTACTGGTGCGCATACTATTATAAATCCATTCGCTTCTAATAGATGGAGCTTTTCGGTATCAACAGTTGCGATAGGCCTACTACCGAGTCAATTTTACATCTGAAGCAAATTCACCAATTGAATCGCCAGACGGCAGATGATAAAGAAAAAAGACTGCATTTGACAAGGCAGTAAGCAAATAATGCACAACACAACGGAGACTTTGAAGGCAAAGATGAATATTATCAAAGCGATGCCCGCGGCTCTTTTTCTTTGTCAGGCGAGGCCCTTTTAGACATTTAGACACGGCCTACAACTCTTTTGAACACGTGACTACCTTTGCCTTTTACCTCCGACTCTGTAGGCCTACATGTACTTTATGCAACTTCGTACCACCTCTTCACGTTAGGCCAGCCTATTTATTTTACTTCGCATGTCCTCACGTGTCCTTAAGTCCACAGCGATCAACCTGTTAATCAGAGCATAACAATACTTGAACACAAACGTGGTTTCTTGCGGCTGTGAATGCAAGGAGCCTCTACACTTCGCTGGTGAACCGGTGACGTGTGGCTCGCATAGGCGTCAACTGCTGTTAGGACGCTAGCCTCCAAGTCCTTCAACCTTTTAGAGGGCAGGATAGGAAACGGTCTAGTGGTTGGCCACTCTCATTTCTTCATCCAAGTTTACGACAAAGAGAAACTGTCGACTGAATGTCAGGAGACGTTTTAAATCTCATAGAAAGCGAAATAAGGAGAGCTTTCCAAGAAAATTCAGGTATTTCGCAGATAGGTTGTTCGGGTAACCTGTTAACGACATATATTTTATAAGCTATTATTAAATGCAGTGACTTTCAGCATAACTCACACTGTGGATAACCTGAGACTTAACATTATTATTATTATTATTATTATTATTATTATTATTATTATTATTATTATTATTATTATTATTATTATTATTATTATTATTATTATTATTATTATTATTATTATTATTATTATTATTATTATTATTATTATTATTATTATTATTATTATTATTATTATTATTATTATTATTATTATTACGCAGCCGCTGGAGTGGGCAGCGGTTCTAAAATGTTTGATATTTTAATTTTAAATTTTAATTACTAATATTCGGACTTGACAGCAGAAGTCTTGCTGTCCTTCGTGTCCTGAGAGCCCTTTGCTTTTTAGGCCCTGCTAGGGGCTGTCCATTATTATTATTATTATTATTATTATTATTATTATTATTATTATTATTATTATTATTATTATTATTATTATTATTATTATTATTATTATTATTATTATTATTATTATTATTATTATTATTATTATTATTATTATTATTATTATTATTATTATTATTATTATTATTATTATTATTATTATTATTATTATTATTAGGCCTATTATTGGAGATGGGTTTTGTGCCTCAATAAAGAGAATATTTTCATATTTATTCTACAAAGAACGTCACTTAGCTTTTCTGTTGCAATATTATAATTTTAAAATGTATTAAGTAAATAAGTAAGCAAAACCCGTGAATTTAAATAGCCCCTGAGTGGCCGGTACCACAGTATATGTTTCTTATAGGCGCTTAATCTACAGTTGAACTAGCTATAGTCGAAGTTTAATGGTCAGCTGGGCAAAGTAAATTTCAAAAATTTCTATCTTACCCAAAAGCTTGGCGCAGTGCACCAGCTTATTATAATTATAATTAATAATTATAATTAATTATAATTAATATTTATAATTATAATTGATATTCTAGAAAGAGCACCTTTTTCTTCAGTAGCTATTAAATTGCTGCCTATCAGCGCCGTACCAGGCCATAATTGCACCATGTGCCTGGCATGAATCTGGCGTCCCTTCCAAAATTGTTGTTCCATGGCAAAATTGTTAAATGTTAATATAGCATTTATTAATATACAAGACATTGATTTCACATATAAATGATATAAGTACCATATTTGTGCTTTTCTTCTGGTTTTCTCACTTTGCGAAGAAATTATGAGATGCTTAATGAGTAATACAATTTATTGTCCACGTCAACCAGTGGCGTAGCTAGAGTCAACATGGAACCCGGGCGGATGACCAGCTCAACAATTATTTTAAAAGTCAATGTATGAAGGCTGCATGTTAGCTTTTCCTCCACAGTCGGCCTTACTCTTGCCTTACTCTTTCCTGACTGATCTCTGGAATGACCTGGTCCTTTTACGGATGGATTTGAAGTACCATCGATTGATACCCTTGGGTATTAGAACTGGCGCTATAGAAGTGCATACTACTACTACTACTACTACTACTACTACTACTACTACTACTACTACTACTACTACTACTACTACTAATTATTATTATTATTATTATTATTATTATTATTATTATTATTATATTGGAAGATTGTACAGTGTTGTAAACAAGAAAGCAATTGTTAACGAGACGCTGTCGAAACGCATTCGAAGCAGGGTATGTAATAGTCGCCAATTTGCCGTTCGTCAAAACACTGTCTTGTAATTTTCAAGTTCAAGATCAATTCTATTTCATGGTCTCAATTTCTCAACACCCTATCCTGCTTTGTCATTCAGCGCCCTAGTAAGAAATATTATGAGCCCGCTGCTTAAATTAACGCTTCAGTAGTTTGCGTAAATATGATCTTCATCGCAGTCGCGGAAGCAAGGCCAGTCTTTATTCTTTAATACAGCACTGCGCTTATTAAGAGCAGAGCACCATTACGTGCCACCATATTGACATAAAGCAAGCAGTTGCGCAGGGACCATGCAACGATCTGTGATATGATAGACTATGCGTGGTCTACTAAATATAATAGACAGTTAACTGTCTCAAGTACCTTGCTTGGTGAATGTTTAAAGTCCACAGCACTTGGTGTTTGCCTTCTTCTTAAAGAGCTACAGGTATTGTATTTCAACAGGCAGTCTAAGAAAGACGGGCGCGCCAGTCACCTTAACCCTGTGCACATCAGCCCCTGAGGTAAAGCGCAGGACCATTTTAAGGCATAGCATGGCAGGCATGTTCCTAGGACCCCGCGGATAAAAGCTTTACGAGTGCTTCATTTTGAATGTACGATTATTTTCGATTTTCTGATGCCCGAAAGAAGTATCCGAACGTATTAGGGCGTTTTAAAGAAAAAAGGCCACCACCGTGTTTAGGTATTTTAAAAAGGTCGCTACTACTTTTTTGAAATGCCTAGGGGCCCCTTTTTAAAAATGCCTAGAGCCCCATACTTCTTAAAACGGCACTGATAAAGCGGTCAAATTCTGTTAGCCCTTTTTTAAGCTGTCAATGTATCTAATCAGAGCCAGCCTTAAGCCTGGGCAAACCGGGCCCTTGCCCAGGGCCCCGCTCCTCTAGAGACCCCGCGCAAAGTCTCAGAAAGGTCCCGCGACGATTGTCGATTACCTTTTTTGCTTGTCGCGATTTTTTGCTTACGCCGAAGGACCCCGCGATTGTCGATTACCTTTTTTTGATTGTCAGAATTTTCCGAAGTTGGGAATCAAATCCTGGCTATGCCACTGACCGTAACCCTATCTCGCCAGGGTCCCGCAAAACGTAATGTATCTAATAGTCCATGGACTAAGTCACTATAGGGGATAAAATTGCACAAGCGATGCGGCTGACAAGGCGCCATTCAAGAATTAAGCGAAGCAAGCAGACCAGATATTTCAAACATATCTAATAGGCTGCTTTAAACGGTCAATAAACATTAAAATACGTGAATAATGTTTAGACACAAATCATTTAATATTAGATAATTATTAGTGTTTTCAGTTACACATCCTAACACTAGAAGACTCAATTTCAAATGAAATATATTCTATGGTTGTAAGAAACAGCGATTTTACAGAGAAAGACACATGATTTTAGTGCACAAATTTAGAGAATAATTATATATTTATCTAGTTTAATAATTATTAATTATTAATAATTATATATTTGTCTCCCGCAGAAATTCCAGATTGAGTAACTCGGATCTATAATACAGTGAAACCCGCTTAATTGCATAGGTGCCGTGCAAGCCTTGCTTATGCGATTAACTGGGCTATGCGAATAGCCGGGACGTCTGAAACACAAAACACTGGTTCAGGTTTTTATGTTGTTATGCGATTATGCGGGTTATGCAATTAAGCGGTATGCGATTAAGTGGGATCCACTGTATTCTATATAGTCTTTAGTCGACTGGAACTTGTATTGAGTAATATTTTTATTCTCTACCAATGAACGTAATTAATGTTTCTCATTGTTTTAAGCCTGTATAAAATATAATATTTCTCTTAGATCGAAAATGGGAACAATCAAAAGCAAAATGAAATATTCTTCTAAAGAGATTAGACCCATGCCCAATACTCCTAAGTTTGCTTATTAATTTTTGTTTCTGTCGCCACAGCTATTGTAAATAGGAAAACCTTGTATCGCTATTTTTATACGAAATAACAGGTCTGTTGTTATTTCAAATGATTCCAGTAGACTGAGTCTTCAGTAGCTTATGTCTAGAAGCATTTGACCTATAAAGTGCTGTATATGCTTTGTTTCTATGCTTTGAAGAGAAGAGTGTTTGTTAATTAATACACGGAAGTAAAGCAGAACATCTATTTTAATGAAAGCGTCTTGCAACAGAAGTTAACTTACAGCCATAAATAGATAAATAGTGTTAGAGGCACATCGATGAAAGGCGCCTTAAGTAGAAATAGAAGATGCATAGAAACTGACAGAAAGGATTTTCGTCGATCAGACAAAACCATCTCGGCATATCAGACACTTACTTCATTGCCATATCCATAATTTCATAATTATATTAGGACTACAGTGCTTTGGATAGTAGATTGGGTAAAATAGATGTTAGCTCTGCAATGGCAGAACTGGTAGCAATTGCTTCATTGTTAGGTCCGCAATGAGATATTTAGCAAGACATAGATAGCTATGGCCCTCAATATTCAGTCAAGTGGGATCAGAGTCTATGTTTAAGTATCGTCTGCTTATTGACTTTTATATGAAATTCAGAGCAAAGACTGAATGCCGATATGACTCTATACTAAATAACTGCATAAAATCTCGAGAGCTTCAATCTTAACAGCTTGTGCGCAGAACTTAGGCCTATATCTGAACGTTTCTTTTGAAACGCTAATTAATGATTGTCCATAAGTTCAAAGTCCATGCAAAATAAATGTGCAATACGTTCTCATTTCATGCAGCTGTCCGTACAAGCTGTCTTGAGAATTGTACATGTACTGTTGACGCTTAATCTGAATTTAACTGAAGTTCATATACGATTTCAGAAAATACAGCAAAAAGAGTTTTCAGATGCGAATGTCAAATACGCACACTCTGAATTTGAACGAGTTCAGAATGACAGAAATATTTTATGAACTATGGTATGTGATATTATAACAACAATAATTTGCGGCAATGATAACATTTTGAAACAGTCTTAAATATGTTGGATCTATTTTTGCTTAGAATAATCACTGAATTTGCAACTCCTAGACAAAATATTTGAGGTAGGCCTAAACGTTTACTCTTCATGCGAAACGGTAAGTCATGTGCTAACAAAGTTTTCTGGTTTTATTTTTTTATAGTAAATGAGCGTAACAAATACTACAAATTGTTTTTTATTCTTCGACAGATAGGCTTCATTGACTTTCTTTAAAGTCGAAAATGGGATCGTCATTCACCAAGATGAAAAGACCTAGAAAGGATACATCTAGGAATGTTTATGACACTCCTGATGTTCAAAGTAAAACGCCAACGGTGTATCTTAGTTCAAGGCCAGCAGCAGAATCGCCAACAGAGCGCCCAGGAAATGATAATGCACTTCAACGACGAAGCCTGGGCGACGCAAGTTTTGGCAAGTGAAATTTACACAGAATTTTTTATGACTGTGATATATTCGCAGTTGAACATGCTTCGATTTTAAATGTCCATAGTTATTAGTAACTAACAACATCGAATGGCTGAAAATGATGATTTATTTGAATTGCCACGATGATCAAGAACGGCCCGAGTATGAAAAGGGGAAAGAACTAATGCAGATGAGAATCTAGTCGAGTATTTGCCTGTTTTGCGCAGAGAATTTTGAAAAGAGGTTACTAGGTTCCCTGCAACTAAGGGTTTTGCATAGCAGGAGGCAGATTTTAAAGTGTATCCTCTTTATAATAATTGGAAGCCCTTACGAATTGTGGTTAAGTGCTTATGTTTTGGAGGTTTAGAAAGTTTAAAGCATCATCGCTACCCATCGAAAATTGTCAAAAATGACAATGAAAAATTAGACAAAGACTCATTTTGATTCATATGGAGCGCGATTTGACAACAAATTAACCTTGTGCGTGAAAATAAATTTAAAAACTCGACGATCTGGCTAAGAAAATATTTCACAGCGAAAACCTGTTTGGCATAAGCAGAAGTATTGCCTACAGAAGGGGGAAAGGAAGAAAATGCTTCCTAAAAATACACACGACAAGAGACAGGGAAACCTAGAATCATCTCTTATCAAACTCAGCGTCATCCTAGATGATAGGCCTAGAAGATAAAGAAGAAAAAGAAATTCTTATTTTAGAAAGTCGTTTTGATGCGCAGTGGCGGCTCCACAGGGGGTCCGGGGAGCCGTGTCCCTGTTGAGTGCCTGGCCCCCAGTGGCCCCCCTGTTGGGACCCTATACTTAATACTACATACCTAACAACAACTGGTTGCCTCCCCATGAATAGAAATTGTCATCCCAACGCCCCCTTCCACTTGCCAAATCCTGGAGCCGACACTGTTGATGCGTAATTTTTGTACGCCGACGTTATTTTGTAGAAAGCGTCGGCAAAGACTTGTGCACCAACTCCCAACAAGATGGACAGACAAATTCCGAAACTAAGACTATTTTTCGGCATAGACACACTGATTTGGGACTTTTTAGAAATGGAGCTGATTGGCTTGGTAAGTATAATCAAGTATCTGACAAATATAGGATTGCAGAAAATTCGAGCGAGTGAAAATTTTATGAAAATATCGATGACACACATTCATACCTCACTTGAAATCTTTAGACCCCATGAAAGATTTCTTGCGTCCTTGATATGTCTAGTGAAAACAGTTCAACGAACTAGTGTAAGGTTAAGTTGACACTGCGACTTACAGCTTTAAAGTAAAAGCAAAATTAAGTGCATTTAAAACTTTAAATGTAACATAAATTCAAAACAACTATAGACTTATACAAAATGGTAAAGATAGGTCCCGGACTCGAGTCCGAGCGTTGGGTTCTGGCGCTTATCTCCGGTCTTAGGCAATCTGCGACTTAGGTAGTATAAGCTATTAATCTGGAGTAGGTTGCCATTACTTTCCCAGACCCACGTTTTACCTCGCAGCCGCTGCTCCTCAGTTTACCACCGCCCTCTAGCGAGTAAGACTGAGTCGACCTTAGGGCTCCTGTGGGTATCGAACCCGCGATCATCTGTTTAATCGTCCAGTGTTGTTACCACTCTGCTAACTTACCGCCCCATATACTTAAGTTACATAGATAATTATAGCGGACAATTTTGGTTGCAGTAGGAATTATGTGATCTGCACTGCTATGGTGGTTCTCTAATGGTTACTAAGATAGAGTTTACTAGCGCGAGAATGCAGCTTTCGTTATAGAAAAACTTTGATGCAGTAATCTATTTCCAGTTTCCGGACAGAAAGTCAGAGCCACCTGCAACTATGAAGCCAACACCAGGATCGAAATAAATTTCAAGACGGGAGATATCATGGAAATCATCAAAGATCTGTGAGTTTATACGGCGTTTCAATATAAATTGGATGATAATGCTTAGCAGAGGAGTAGCGTCCCAATGGCTATTGTGCGACGCAGCGTTATTTTTAATCATATTTTACACAACGTTAGTTGGTTTAATTTTGTAGTTCACACACGGGCTACTATGATGTAAAAAATACAAAATCTTTGAAGAGAGGATTCGTTCGCGTGGATAAAGTCAGAAAAATCGTCGATGAAATAGAAGCACTCGAGTTAGTTATAAGTGTAGCCTATTTCCTATATAACTGTTTCTATTGCTTAATGTACTGTATGTGTTCCTGACAATAGCAATCTTGAAAACACGTTTACTTTATCCAATCCGTTTTACTTAATTCTGAAAATTCACTGCGCTAGTCGTCAACTTAAAATCGAATCTTGAACTGAAAATATCTTTCAAATATCACCGAACCTTGTTTGCAAATTTAGAACCAGGTTCGATGAAAATCATTCATCTCAGTCATGAATCCTTAGTTGATTTCATTGTTTTATCCAGATTCCAGGCCTTTGGGGTGAGATGGGGAAATTGACTTGGCTGGAAAAAGAGAGGCACAGTTCAATGCAAAAAATGCAGTGCTGCGATTTGGGGAGGGGGAATTTTGAGGGATTTTGGGGGATCTCCCTCCTAACAGGCCTGTATAAAACACTGGGTGATTTATTTCGTAACCCCACCATTTGATAGCTGCGCTGCCGTCTTGCGTTGTAAATTTCACTTGCCAACCTCTCTACAAAAATCCAAACAACTGATCAATCCACCACAAAATAAAATTGTCAGTTTTTTATCATTCCAGATAGGAATTCTTTAAACCTAATTCAAAACCTATGCTGAATTGAGACCATCAAGAAATCTTGGAATTGTCTAAGAAAACCGAAATTGATCATTATAGCAGATTAGAAAGCATCTGTCATTCAGTTATGACAATTCACAATGATTCATGTTACAATGAGTATCTTTTCAAATAATGGACTTGTTTTAATATTTCAGGTGTTTTTGCGATATGGACCGCGAAACTGCCGAAGAATTTTTATCTGAAAGTGACGTCGAGCCAGGAACATATCTGATAAGACCCAGCAACGGTAACATTAGTCATAGCAGATGCTGACTCACTACATGAAATATTAAATGCAAACTCTCGAGAATTACTTTGGCTCTCGAGTGAGCTGAAAGCCTATGAATTGGCATTTTCTTCAGCTCTATTCGTCATATTCAAGACCGTTCAGTGCTGCCCTGCGTTCCCTGTAACCAAACACTTGCTGTACGTGTTTTGATAGGTCTAATTGTGCGAGGCTGCATTTTCAGATGTTGATTATAGCAGACCTTCTTGATAGATAGTTTCACTGCCTGTGGATCATCACAATTAGAGAGTGAGGAAATACTGCGTTTGTTAATTTAAATCACCACCAAGATCACAAGGTCTAATAGAGGCAACTACGTGCATTTTGTTGATTTCAGATGAAAATTACTACGCTTTATCTGTTCTTTGTCAAAATGAGGACAGATGTTGTCAAGTTCGTCATTACAAAATAAAAGCTACCATTGGCCGAATGTGCCATATTTGCGTAAACGACAGTTGTGATTTGCCATTCCTAAATGTGAAGGAAATGATAAAACACTGCTCAGGTAAGTATGCTAGACACTTCAAAATATTAATAGGACTATATATAGGCTTTCAAAGAGACGTGTAAAACGACAGAATTTATTGAGCTCTAACTTTAATGTCCCGCCACAAAATATAGATGCAAATATATGAAGAAAAAGAAGGGTAAAAGATTTTATAAGGTAAAAATAAAAAATGAAGAGTTGCTCTGGCGTAAGTCAAGTTGCTATGACATGGCTGCTGTCCCATACTGTCTCATGGGTCCCATGGGACATCCCAATGTGTGCTTGACAATGCTGTCCCATCCCATGGGACAATTTCCATGGGATTTACATGGAAATATCATTCCCATGGGAAACCCTGAGAATTGTGCAATATAGGAGTATGTAGTGACCAATCATCATCATCATTAACCGTGGGCTCATCGCCCGTTGGTGTATAATGCCATCTCCACAGTTTTCTGCCATACAATAGAAAGAACTAAATTACTGAATGGCATTTTACCTACAGTAGGCCCATTTATTTCGTTAGTCATTTGCAGTCCTAGACTGATTACTGACGCTGAATGCAAGTAACCATTTAAGCCAATGCATTGATGTCATTTCAGAGGAACAGATATTAAAAAATAAACTGACAAAGCCATACTCAAAGATTGTGATCGCCTTAAAAGAAGTGGCAATTGATATAAACGATATCAACATTGGAAAAAAATTGGACAACGGACATTTTGCTGCGGTTTACGAAGGTGAGTGACGAGTATCAATCACAGAGAGAGAGAGAGAGAACATGAACTTTGTCCTTGAGACTGAAATTCAGCGCATTATCATCAAATCGTTTTACAAATGGAGGTTTTATGGTTCGATAGGCAATGCAAAGCTTATAGGTCTTATGGGTAATATGGCCATGGATTTCTTTGGAAGCAAAAGACACGATGAAACGTTGGAAAGTAAAAAAAATGCTAAGGTCGTACGAGAAAAAAACCGAACTTCTATTCAAATTTTTTGCAGGACTATTGTCCATTTGGTCGCAGCTAGTAGGCAAATAGTGAAAGAAAATAACCCTTCGGGTTGGCGGGTCACAGCCTTCGACTTAACTTTTGTAGACGTTATGATGGAAATCTGGCGTTACATTTATGTGTTATTAGAAGGGTCGTGATAATTTGGAAATATTGTGGCTAGATATTTCTCGTTGGCAAAACGCAACATATCTGGATAATAAAGGCGATTGCATTACCTCCCATGCATGGGAAAAGCAGTTATGAGATCTGCATAACTACCAAATAACTTCAAAGCAACTAGCAAATAGGCAGCTTAACGGGCACAAGTGCTTAATTGATGAGGATTAGTAAAATTATTTGTCGCAAAACTTATATAAGCTCGTCGTTTGCAAGATTATTTGAAATAAACGTTTTTACTGGGATATTTATTCTACAGTGACACATGATAACTGAAATGCGATTGCCCTGATTTTTTGCATATATGTAATGTAATGTGGAATGTAATGTAATGTGGAATTTGTATAGCGCCTCTTCTATTTCTACTTTGGTCTAAGGATAGGCAGGCTTTGTATTGGGCTGCAATGCACTCATTTTGCTGAGAATTACATAGAACCTTTCTTGCAGGTACACTTCGCGGTAGCCAGAGAGTAGTGGTGAAATCTTTGAAGGCGGCAGGAACATTGTCAGTAAAGGATTTCTTGGAAGAAGCTTACGTGATGCATCAGTTACGCCACGACAGACTTGTAACGTTGATAGGATTCTGCATTAGCCCAGAGAACAGCGTCTATATAGTAATGGAGAAGATGTCGAAGGGAGCTCTTAAAGATCTCCTCTTGAAAGATCGAGGAAAGAAATAAAGTTTTCTAAGCTGATAGCCATGTCCATTCAGGTTTGAGATAATACAGATGATGTCTAGCATTTGTTTTGTGTACACAATATACAGTACAGTATAGTGACACAATTTTAAGTTAAAAAGTGTCACGGTACACTTTCAGAAATTGAAGTGTCTGCAATTCTGTAACTTACGATGCATTTGCAATTTTTGATACTCTTTTGATATATTGTGCCATCAATTAAAACCTTCAAAAACTTGTTCTTCATTTCAATTGCTGATAGAAACCCTTCCAGCACCTCCCGAAAATTCATTTCTTTAGCTTAAGTCACACGAGCGTTGTGGTTGCAGATTGCAGAGGGAATGTCTTACCTTGAATCTCAGAACTTTGTTCATCGCGACTTGAGAGCCGCAAACATCTTGGTCGATGACTGTTGCGACGTCAAAATCGCTGACTTTGGTCTGGGTCGAATACTCGATCAGTACTACGAACACGTTCACTTCTACATCGAAATAAAAGGTAAGTTAAATAGAGAAAATCTCAAATTAGAAGTTGAAATTGAGGCAATTTCGATAATTGACTAAGGTTATAATTTCTGTGGCTTTCACTGCTATCGAGGTGCAGTGGCGCAGTCAGGATTTCCCAAGGGAGGGGGCGGG
Organism: Metaphire vulgaris; assembly: GCA_018105865.1. Classification (NCBI taxonomy): domain Eukaryota; kingdom Metazoa; phylum Annelida; class Clitellata; order Crassiclitellata; family Megascolecidae; genus Metaphire; species Metaphire vulgaris. Next base: position 18,998,809 of record CM030838.1, on the reverse strand, counting down.
GTTTATGATTCCCAACTTCGAAAACTTCTGACAAGAAAAGAAAAGGTCGTCAACTATTATTTTTCACTTGGCTGTAGGGGAATAATAGAATTATATAGGAAAATCTAAGCTAAGCTGCGAAGGTAAAACGCAGGTCTAGAGAAAGTAATGGCAACCTTGATAGTTAATGGCGTAAGTTTCGCTGTGGTACCGGAAACCCTACGCTCGTTCGAGTATGGGACTACCTTTACCTTTATAGGAAAATTAGCGCATACAACTATATTGATCCGTAATAAAAAGTTTTTTGGTCGGACAGCCAAAGGGGTTTTAACCCCCAGTCCCCTTACCTACGCCTTTGTCGAAATGCAACAGACATTTTGACAAAAGTTATGACAATAATTATTATGATAAGAATTGCAGGTATGGCATTTCCTTTCAAGTGGACAGCTCCGGAGGCTGTTAGAACACTGCAATTCACGTTGAAATCGGATGTCTGGTCATTTGGAATTCTTCTCTATGAAATCGTCACATACGGAGAAGAAATCTACTTAGGTCTGTATTGAGAAAAATTAAACCTACTATTCTAAATTTTCTTTTGCAGAGCCTATACTATACATAATATACAGATATGTGTGGGTCCAAGGTACCATTTGTATTCTTCGGTATCTAGAATAAGTAGGATGTCTGAAGAGCACTATTTATTTCTACAGTAGGCGAACTGTCTTTTCTAATATCAGTGGTTATCTCTTTGCTCATATCAACTTGTGATATTGCACCAAACTAGTGATAAATAATTGTGCATGTGTTACTGTATTTTGATTCTCTTTAATTGGCGTTTGCAGTGACATCCATTCGTCCTCCAAAAGAGGATATTTTCCACACATAGGCCTAATTTTTTTGTTATTTTCCTTCTAATCTGTTTGATGCGTAGGAATGAGCAATCGTGAGGCAGTCGATTGGGTGGTGAAAGGAAATCGCTTGGAAAAACCTACCAGACATCATTGTCCTGATACATTGTACCAACTCATGCTGTTTTGCTGGAATGAAGAACCAACAGCACGACCAACATTTCAAAAGATCCGCAGTGCTGTGAAGTATTTAAATACTTTCAGTATTTAAATACTATTTAAATACTTTGCGTATTTAAGAAAGTATTTAAATACTCACCCAAAATTAAGTATTTAAATAGTATTTAAATACCATAGAGTATTTAGATGTATTTAAGAAAGTTAAATAATTTGGATTTATTGCAATTTTAACATAATTATAACGTTTCTTATATAGACTGTTCATTTTTACATTTTCTTTACTGATGGTTTTAGACAGTTGAACAGTTAAGTCATTGTCTACATTGACATTGTTAGAAATAATTTTAACTAAAATTTCTTTACACAAAAATACGGTTGTGAAGAATCAGTGTCAAATACATTATCAAGTATTTTAAAAAGTATTTAAACCTTATTTGCCAGTATTTAAATACTTACCCTGGTATTTGGGTATTTAAATACTATTTAAATACTACATGTGAACCAAGTATTTATGAAAGTATTTAAATACTTTAAGTGAAGTATTTATTACAACACTGACGATCAGAACAATAATTCTACACGAAGACTGCTGAACGTTGCGTACACACAACCCGTGGTGACAGAGGTCAGAAGCGATATACTACGATGCTCGTGTAACTTGTTTTCTGCCCGGGTTGAGCAAGCAAACACTTTAAGCTTCTTGACAAAATGAGCAAAAAATGTCTAGAAGATTTCATGATTTTGTACATAAATACTCTTGCTTCGTCTATTAATATGCAACGGTGTTGTGTTGAGATTACAAAAAGGGGCTGTCCATTAATCATGTCAACAATTTTTGGTCAATTGTTGACCTCCCCATTGTCAACAACTGTCAACTTTCAGTGAACCCCCTATAATTAAGTCAAAAACAACTTTTAACCCCCACCCCACTAAGACCAGTGACGGGTCCCCTAAAAAGTTTAGAAGGTTATTATTTTTGCAGCAATGAGACCTTTTCCCCTTTCTTTTGTTCATCAAGTGTCATAATGCGGTGGTGATGACTTTTTTGCTTGTCAGACTTTTTCCGTTGTAATAAATAGTACGCATATTCCATGAAATTTCCTATTTTTATCATTTGTAAAAAATAAATTGCTGACGTCAACTTCTTTTGACCCCTCCCCTGCAGAGGCGTCATTTCAAACTGGGGTTTGGCCTCCCCAAGGAAATGAAAATATTATTTTATAATGTATTGATGTGCGACAAAAAACAAAAACAGGGACGTCATTTGCGTTTGGGGGGCAAAAAAAGGTGAGCAGCCCCTAAAGCCCTAAAGAAGTGCTTGATAAGTAACTAATCGTAAAAAAGGGCTGACAAGCATAAAAAGGTAGTCAGCTTTTTTGGAAACTCGTCAAGTCGAAAATTTGAAAATTGAACAAAATTAAAATTGTGAAAAATGTAAAAGAAAATGAAAAATTTTAAAAATTTCTTGCCCCCCAAGAAAAGTGTGAAATGACGCCACTGCTCCCCTGTCAACAACTGTCAAACTTTTCAACCCCCTATTTGTTGACGTAATTAATGGACCGCCCCTAAAATGCATCTTTTTATTCGCCGGTTCGACATGTTCTATAGTTCGAACTGTCTCAACCACAGAGGCGTAGCGAGGGTAACCGGCATCCGGGGGCAGAGTGTACCGTTGGCGCCTCCAACAACTGCTGACGAACAAAAAAAGGTCGTCATATTTTGTTCTCGGCGCCCCTCAAAAGTCTTACGGGCGCCCCTCTTCATATAGTGCTGACGGGCAAAAAAGGTCGTCTCACATGTTTCTTCTTCTTGATTATGCATTTCACTTACCCAAATACCCAATTTTGGCGCCCCACCTCGGCGCCCGGGGGCATATGCCTCTCTCTGCCCCTCGCTACGCCTCTGCTCAATTAACCGTGGTAGCCTGTATCAGTCTGTATGACCTATTTCATGAGGTGAACATAAATGCTAAATGAAAGAGTGTTCTCCAACCCAGCCTGTAAAATCGGCGCTGAACGTGTTAAATGCCTAATATTAACTCTATCAGAACAGTTTTGGACATAGGCCTACTAGATGCAGTAAGCGAACCTTAATAAACATATCCTTTGAACGAAAAGCTTCAACTTCTTTATTTAAAATCTGAATGCAAAATGTAGACTGAATGAAAGGCCAAGTAGGCCTACAATGAAACCAAAGTAAAACAATGATGTTAATGCAGGGGCGTAAACCTGGCGTCAACATTGGGGGGGGATAGAATAATTTTTACAAAGTTGACCCCTATAAATATCCCCATTTTTTTTTTTTTTTTTGGATATTGCATAGTATGGTGGGGACTTTAAATTGCCCATGAAATACGTCTTGACAAGCCAAAAGGAAGGTCATCCTGATATTTTTATATTTTCCCCTCTCCAAATACCCTGTTAAGCAAAAAAGGTCATCCGAAATGCGAGAATGTGGATTTGGCGTAATTCTGGCATCAACATCATGGGGTAGGATAAAAATTTTTTACCATATAGCCCAAATATTGGGGGGGATAATTGATACTCTGTCCCCCGCCAACTAATTATTCGGGGGGACCGTCCCCCGTCGTCCCCCCGGGTTTTACGCCCATGTGTTAATGCAATCCAAAAACCTTCAAAGACATTGAAAGCATACGTTATTACGTGCATGAATTGCATTGTACCGATTGACCCGATGCCGAACGGAATGCTCTAGACATTTTACATTGATATTGCACGGCATATGGCAGTTGGCCCCTATGTAGCATTTAGTAGTGCCGTACTGACATCGATCGACTGCTTGGAATAGGCCTATTATACAGCGTTTCATCTAGGTCTGTTAGGGGATTTTTTACCCCACAAAACACAAAAATCATCACAAAATCCCGGCACTGACACAAATTTTCGCATTGAACTGTGTCTCTTCCCCTCCAGCCAAGTCAATCTCCCCGCAAGGCCTGGACTCGTCAGTCAGGTCAGTCGATCAGTCAGTCAGTCAGTCAGTCAGTCAGTCAGTCAGTCAGTCAGTCAGTCAGTCAGTCAGTCAGTCAGTCAGTTAACATTTGCCTTGTGGGCCGCAGCCCGCGGGTGACAGCGGTTTTCAACACAGTAGCCTACAAGGCTACAAATCCTACTAAACCACTTAAAACCAGCTATTATTATTATTATTATTATTATTATTATTATTATTATTATTATTATTATTATTATTATTATTATTATTATTATTATTATTATTATTATTAAAAAATCCAGTTCACATTTTTTCAAATTCAAATTTTGAAGTGAAAATCTCACCATTATCTCACCATTATCGACATTCTATATATCGACCCAAAAAAGACTATGAACACGATAATAGCGACCAGCGTCCATTTATTACTGCCAAACTTCCAGAGCATAAACCTATAGTAATGGTGCCATAGAAGTTCTTCAGGCCATTAAGATCTACTAGTTTTACCCGACGCTGTCTACCAGTTTTTCTCACAGTGTTGGTGCTAGTTCAGTTGCTTCCGGGTTGACGGAGACTGAAAACAATGGATTCTTCTGGGAAAAAAGTCGTAGTTTGCGACAACGGAACAGGGGTAAAATTAAACAATAAACGTTTAGAATCGCATTTATTTGATGATAATTTGTCCACAATTAGTTCTGGTCAACTGCAGTGTTTAGATGTTCTGATGTGTCCGATGGCCAGGGAAGTGTAGCTCAACCAGGTAGCTCAATGAACCTCGTGAGCCTCTTGCCCTAAAAAGCAGTTTCCAGTGCAGGTTTCATAATAGGGTGGCGCTATAGAATTTGATGGTTGGTTTGGAGGATTCACTGGATTTTTATCTGTCTAATTGTAACTAAAAGATCCAGCTTCCAGTGGGCCACTCTCTGTAGTGTTTATCCTTTTAGTTAGCTATGTTTCTATTCACAATAGGTCAATTGTAGTAAGGCAAGCTTTTGCTAAATATACAGCTGTGCGTATTTATTCTGCTGTTGAAAGAATTGAGTGACAGCTATGCAATAACTTTGAACTTATTTGTTACTCATTATTCAATGATGTATGCAAATTTCGGTAGACGTGTGCAAGAACGGAGTCAAGAAAGTAGTCTAAATACGGAAAAATTTCTGTCGAAAGCTCTGTTCTAATATTATTTGTATAGCTTTAATTGTGCTGCAATTGGAGATTTTTCCTCTTCAGTTTGTAAAATGTGGCTTCAGTGGCACAAACTTTCCAACTCACATTTTTCCATCTCTTATTGGACGACCAATTCTGAGATCAACAGCAAAGATTGGAAACATCGAATTAAAAGTAATTTCCTGATAATGTATTAATTCTCTGAGATTGTCTTATAATTAGTACAAACATGATATTTGATTTGCTTTTAGGATATTTAGTTGTTATTGAAAGGGTTTTATTAATAACATAATAATTACTCATTTATTATTTATTTGTGTAATGGAAGATAAATTACTCTTTAAGGATTTGATGATCGGTGATGAAGCGAGTGAATTGCGGTCAATGTTGGAAGTGTCGTATCCGATGGAAAATGGGATTGTCCGCAGCTGGGATGATATGATCCATCTCTACAACTACACCTTTGGACCAGAGAAGCTGAACATTGATCCTAAGAACTGCAAACTGCTCCTCACTGAGCCTCCGATGAACCCTATCAAGAACAGAGAAAAGATGATCGAGGTGTAAAATTTTAGCAAATCTTTGGTCTTTGAATCGATTTGGACTGTATTGCCATTGTTGGATCTATGCAATATATTTTCCTTTTTATTTTTTATTTGCAATTATATTTTACAAACTAATTACGTATTGTGAACTTAGAATGATGTCAAATGCTTAAAAGCTTTTGGAATTTGAATTAAAATTGTTTTAACGTTTATATTGCTTAAATATTTTTTTTGTTGTTTTGGTTCTTAGGTGATGTTTGAGACGTACCAATTTCATGGACTATACATCGCAATACAAGCCGTTCTCACCCTTTATGCTCAAGGTTAGCAACAGCATTTAATAGGATTTTAATATTGATCATTATTTACTTTTCCATTAACTTTTTACACCCGATTGTATGTTGATATTATTGTCAGGTCTTTTGACTGGAATTGTTGTTGACTCTGGCGATGGAGTGACTCACATCTGTCCGGTGTTTGATGGATTTGCGCTTCCACATCTCACTCGACGATTGGACATCGCTGGTCGAGATATCACACGTTATCTCATCAAGGTTTCACATTCATTTCTCACCATGTGTGAGAAGAATTGAAATACACTGATATGAGTATTAAATATATTTGAATAAAATGTTAAGATGATTACTTTGTGCCTAGGATGTATTATGGTGAGATGGTCATTGTATATACTTGAACAGTTATCATAAAGTACTTTTATTGAAGTTTTAATTGAATTAGTTCTTATGTTAATTAATACTTTTGCCATTTAGGTAAAGATGTGATGTATAATTTGTCTTGCATGTGTCAATTGTTAGCTTCTGTTGTTGCGTGGATATGCCTTCAATCATTCTGCGGACTTTGAGACTGTGCGTCTGATGAAAGAGAAACTCTGTTACGTCGGTTATGACATCGATCTTGAGCAGAAGCTAGCTTTGGAGACAACTGTTCTTGTTGAGCAATACACAGTAAGTTCTATGGTTTCATGTAGATCAACATTTCTACTGTTATCCAGAAATAGACGTCTTGTTCTATGATAACTCAGTTGCATAAAGGTTTAACCCCATAACCAGTCATGACAATTATGCTCATCCATTTTACATTGAGTTACAAATAAATGGCCAGTTAAGGGGTTAATGAATGTCTAGTGTGAATGATACTGGTATCAAAAAGAAGTATCTCAATTGAAATATATGCATTTATTTATATGATTGATATATAACTGTTGATTATTGTTTTAGTTACCAGATGGCCGTGTCATAAAGGTCGGAGGTGAACGATTTGAGGCACCGGAGGCGCTGTTCCAGCCGCACCTGATAAACGTGGAAGGCGTTGGAATCGCCGAGCTTCTCTTCAACACGATCCAGGCGGCAGACATCGACACCAGGACGGAGTTCTACAAGCACATCGTTCTTTCCGGTGGTTCTACCATGTATCCGGGTCTTCCGAGTCGCCTGGAACGCGAGATGAAACAGCTGTACCTCGAGAGAGTTCTTAAAGGAGATACAACAAAACTGGCGGTTAGGATTCTTATCAGATATGAAGAGCATGATTTAGATTTTAACATATCACAATCCATGTATGCTTTTTGTTTAAGTGGAATGAATATCTTTGAATATTTTATCATTTTGTAGAATTTTTTTTAAAACATAGATATAATCAGCCCTTGCATAATTATTTAAGCTTTGACTGCATTGCCTTTTCCTAATCAGTCTCTGTCATTTTATAACACAATCATGTCACTTAAGCAGTGGCATTGGCAGGGTTCCAGAATAGGGGGGGGGGGGGTCCAGGCCCCCTCATGACCATGCTACTGGTACTCAAGTTCCAGCAATGTTAAGTATTAAAATCACGTATAACTTTATTAGCAAGTGTTTGTATACATTTTAAAAATTAGATATTCGTCTAGAGAAACTGCAATGCAGTCAAACTTTCGTTGAATGTTTTGATGGTAGAAATTCAAGATCCGGATCGAGGACCCGCCCCGTCGAAAGCACATGGTGTTCATGGGCGGTGCGGTGCTGGCCGACATCATGAAGGACAAGGAGGACTTCTGGATGACGAGGAAAGAGTACCAGGAGAAGGGCATCAAGGTCATGCAGAAGCTTGGCGTTAGCTTCCGTTAAAGGGCACCAGTGCATTTTCCAATTCTTCTCCATGAGCACCAAGACATTCCGCTGGATACTAAGTAGGAGATGGAAGTGCTTGCCGTTTGTGCATAGCACCTACTAATGGGTTTAACTTAAATGTCTGCTAGCCGTTGACTATGTTTCTAAGCTATCATGCGTGTTGTATTTAGGACAAGAAAGTCTATTTAAGTTTTTGTGGTACTGCAAAATGTGCAGAAATGTCGATAGAATTGTGTTGTCGATGACGCAAGATATTTAGATCGTACGATAGTGAATTGTTAAATATGGCGAACGCTAATATAAATTGTTTACAAATTGTAGAATAATTGGTTTGAAATTATTATTATGCCAAAGAAATAGTGACAGTAGATACTGTTTAAGCTAGCATTTCAACTTGGATCTGATATTGTGAAATTTTGATGTTCCAAAGTTTATCTAAAGTAGTGGTCTACCAATATCAATATTCAACATATGCTAATAGTGTATGGAAGTTTAAGTTAATAATGTGATTTTAAGTGGTTTAGGAGGTTAAGTAAGCCTGTGTGAAAACCACTGTGACAAGTGATACATTCTACTGTACTTTGGACCAATTCATTGTAGATTTGACCAGTTTAAGAACATACCAGCTACACTAACATTCTTTGTACATTGTCATGCTTGAACTTCTTGTTTTTCATTGTTTAAATGGGAATTAATTGCATTAATTTTTTCTCTCTCTCCTGCTTCCTGCTTTTGTTCACTACTCAGTTTTGTTTTTGAGTTCTGAAAGAATCGAAGTACAAAAACAATTCACTGTACAAGTTTGCTCAAATTGTCAAATGCAAAGCATAAGCGAGTATAGTTAATGAAACAGAGACACAACAGCTACCCCGGTTAAGTTTAGTTGACAATAAACCCCCTAATTCCTCCTGGTAAAACTTTCTCATTGTGTTTACATGCTGTAGGTCCCAGGTAATGACCAGTTTACATAACTACCGACAGTAAATCAACAATGGTGGTAGTTTGCATAAATTAAGTTTCGCCTATTTTTTTTCTTGGGCCAATTATCGTTTTCACACGTACAGTGTTACCCGTAGATTTATTACAGATACTATGATATTAAAGTCTATGGTAGTGCTTACGATTTCACTTTCGCTTTTCTCAATTTAGGCCATCTTTAATTAGGCTCATATCGCAAACAGGCCCTTCACATCAAATCCGATAATAAGTCAAATATTTATTAACTTTGCAATAATTCAGAGCGTAAATCGCATATCAAAAGCAGGCTTTTGGGTTAAAACAATTACATACAATAGTCTTAGAAATTGTAATAGCTGAGCCACGTGCTTCGTAATAATAATAATAAAAAAAGAATGCATCTTGCTATATCCAATGCATTTTGCCATATCTCTGTCAAATTGTCGTTAGCCAATCGAATGTAGAAGACCGTACCTGGTTTTTCGCTGTTACGATTGTAAACAGAATTCTAAATCATACAACTATGAAGTGCAAATTGTGCCTGGTGGAGAAACTGTCGCGAGAGTTTCCGAGGGAACCGCTAACGGAAGAGTGCGATCATCCAGCACTCTACTGCCTGCGGGTAAGACTAAGACACAGTGGACTGTCGATGTACAGACTGTCCATTTTATCACTTTCGCTTGTCATTACAGATCCAAAAACCTATAATATTATGTATTATGTGTATAACAGTGGCGTAGCCAGAATTGCAGAATAGGGGACATTTCCACATTTATCGGGTCACATGTCTTGACAAGCAAAAGGTCGTCGTCTCAAACATTTTAAAGTCTGCTGCTCGATCTAATACTGCCCCCTACCCCCTAACTACTCGGTTTTCGACATATTATCTCATGACCGGTCCCGATCCGAATAGGGGGGCCTCCGTGGCTACGCCAATGGTGTATAACAGTATGCACTTACGTTACATAATAGTTACCATTGTAAAATTTATCCTAAATGCATACAATACTACTGTATAAAGTAGGCTACTCTGCACATACAAAGAAGACAAGCTAAGAGGAGGAATGCACAGGAAAAAGTGGATGGGATACCAGATATGTAATCAATAGAAAGAGACTAACAATGAAAAAGATAAGCGGAGAAGTTTCGTGTCCAGCTATTGCTACTAATGAGCTTGCAGAAAGTAACTATGATGATGATGACTATCACATTGCTCTTGTCAAATATTTTAAAATGCATTGCTGGATTGTGATGTGCAACAGAATTGTTGGAGTTACATTAGGCAGATTTGACAGTACAGTTGTGTGTGTTCATACTTTACATTTTAGTGTGTGACAAAGAGAGTTAGGTCTGAGTGGAAATGTCCATACGATGGATGCGGAAAAGTGATCAGTGAAGACAGCCCCTGCCTCAAGGAGTGTGAAGATACGCTGGAGTTCCTCTTTCCAGCCGTGTCAGCTGTGGACGATTACGCGGAGTTCATTCAGGACCCGAATGCAAACAGTTCTCAGCAGACCATTCAGGTGACCATGCTGACCGGAGAAAAGGAAACCTTCGTGTACAGCGGATCAAAAACTATTCGCCAATTGAAGACAGAAATTTGTCAGAGAATGGGAATTGAAACAGGAAAGCAGCGCCTCATCTACGAAGACAGAGAACTCAAGGTACTCTGTCGTGCAGTTATCCTAGTTGTTCGGTTTTATACTTGGGAAGTGGGGGGAGGCGGGGATTTTTAGAGAAATCGATGTGTTTTTGATGGATTTACTTGCGTAGTAGAATTATGCTGTAATGAAATCAATTTTAATTAACCCCTTAACTGGGGATCCTGGATATATCCGTCCATTTTACATTGAGTTACAGTTAAATACACGGTTAAGGGGTTAAACTTTGCTAAAACTGACAGGGTCTGCATTGTGAAACAATGTTTTTAGCACACAAGGCAGACCCTAATGGACCACTTTAAACCTTATTATTTATTAATATTTTCTCAAGATATAAGGCAGGAAGATTACATTTGGGTTAATGATGTTTACACACAACAGCATATATAAGGCAGTTGGTCAATGAATTGTAATTTAATATTTGGGTTTTCTGTTTAGGACAGTGGAGTAGACAACAAATTGTCAGATTTTGGGGTGAAACCATTTTCAACCATTCATCTGATGGTGATGCTGTACGCCATTCCTGAGAATCTGAACCACGTCATCTTTGAACTGTCATGGACCTACCCAAGCCACGGACGTGACTTCTTGGATGCCTCCTGTCTCATGTTCATGCAGGATGAGTGGTACAGTTTTATCGACTGGAGGTGCAAGGACTGGTGTGCAGTTACTCATTCCGGTGATAAAATGGACGATTCCAAACGCAAAGGTAGCCAGAGAATGGAAGCCAAACTGAAGGAAATACCGCTGGCTGCTTCTATCCTTGTCTTTACCTTGAGTTCCTTCAAAGCACCTACAATAGCTGCCTTCAAAAATCCAACCCTAAAATTCTACGATGCAGCAAATGACAAAGTTCAGTTGTGTGAGGTGAGTTTTGATCGACCGATCAATGCCCAGGCGCTTGTCATCTGCTGCGTATCTAGGCAGCAAAATGGCACTTGGAGAATTTACAGTGGCGGCCAAAATTCAGCTGGAAATGGTCAAGGCTACAGACCACTTGTTAGCACAATTAAGCAACTCATAAGACAAAACCATTTCAATGGAGTATCTTTGCAGCCAGGAAAATCACTCATTAGAACAATGACACCTGAAGAAGCAAAAGTATTTCACAGAAATTGTGAACGGCGCCTTATTCCTGGAACAAAAAACATTTATTAAACTCCAAGCAGTTAACTCAGCTGTGTGAATAGGCTGATGTGATAGCATGCTACTGATTATTTTAGGCTCAAATCTTTCTGTATTAATTTGTTTTAGATTCAGGTGTCAAGGTTTGATCCGACCTATAGTAACCGTGATTTAGAATTTGAGGACTTGGAATTTTTAAAAATTTAATCCATGCATCACTTTCTAACATGAAATTTTGCAACCCCATAATATAATCAAAATATTAAGTTGATATTCTTACCAAGTGTTGTTTTAAAAATTTAACAACGTATACATCCACCCAATAAATCCACGTTAAAAGATGATTCTTAACAAATCTTAAACCAAACAAATTCCACATCAACAAGAATTGCTTCATTACTAACACGTCAAATGCTTCAAATTTTATCACTAACGTTTCACAGCTACCGTAGTATAAATGTCAACATCTTTTACATACGCATGTCCGACACAAAAGTGCAGATTTAAAAAAGTCAACAGTATATATATATATATGTGTGTGTGTGTGTGTCATCATTGTGCAGAATTGGCTAAAACACACTAAATCTTACATGGTAAAAGTGAATTAATTACAACAAATACATTCATAATTAATCAAATAAAGTTGAGGAATCATTTACACGAAAATAAATGACAAAATCAAAGTTCCTATTTGAAACACAGACCATTACATTAACAATCAACCACTGAAAAATACTTTAGGATGTCTCAACCCCAAAGCAAGATGCACAGCCCTTTTCAATGCACGGAGCAGGCTGCTTGCTGTATACTTCATGTCAGATGCTATCTTTAAAGCAGCAGTCAATAATAATATAATAATCAACAACTGATATACATTTGCAATGTTAACCGGAATGCTGTGATATGAACTTCAGTTTGACCTTAATAGTACGATCGACCACACTGCATTTTACACACGGGAAAGCCGATGATAGCCAATAATTACTTTCATCAATAATGGTTATTGGGCAACATTTGTGTTACAATTATTACTCTTTCACTGTGAGTTTATGATTGTCTTAAACATGTTAATTATTAGAAACATCCTAGTCTTATGAAGTGTGACCCCAGTTACACAAAGTGGGTAAAACTGGGTAACACTGTGAATGCCTTAAACATGGATTTTTCACTCTGAAACTCATTTTATAAACCCTCTCAATTTCGATACAAAATCCAACCATTCACCGTTTAGTTAAATAGTAATATTTAGTCAGTGAAAATACAATAACATTGTTTTATCAAGTCATAATATATATATATATATATATATATATATATATATATATATATATATACACAAGAGGAGTTAGTTCTAAATTTCCAAGCTCTATTCCAACAAGTGTACATACAGTGGTCAGTGGATCACAGTTCCTGCCAATACGACTGCAGATGATTAACAATAAATGTTAGACAATTTTCAACAGCTGTATAGAAGTGGAATCTTAATAAAATACGCGCATTAGTTTGAAGTATTTGGGTTTCTGCATAGTTGTGCACGGGATGCAATTGTGTGACCGTTTCCCACAGTTCACACGATGAATTTCTTGAAATAACATTTGAAAATTCACCTTCACAACTAATATGTTCTTCATTTCTTGTGTTGTGCTATAGAAAACCAAATCGGATGACCAGATATATTAAGCCAAATTACCAGAGGAGTTGTTTGGGGCCTTTCTCATGCCTAACTTATTAACCTCATCTCCAAACGTTTCCATATCTGCCTGATGCTCCAGTAAATTAAGTGCAAAGCCATTTGGAATGTGTGATGACTTTTCCATCAAATCGCTGCCTTTGCATGGCTCTTGACTTTCATTTCTGCCGCCAATGTCAGCGTCTTGTCCAGCAGAAGCCGTATTGTCTTGTGTGCTACAAGAACCAATGCCTGTTTTGTAGACTTTGTTCATTTGGTCTTCAATTTGAAAAGATTCCGTTGCTACTGAGTTACTGGAAGAGGTGTGATTTGACTCGGCAGTGATATCGTCTGAAGCCACGCTTATGATCTGTTTGTCAACAGAAGGCGACAAACCTTGGATCTCTTTGACAGATTCACCGACAGATTCTTCGGTCTCTGCCTTCTTTGTAACACTGTCAGCCGGAGATATGTAATTTTCGTGTAATGAGACAGTTTCGGTGGGAACAGGTCCTGGTGAATTCTTCTGTAAGCCGCCGTCTTCGTGTACGTTCTGATTTTCAACCGGTCGGAGGTTATCAACAGTGTGTTTTATTGAATCATTTTCTCTGAGAGAATAAGAATCAATTTCGGAAAGACCTTCGTGCACCAATTTGGAATTCTCAGAATTCACTGCGCTGTCATCAAGAGGAACCATGAATGTCGATTGGAATGCGGTCAAAGACTTCACCAAAGATGGAGAGATCGCCTCCTCATTTCTGGAATGTTCTGTGGTCATGTGGGGGGTCTTGTGGGCGCCCCCAGAGCCCCGTCTGCCGGCTGATTTATAAGAAAGGGTTGCCTTGCTCACCTGAAAGCGATGCTTATGTCTCGTCATCTTCAAACTCGACTTTTTCTTCTGCGTTCTGGTTAGCGAATCTTCAAGGTGAGAAAGACGGGAATCTACATTCAACGAAACCGGACTGAAGGTATCTTCAAAGCTGGAGTTTGACGAATTTGATCCGAGACTAGAAGGTGGCGATTCATTCGACAGATACCAAAATCCCAGCGACTCATCCGCCTTTGACGGCGACTCGCCAGCCTTGGAAGCAGGCGACGATAACGGCTCGTCCTGTGCACCTGAGTGAAATGTAGAATCAAGCGCAAAATCCTCCGACTTTTCTGCGCCGTTCAGCGGCGATTCCTCGTCAAAACTCGGCGACAGAGGCCCAGCAAGAACTGGAACAAGAACCGTTCTGCCTTGAGACGAAACCATGGGCGACGGCGGAACGTCCAGGATCACTTTCCGCTTTGCGGAGCGCGCGCCGGCCAAGGTCGGTGCTGCCACTGCATCCGCTGACGGCAAATCAGCCGGAGGCATCTCCGATTCCGGGATAAAATCTGGCGATTCGAGCGTCTCGCATCTGGTCTTCAGTTCCAACGTGAGGCTCATTCTGTGTCGGGGGCTGGACTCTCCGCACGTAAACACAACTTCCTTCTGTCTGTCGACCGCCACGACATCTTCAGGCGTTCTCACTTCTGCACGATCAGAATCGTCTTCCGCAAATGTCTCTTCTGCACTTTCCCTTTCCTCTGGATCGTTTTCCAGTTGTCCGTCGGGCTTTACAGAAGACAGTCGTTCGGTCTCCAGGGCTACTTCCTCTTCCTCCCGCTGTCTTGCCAGCATTCGGTTTCGTTGCATGTAGGTTGTGATGTCATTCAAAAGACGTTTCTGCTGCTCTGCATAGTCCTTCACCCCCTAATCAACACAAATTAACTATTTCATCAGCTTTTTTCTCAAAGTCTGCTCATGAATGTCACATTTATCTGGCTACTTTACCAGAAAATTTGGCATTTGTGTAACTGAACTAAGGCAACAATAAGCAATATACAGGTTTCACCTTGATGTAAATCATAAGCTGGTCCAGAAAATTCACCCCAGAATTTTGTTTTTTAATATCTCATCACAAGTGGCAAAATGCTGAATAGTTACAAAAGTAAATAAGCAGGTGTTATCTTTTCTTCCCTTTCAAAAATATTAGCATGCATCTATCCATATGAAGGGGAGGGGCAAGGCAGAATAGAGGATGAAACACAAAGTGCCACTTCCCCCCAAATAAAATTCCTGGATCCGCCCCTGACTGAAATACAGTCATAATGCCTGACAATCAAAGCAATATACTGACAAGTCACTTACACTTTCTTTTTTCGGACCTTTGTCGATGTCAATCCGAGTGACCGACTGACTGACCTTGAGCGCCAGGCTCAAGGCCATCAGTCCTCCGGTCTTTATTTCATTCTCCCGCAAGTCCAGCCGCACCAGCTTCATACTTTCAGCGATAAACTCAGCTAAAGCAACAGCCCCTTTAAAACAAAATACAACAAATGCCTATAGCATAACAACTCATCTTCATCCAACTATTTGCCTCATATATCAAATAATTAAAAAGCAACATTCACCTTAAGAAAGTAACAATCACATGCAATTAAAATCATGGATTTTGCAGTTACCACGGATACATCACAAAAAGGATTATAACCATTTAACCATTGTAATCATCACAGGGATGTCATATAACTGGCATTATCATTGGTGACACATGAGATAACATGGCTATATTGTTAGTACTATCACTGCAGCTGAATACATGATAGAAAATGTAAAAGCAAAACACGTAGATGAACAATCAGTGACGGCAAAGCACAAAACAGTCGGCTCCTCAATTTCACCTTCACAGGTAATCTTTGCCGCCTGAAGCCCAATCCGAAGAAGTGTCTTGTTCTTCAGGAGACTTTCCTTCAGTCGGTGCATTCCTTCGTTCGTCAAATTGTTGTGACCGAGGTTGATCGTTTCCAAAGATGCGCTCGTCAACTGTGAAATCACGAAAACAGCATAAACACGGTTAAGGGCTGACATCATAACGAGCATAGAGTAAACACATACATGGAATATTTGTACAAGATGCCGGTAAAAGCAATAACTCATGAAACAGGCTCTACGCATACCAGTGCCTTCGACAGATGATTCATCGCCTGGTAGCTGAGCTGGTTATTCCACATGATCAGCGTGTTGAGTCCACAGCCGTTGGTCTGTTCCCAGATGCCTTCGCAGATATGCAGGAATCCAGTATCCTAAACACACAGAGAGAGAGAGAGACAGAGAAAAAAAGACATCACATATTCAGTGAATACTAAGCATCCACATCTATGACCATCTCCCAAGCTTCAGTCACCACGCTCAAGAATCAAATATTGGAGCGTTAAAAGCCACAGAATAGAGGGGTCAGAATATATTTTTTGAACTGATTTTACAATGCTGCTCGGAACAACACCAGGTCCCACCTGCAGGTGGTTGTTTCGGAGGTCCAACAGGTGGAGTGTTCGGTTGTAGCGCAGCAGACTTCCCAGCTGAATTCCGTCTGAGGGCAACAGTTTGTTATCGGCCAAGTATAACTCCTTCAGAGTTTCGTTTACCTTCAGAGCTGCAACTGTCAGGACACACAAACACACACACAATCATTATAGTCTACAATTCTGAGCTCCAAACACATGCCCAATCAGAAAATATAACCAATTACTGTAATTTGAAACTGCAGATATCTATTGAGACATTATAATCATCTATGCCTGAAAAATGCTTCTAACAATACCTCACAAATTATTATTATTATTATTATTATTATTATTATTATTATTATTATCATTATTATTATTATTACTATTATTATTATTAAACTGACAATTTCTTGGGCACCATATTACAAAAATGTCAGGAGCAAAGGCACATTACAGAGTCCAATAAAAATAAATAAAATAACAGTCATCAAAAAATGAATGGAAAACAATCTAAGGCAGAAGAGAAGAAGATTTTCTTAACAAATAAGTCTTTAATACACAAATATACATAGAATTACTGCATTATACATGTAAGCATCTATTGTATGCATTTTCTGTAAACTACCGGTACACACGCTACTAAGAAACTCTATGCATTCTAATGTGTTATGAATGTGAATGGTGTATGTAAACAAAATTACAGAGACTCAAAACAGCAAAACATTGACCAAAATTCATTCAAACAAGGTAATAGAAAACCAAGTCTACAACAGAAATTGGAAATGACTGGGCCTTGCGCAATAAATAAACCGAAACTCACAAGTATACAAATCAAGACCGTATTAACTGTGAAGCGGTAAGAAAAAGAATCTCTACCCTACCCAGAACCTGCAGCGGCCTTCCAGAAGTAACGGTGAATTCAAGGTGAAGGCTCGTAAGCGACGAACTCACCCGAAGAGACCGCCCTAGGATCGGCATCACAAAATCGGAAAGCACGGCACCACGGGCCTCGAGGTTCTCCAAACAGGGGGTCTAAAATTGAAATCGTCACATCAAGACTAGACGGTCTAGACCTCCCTCTGAAATTCCACAAAAGCCCACATTAGTAAATTTCCAGAAAGCCTTCTACTATGAATTATACACAAAGACCCATCCACTATACCTTTCTTATCATCCGAGAGCACGCCTGCCAGCCTCTCTGCCCGAGATTCTTACTGTACGAGATGTTCAGCTTCATACATGACTCGTAGTATTCGATCATATCGAAGATTGTAACAGCACCCTGAAATAACAATGTAATCAATGAAGTAAACGCTGGATAATTACATTTGATTAAATGCTTTTAATATTACAAATTGGTCAAATCTGATATTGATAAAACCTGCAATACGAAAATCTCACGAACACTATCTTATTGAAAGTTTTTAAGATAATAAATTTTCTAATCAGAACCTCTTCTTCTAGTTTTGTAGCCTCGAGATCAATTGTACGGAACTGAACTCGACGAAAAACCTCCTCCAAGGTTTCACAATGTCGTGAATCTAAATTCTCATCTATAAAAACAAAGATCAAAAATTAAGCAAAGAATAAAATATCCGCGAGAATAAAACTTGAAGCTCACTGGTCCATTGGAAAAATAAGCTTAAAAGAATTCACACTATTAGCCTACAACTTGGATAAGCCCTGTGAACTTTACGTGACCATACAAATAGGTCACTATATAGCAAGAGAAAGACCATCTATCATTGCTTCAGACAACAGTGCAAATTCAGATTATGAACTGAACTTCATTTGCCGTCCTCTATGAACCAATGCTAATAAATATTAGGATACTCAGAAATGTTGCATTCATTATAAAAGTATAAAATTTCACAAACGTGCCCACAATTTAACTCCCACAAGATCCAGTTGCAAATCAAATCACAACTCTTCATAAAATTTTATGGACCACAATCTCTTCACACCAGGGTAACCAACATTGTCTAGGCAGTCAGAACCTGTCCATTTTTCCCGCTTGACCCAACCCTAATTTGGATTGGATTTGGTGCGCCATCCATCGGCTGCTGCCCTAGGCATTATGATAGTGGTGCTATAGAAGACTGATTGACTATCGTATTATCTCGGGTATAATATAATATAATAATATAATATAACCTACCTAATATGCACCCTTAGTTTTTAGGATTATCATAATGCAAAAATGTTAATGCCTAATTACCTATGCATAATACCGTACACACCCAAATTTCCTATGAGATTCTCTATTAATTAACCTGGATAATCACAATTGTTTTTCAAATTCTGCTTAACATTGGAAGAATAGACAGTTTCCCCCTCACCGGCGGCCGTCATTATACGCACCCACACCTTGTGTCGATTTTTTAAGGGAAAAAAGAGCACCTTATACGCGAGATAATACGGTAATTGTTCTTTATTCTTATCCAATACAATGATCTGAGCAGTTGAGCAATACACAGTGCAAAAAATGTTTGACTGACATACTTATCAATTTTATCTGCTCAGGTCAAGCTCCAAGTCATTTAAATGACTAGACGCAGCTTCGATTGCACACTCATCAAGCAAAAGCAAACAAGCAGACAGCAACACATTGTATTTTGACAAATGATAACTGCAATGACGTCAGCGAAAATTCATTAAGAAACTAATCCTTATATCACTCAAAACTTAAGCTTACTTTTCAGAGTCAACGTTTCATTGCGATCATCAAAATTCGTTATCACCTGGATCAGAAAAAGCTTATTTACTCTTTTTATTATTATTATTATTATTATTATTATTATTATTATTATTATTATTATTATACAGGACGATTTCTGGAGTGCAGTAAGCAAAGTTAAAAGGGCCTAAGTCAAAAGCGCTTTACAAAATGATATGTGATACTCTTTTTCAGGCCACTTCAAAGTATGACAAAGACAAAAAAATCCTAGGTATTGTGTGTGTGTTATGTGTGTGTGTGTGTGCTAGAAAAGTTTAACTACATGGAATTAAAGTTACAGGAAGCATTAAATGTGTCAATTTGCAATCCTAATCAGGCAATACACAGCACAATGTACGGAGTGAATAACCAAGCTACTTTCAGGGATGTAGCTTACACTCTCCCCACAGTTCAAAGCATTTGCTAGAATCAAATTACCTGCAATTGGCTGAGCAAACGGGCATTTGGCTTGACTCCAACTTTATCGCAGGAATTCAAATATGAAGCAATGAGTTCATCGGTGGAACATTGAGAGACTGGAAAGACAAAACATTTAACAGTCATATTGAGTATGATTTCATCATAATGGCCAATAGTCAATCAAATTTATTCATAACAACCAACACGTTGACATATAATACATTGTCTACTGAACATAGCTGCAAAATTTTTCTAGTTTTACTTCAAATATGAAATAAAATTCAATATCTAATATTCAAATAACCATAAATTGTCTGACAACAATAAATTGTCTGCATAGACAAATCTACAAAAAAAACCCAGCACTGCTAAATAATGTTTATTTATATTTAACCCCTTTAGGGCGGGTCCCAAGACAACTCGGGCAGCGGAAGAAAAATCACAAATGGCAGATCCCAAGATATTACCTGATCATAGTCAATGACTAAGCAACACAGTGAAACTAGATCACATCACATGAAAATAGAATGGAAAGAAACAGAGGCACTGACGCCATTGCAAAAGAAGTCTTAGTAACACAATAATCCGTTGTTGTTGCTACAATGGCAGGTTGTAAGGATCACATTCTGAAAAAAACATCTGCAGCCATACTCAGCTGCATTTTACTGGGCACCCTGAACTTACTTACTGGATTACTTAGAAAAAATTAAGAAATCACAAAAAATAAAAAATAAATACAAAATACAAAATAAAAAAGCAAGTTTCAAAGTCAATAAAGCAAATTAGCCTAGTACACTATACTTTCACTCATTTTTTGAACACAACACGAGCTTCAGCCCGAAATTTTTCCCCCCAAAATTCCATATTTGTGAGTTTTTAAAAAAACAATTTTGCAGGAAAGGGGTTAATGGAAGAGCAGATATGGATAAAAGTAGAACACATTTGCATAATGAACAAAGTGTACATGGATATCAACAAAACAATCACAGTATAAATTTGGTTATCAATTAAGCAATATGCACTTGATAACTATGACTCTAATTTAAGTACGAACTTCACATTATGTTCAAACGTCTCTCTCTCTCTCTCTCTCTCTCTCTCGAGTCAAATCCACAATGATTTGAAGCAAAAGTTTCCATTGTTTCACTTCCATACCACATTAATAGCAAGGCACATGCCAGCATCGAATGGTGATGGTGGGTAAACAACGCTTCAACAAAAGTCCTGATTTTGTATGACTAATTCTACAATCAAAAATTATTCCTTACAGAAATTCACAGTATTTGCGAGATGCGACTACAAGGCTCCATATAAACATCACCATCACATTGCATGATGCAGGTAATTTGACAGAAATAAAAACCAAACAGATCCAAATAACAACCGTAAACGAACACCGACCGTCATTCCATGGCCGCGGCGGATCCATGTACCCGGACACCACCTCGAACTCGGGAAAAGACACTCTCAGGCCCTTCCTCTGCAGCCCAGCGGGAGACTCGACGTCGGCCGTCGCCGACTGCAGGGCCCCGTTGATCGTCTCTCCATCAGCGATCAATCCGTCGACGCCTTCGGTGGGAGCGATGGCAATGCCCGATGATATAGCGCCATCGTCGGATGATAATACAGAGCCAACTACAGTCCCATCAGCTGCTGCTATATGGGGCGATCGGTGAAAGACTTCATTGCGATGAATGTAATCGGGCGATGGAACGAAGGGAACGCCCGAATACGACTCAGCGCTTCATTTAGCGGATAATCCTCCGATCAAAAAGCATTTTCCGTCCATTTTGAAGACGTTTTAGACTACGAATACTTCCATAACAAAATAATTAATCGATTTCCGACTGCGCATGCGCAAAGACATTCTCTCGACGCACCGATTGATCGCCAGAGTAAGTAAGTAAAGTAAAATCTCGTAAACTTATACAGCGCTCTAGTAGTTCAGTGGCTAAAGTCCATAAAAGCCAAGAATCGTTCACTTCTGGATAAAAGCATGCCACTTGGCACAGTTATAGGGTACATGGCCCAGAACAATTTCCCCAAAGGATGCACAAGTTTTTGTTATCTCTTACCATGCAATTTGGCACCATAAATTTTCCTGATAGTTTGTAAAAAAAATTCCGCTTGATCTGCAGTACGTAGACAAATGACAATCGATAGAGTGCCAAATAAACAATACTAAGTAATAATAATAATAATAATAATAATAATAATAATAATAATAATAATAATAATAATAATAATAATAATAATAATAATAATAATAATAATAATAATAATAATAATAATATTGTGCTTATAGAGTGTACAGATATGAATATTATCATTTCATGTCGCTTTTACTCCGAAACTAAAATACGAAAAGGGTAATTCCGCATTAAATCAAAACGCTTTTGAATAAAATCGGACGCCACCATCTCAGATTGTGATGAAAACTGGCATAATTGTTCATAACCATGAGCAATGTCGCCAATGGCATTCTCTGTAGATAAAAATGTCCTTTAAAATGTTCAATTTACGCATTAGAGAATATCTCAGGCAAAATTCTCAATGACAAGAACTTTTGATCTACAAGAGACAGTGGCCTAATTTTTGAAAAAACTTGATTAGCAGGTGCTCTTCGCTTCTCTGTCAAAAGTGCAAACCATTCAACCGTCTGCCAATACCATTCTCTGTAGGTTAAAAATGTCCTTTAAAATGTCCAATTTACGCATTAGAGAATACCACAGGCAAAATTCTGAATGCCAAGCACTTTTGATATAAAACTAGAGAGAATGGTATTGGCAGACGTGTGAATGGCTAGCACTTTTGATTTCCCTACCCTATCACACGGGGTACCCCTACCCCTAGCCCTATGGGTACCACTACCCCTAGGGGTACCCCTACCTCTAGTCATACCCCTAGGTGTACCCCTACCCTTAAGTTTATTCGAATGCCTCTGGACAGAATGTTACTAAATTATAAGAAGTGTCAATGTTCAAAATTTCATGCTTTTATCCACAAAATGAACAATCATACGGCTTATCAACTGTACTAAACACACTAATGCCAATGGCTGTACAAGAACAAGGGACATCAACTAAATGAAAGTCTTCCCAAATAATTTGTACAATGGATAGTAGGGTGATCGAGGGAAAAGTCGCGTATTAAGATATCTGGTTCATTATACAACAGGTCTTATAGACATCAAAAACAAGTTTTATAATTAATTCTCTGTGTGAGAGAAGCCTGTTGAAGGCCTGTTGAATAGAGGGTTTATTTGGCCTTTATATCGAAAAATCTAATCGATTTGAAGACATTATCCGACAAAATCCACATCTTCCTCTTGTTCCTTCTTTATTGCTTTAACATATGCAAGAATAATCAATAATATCATTCTCAATTTCGATCTACAGGGGTCGAAATAGAGCACTCCTAGCCATTTCATACAACACACTAATGCCAATGGCTGTACAAGAACAAGGGACATCAACTAAATGAAAGTCTTCCCAAATATTTTGTACAATGGCTAGTAGGGTGATCGAGGGAAGAGCCGCCTATAAAGATATCTGTTTCACCAGGTTTTATAGACATCACGAACAAGTTTTATAATTAATTCCCCGTGTGAGAGAAGCCTGTTGAAGGCCTGTTGAATAGAGGGTTTATTTGGCCTTTATATCGAAAAATCTAATCGATTTGAAGAAATTATCCGACAAAATCCACATCTTCCTCTTGTTCCTTCTTCATTGCTTTAACATATGCAAGAATAATCAATAATATCATTCTCAATTTCGATCTACAGGGGTCGAAATAGAGCACTCCCAGCCATTTCATACAACACACTAATGCCAATGGCTGTACAAGAACAAGGGACATCAACTAAATGAAAGTCTTCCCAAATATTTTGTACAATGGCTAGTAGGGTGATCGAGGGAAGAGCCGCCTTTAAAGATATCTGGTTCACCAGGTTTTATAGACATCACGAACAAGTTTTATAATTAATTCCCTGTGTGAGAGAAGCCTGTTGAAGGCCTGTTGAATAGAGGGTTTATTTGGCCTTTATATCGAAAAATCTAATCGATTTGAAGAAATTATCCGACAAAATCCACATTTTCCTCTTGTTCCTTCTTCATTGCTTTAACATATGCAAGAATAATCAATAATATCATTCTCAATTTCGATCTACAGGGGTCGAAATAGAGCACTCCCAGCCATTTCATACAACACACTAATGCCAATGGCTGTACAAGAACAAGGGACATCAACTAAATGAAAGTCTTCCCAAATATTTTGTACAATGGCTAGTAGGGTGATCGAGGGAAGAGCCGCCTTTAAAGATATCTGGTTCACCAGGTTTTATAGACATCACGAACAAGTTTTATAATTAATTCCCTGTGTGAGAGAAGCCTGTTGAAGGCCTGTTGAATAGAGGGTTTATTTGGCCTTTATATCGAAAAATCTAATCGATTTGAAGAAATTATCCGACAAAATCCACATCTTCCTCTTGTTCCTTCTTCATTGCTTTAATATTTGCAAGAATAATCAATAATATCATTCTCAATTTCGATCTACAGGGTTCGAAATAGAGCACTCCCAGCCATTTCATACAACTAGTTCAGTGGCTAAAGTCCATAAAAGCCAAGAATCGTTCACTTCTGTATAAAAGCATGCCACTTGGCACAGTTATAGGGTACATGGCCCAGAACAATTTCCCCAAGGATGCACAAGTTTTTGTAATATCTTACCATGCAATTTGGAACCATAAATTTTCCTGATAGTTTGTAAAAAAATTCGCTTGATCTGCAGTACGTAGACAAATGACAATCGATAGAGTGCCAAATAAACAATACTAAGTAATAATAATAATAATAATAATAATAATAATAATAATAATAATAATAATAATAATAATAATAATAATAATAATATTGTGCTTATAGAGTGTACAGATATGAATATTATCATTTCATGTCGCTTTTACTCGAAACTAAAATACGAAAAGGGTAATTCCGCATTAAATCAAAACGCTTTTGAATAAAATCGGACGCCACCATCTCAGATTGTGATGAAAACTGGCATAATTGTTCATAACCATGAGCAATGTCGCCAATGGCATTCTCTGTAGATAAAAATGTCCTTTAAAATGTTCAATTTACGCATTAGAGAATATCTCAGGCAAAATTCTCAATGACAAGAACTTTTGATCTACAAGAGACAGTGGCCTAATTTTTGAAAAAACTTGATTAGCAGGTGCTCTTCGCTTCTCTGTCAAAAGTGCAAACCATTCAACCGTCTGCCAATACCATTCTCTGTAGGTTAAAAATGTCCTTTAAAATGTCCAATTTACGCATTAGAGAATACCACAGGCAAAATTCTGAATGCCAAGCACTTTTGATATAAAACTAGAGAGAATGGTATTGGCAGACGTGTGAATGGCTAGCACTTTTGATTTCCCTACCCTATCACACGGGGCAGGGGCGCCCATCCCCCCTGACTGCTGGAAGCAGCTTTCCCCTCTTCCCTGTCCTCCCTTCTCTCTCCTATACCTAAACGGGGATCCGGCATGGATTTATCTACATCACATTATTATTATTATTATTATTATTATTATTATTATTATTATTATTATTATACGAAAAACTAGCAGTATAACACTGGACATTGGTACCCTATCGCAAATTTATGGGGAAAAGCCTGGGGTCCGGGGTATAACCCCGGAAAATTTTTGAAATCAATAGATGCTCATAGTGGGTTTCAGTGCATTTTGGACATTACATTGCACACTTTGGTGCGCCAGGATAGGTCTCATACCAGTAACTTCTAATTCTCAATTTCTGGAAAATTCCAACAGCCACAAAGGACTAATAGGTAGATGTAAGTTGAAACTAGAGAGATATCGCAGTAATTGTGCTGGCAAACTATTCAAAATTACCTGCAAATTGTCTATTTGTTTAGTATTTAGTTTAAAAATTAGATTTCTCCAACAACCACACCTAGGCCTACATCATTTTTAGAGGCATTAAAGCTGCATCAACTGCAAAAGGGATAACTAGACGTAAGGCAGCTGACTGTAACAAGTTATTAACAATATCTAATTGCACTGTTTCACAGTCTTGAATGGATTGTAATTTGTTGATGGAGGTCTTTGAAAGGCTATAGTGGAGGGAGTTGCAGTAGTCTAATTTTGAATGTAAACTTCATGTGAGTCTATTGGTTTATTATAAGTTACTTATATATTTCACATGAAGTTTACATTCTGCATCATTACTGATTCATTAGAATGACTGTACGTAAAAGTGACAATAATAATAAAATTTTATGAATGCCTGATAATAATGAACTTGAATTGAGTACCGGTATAAGCCTATATGAAGTTAAAAAATTGCACTGTAGTAAAACCAGTAATTTACTTGCACAGGCATTTAGGGGCTTATCGAATTAATATGCTACTCTAACGTAATACCAAAACTCAGGGGGGGAATTTCCTCCCCCCCTAAGTTTTCTAGGAAGCATTTGCTTCCTTTCCCCCCTTGTGTGGGCGCCCCTGACACGGGGTACCCCTACCCCTAGCCCTATGGGTACCACTACCCCTAGGGGTACCCCTACCTCTAGTCATACCCCTAGGTGTACCCCTACCCTTAAGTTTATTCGAATGCCTCTGGACAGAATGTTACTAAATTATAAGAAGTGTCAATGTTCAAAATTTCATGCTTTTATCCACAAAATGAACAATCATACGGCTTATCAACTGTACTATAGTGGCAGTACAGAAGTAGTTGCTTATTCTTATGCGCTTAATCTTTCTTGAAATAGCTATAGGCAAGGTGGTTTGTCGGCCAGGCAAAGGGAATATAAACTTTAATAAATCTGTACTGTAGTCAGTTCTTTCATCTTTTTTAGACATTTAACAGAGAATAGATTTCTGAAAGACTGTGTATAGTGTCGTTTCAAATGGCTCATTATTTTTCGTGGCATTTCGAAAGCTCTAGAAAAAAATTGAGACAGAATATGATGACAATTCTAGTACGGTTTGACACAACAAAGATGGGGACACAAGAATATGTGGTTTTAATTCGTTTCATCACTCTTCTGAATTTTTGCATATCTATTTCCTACTGTAGCCCAAACAGGGTATCAATTTATAATATTTCTGTGGTCTATTAGGGTGTCCAGTGTTTAACAACAAATCCGGTTGCTCCGCCCACTGGTGGGCAGAAGCCATTGACGTCTATTAATAGACGCCAATGGCAGAAGCAGATTTCTTGCCCACCAGCATAGATACTGGCTATGTTGGTGGGCATAGAGAGTGTTCTGGATACTCCCATAAAACCTGTAATAAAAGAAACCAGCTCTTTTAAGCGCCATCTTATGTCTTGATTGATTTTTTAGACATTTAACAGAGAATAGATTTCTGAAAGACTTTGTATAGTGTTGTTTCAAATGGCTCATTATTTTTCGTGGCATTTCGAAAGCTCTAGAAAAAATTGAGACAGAATATGATGACAATTCTAGTACGGTTTGACACAACAAAGATGGGGACACAAGAATTTGTGGTTCAATTCGTTTCATCACTCTTCTGAATTTTTGCATATATATATATATATATATATATATATATATATATATATATATATATAGTCTACTGCAGCACTAGTCCTTGCGATGTCCAATTTCAAACAGGGTATCAATTATATAATATTTTGTGGCCTATAAAACCTGTAATAAAAGAAACCAGCTCTCTTAAGCTCTGGATTGCGCTCCTCGGTAGAAACACAAGAGGCGCTATAGTATATTAATTCCATTATTGCATTACAATGCATATTACATTACAATATTATACAATCGACGCGTCTACTAAAACCAGAAGCAGCTGCACACGCACTGCTAACCACGTGACACTTGTCACGCTTCTGCCATTGATGACGTCACCCTCGTAGAGGCCAACGTGACAGACAGTGAAGTTAACCATACGTCATTCTGAAACAGAGTTACTACATGACCACTTTGCGAATACCACACTGTTTCACGCTGGTCATCATTATACATGCGTATATATATATATAATATTATATAATATTATATATATATATATATATATATATATATATATATATATATATATTGTGTGGTTTTCTGTTATTATTGCTGATGTAGGCCTATATAATGACATATCTTTAAAGCGATATCCGAAGAGTTTTGAAAGTTGCCTTCATTATCGCATATAATCATTTCACAGCAACAATCCCACGGCATTCGATTGAACATAATTTGCAACAAACTCCCACCACTCCTAAGTCATTAACTGCTGTCCCTTTGACTGTTGTTAGCGCCCTCTGGCAGTGCCCCCTGCAACATCATCCGCTTGTCGGAAAATCAAACGCGAATTATTGTTGCAATTAGTGCCACTTGCATAAGAGCCGGACATGTTTGATCTAATTCCGCGAACGCTTATAAACTCAGAGGGAAAAGGGCAGGAAATCCAAAATATTTTTAGTCCTCGCCTATAATTATGTGCAATGGCTTTGCAATCATGCGACATAATTCTGCCAAATAGTCCGAGTAATCGCCACAAATTGACCCCCATCAGTTTCAGCCGAGTGCTGTGCCCCCCTCTGTGGATGGCGCATAGAGTATTGCGAGAAACGCTTGAAGAACGACTGGTCATGTTCGGGAAAACTGCATGAGACACGACTCCGATGCTTTCACAACCAAAATGTTGTCTCTGTTGCAACGCACGCTGTCTCAAGCCTTATATAAACCCGATGAAGTTTCTCAATAGAGCAGCAGCTGCATTGCAAAACATCCGAGGATTCCAAAGGAGATTTCTGCACTTCTGAGAGAGAGAGAGAGAGAGAGAGAGAGAGAGAGAGAGAGAGAGAGAGAGAGAGAGAGATTATTTAGTCTCGTTTCATTGCTGATTATATCGTCTACAGTAGAATGGCGATCGGTAGATTCGGTCTTCGTGAAGTGGTCGCCGTTGTCATCGTCGTCATCCTCGTCTCTTCAAATGACGCTGTTATGACGTCATCTTCATATCGGACGACAAATGAGAACCGCTCAAACCAAACGGTATCATTGATTCTGTATCATTGATTATGTATCATTGATTATGTATCATTGATTATGTATCATTGATTCTGTATCATTGATTCTGTATCATTGATTCTGTATCATTGCCCGAAAGTGAAGCGCTATATAAATGCTCGATCTGCGTATATTCACTCAAACAATCAACTCAGTAATAAATTCATTTCGCGGTTTGCTTTTTATCGTCTGGTTCTTCAATTCTTGTCGCTCTCAGTTTCAGCAAATTATTTCTTAAAATTACCATCAATTACATTTAAATGCAGTCATATTATTTTAAATTTTAGGCGGGGGCTCGTCCCACCCTCGCTCCCTGCCGGTCGCTGCTGACCGCCGCCGCAGCGCTCAACCGATTCACCAACAACCTCCCCCTTCGCTCCGTCTGCCAGTGGACCTACGGGGTCGACCATTCGCCCGACCGCATCCCCTCCGACCTACTGACCGCAGTCTGTGTGACCACCGGCCCTCAACCGGCCTCCGTCAACGGAACCCGGATCAACTGCGAACCAGTCGGGTTCTACGTCCCTGTTCGCCGACGAGGATCGACGTCGACCACCGCCAGCGACCCCCCTGACCTCTGGCAGGACGACTGGCAGAGAATCTCTGTCGGGTGTACGGCGGTCAGATCAAGGTCTAGCACCGAGCACGCCGGGGTCAGAAGAGGAAGCAGGACAACTAGGGGGTCATCCAGAGTGACAACGAGACCGACGGATCCATCCGGAGGGAGGCAAAGGACAGGAACAGAGAGGACTGGTTAATAGCCGAAATAATGGGGTGGAAACCAAGATTTTTTTATCAATGTATTATCCACTTTGATCAAAAGAAAAAGCCCGGACAACTTATCTTCAAATCTTCTGGACTTGCCATAAGAATGTTAACATTTATTCAGACCTTTTCATATCTTTTTAATTAGTGTCAGTTTATTAGTGTCAAATCGAAATCGAAGAATAATCAGAGGTTACAAATATTCGCCAAATAATAACCGAAACACATTAAGTCACTCCGTACAGCCTACAGTTGGAAATCAGTATTATTAACAGAGAGATTTTAAATGGAGAAGCAGAAGAAGAGAATTAAATCTCTGTAGTAAAGCTGCCTTCTAAAATACAGTAATAACAGCGAGATTACTTTAGTCGAATTCTACTGTATATACTAGATAATACTACATTGATTCATAATCTATATACTACACTGATATATAAAGCTTTCACCGGGAATCTTAGTAGTTAGGAACGCCCTGGTTACGCCCACGGACCTAAATAAATGCCTTTGGTTCTTAAAAACAGCCTTGGACCTGGTGAATATTTGAAATAATTAAATCATACGTAGAGTGATATTAAATTAATATCACTATATTTCACTATATATCACTGTAATATCACATAATAAATTAATGATATTAAAGTGATATCAGGGCCTGCACTTTTGCTATCATAATTAGACTTATTGATTGAATATCTTTTGTATCAGCATCACCATTAGAAGCGGAAGA
This sequence comes from Metaphire vulgaris, assembly GCA_018105865.1. Lineage (NCBI taxonomy): Eukaryota > Metazoa > Annelida > Clitellata > Crassiclitellata > Megascolecidae > Metaphire > Metaphire vulgaris. Next base: position 18,968,588 of record CM030838.1, on the reverse strand, counting down.
TCGCGTTGAAAGGAGTTCCTTTGTATCCAACAATTTTAATTAGTCATATTATACTCGTGTCTTTATATTCTGAATTCATATCTAAGTTAATGCTCAGTGATTTTTTAAATATTATATATTCGCTATTTGCTTTTAATTCGCATATATATTTTGTATCTGTGATATAATTAAATTATTGGTGTTGTTTCACAGAATAAAACGATGCACAAACAGAAGTGTTATTTTAATGGTTGAAACTACTTAGTAACTCAAGTATTTAATGACAAGTGGCGTAGCGAGGGGGCGAAGCGCCCCAGGCGGCACTTGCCCTAGGGGCGGCATTTTCGAGATTTCCTAATTATTTTATAATTATTAGTCTTCATTGGGGTTTTTTGCTTGTCAGACTTTTTTAAAGACTTGATTGGTAAGGTTTTTTACAGGAAATTTTGAAAATTTTCCGCCGCGAAAAGGCGGCACTTTTTATTTTCGCCCCAGGCGGCACTTTGCCTAGCTACGCCACTGTTAATTACTACCATGCAGAGACGTCAGATTCGCTCAAAATTACTGTAGGTCAACATAACACTGAAAGAAAATAAGGCAAAATGGGAGTCCGGTGAATTTTTATCAAAGGTTTCTTGCGTTTTGTAGAAACAGAACGTAATTTCCTCACATCTATTCTGGGTTTTCAAAATTCGCAGGATTAGATTTCCAAAAAGCGTCTGATTTTGCGTTTACAATAACAGCAGAAACAGTTTGTCTTTATCGGATTTAGTCCTAAGACGCCAAGAATCCCCTGGAGACGCCCACACGAATAGAAACCAGGTTGAACAGCAGCTTTTGAAATATGGATCATTGCTTTGACGTGTCTTATTTTGCGTTTGGTGTGCGAATGTGTGTGTGTGTGTGTGTGTGTGTTTGTGTGTGTTGATGAAGTGGGTTGTTTTCTTTGGGTCTTCGTCCGGAAAGGACAGCTCTCATCGTCCGGTTATACTCGCGTCCTTTCAGCCTAAGCCCCCGACTGCGCTCTACGTACAGTACATGTACAGTAGCCATACAAATAGCCGCTATACGCTGGAAGAATACTCAACACGATCCCGCAAGAACCCTCTCCAGCTCCCCTCTCCTCCTCCTCCTCCTCCTCCTCCTCCTTCCCCATTCCACCCAGAGACCTCGCTGGTTCGTGCTGCTTCCGGTCTCGTCAATAGCCCGGACGCGGGAACTCGGTCGCCGCATCGTTAAGCCCGTCTGTTGAGAATTATTACATTGAAAGCGCTGTGTTAAGTCAAGCAACAGCGCAGTGTTGTGACTATAGTAGGCCTATGGGGCGCACGTTAAATGTCGGAACAGCAGCAGCAGCAGCAGCAGCAGCAGCCACCGACTGTCTGTCCTGTCGTCTGCTTCTTGGCCCGTTCTCTCGTCTGGTTACGCACGTCATTCGACCAGGATACTATGACACTAACGCATCTGCACAGCTGCTAGCATCGTCACGAACCCGCAATCGGCGAAAAACTGCGCCACTGTCCCGCTAAAGAGGTACGTTCTCTCTCTCTCTCTCTCTCTCTATATATATATATATATATATATATATATATATATATATATATTATATATATATATATATATACCGAGGGCATATATATATATATGTATATATATCGAGTTTATAATTGTAGTATTGTGACTTTTCCTGTAAAACTAAGCGAATCTTGCTTGGTCTTATCAACGCGCGTATTTATACGTTTCCGTAGAACGTCTTCGCTGCGCTGGTTCCATTTTTTAAAAGGCAGCGACGACAGGACTTTCCATGCACCCCAAAATTGTCGATCCATGTAGGCGATCGGACTATTAAACGCCACTAATGTTCCACCGACATCGGATATCTGACTCTTCCAGAGGGATGGTCAAACCCTATAATGATAATCCCTTGACACGTCGAACACAGACTAAAATTCTCTTAGCCTATACAGTACTGCTCAAAAAATTGTGAACACACGTGGATTTCGAAGCAAAACTAGGCTTTTTTTCTACTTTATTTTTCATCAATTAATTATACTATTCTACGATTGATGTACAGAAGGCTATGGATATGCAAAAATAGTTGACCATTTTTGTGGCATTTCGAACGCTCTAGAATACAATCGAGACCAAATATACTGATTATTCTAGTACGGTTTGATGCAATGAAGACGGGGACACAAGAAAATGTGGATAAAATTCGTTTCAACAGTCTTCTGAATTTTGCATATCTATAGCCTTCTGTACATCAATCGTAGAATAGTATCACTAATGAAAACGTATACAGTATTGGACCCATTGGTGTTCTTGGTTGTGATTGCAATGTTTTAACAAGCCTTAAACTTCGTTTTTGCTTCGAAATCCACGTGTGTTCGCAATTTTTGAGTAGTACTGTAATAACCAAAGACGAATATTGCTGTGCTGAGATCTGAAATATTGACTAAAGCGTACAACGTCTAACTCTGTATATATATATATATATATATATATATATATATATATATATATATATATATATATATAGCAGTAACTTCAGGAAGATAGCCTAGTTGATACGCCATTTGGTATTTCAATTATAAAGAAAATCCATCTTAATTAAACGCATGCAGACAGACGGACACGAAGGCGACGACTACAGTATTATATTATGGCAGTTGTGATGAAGACACATTGCTATGCGATCAGGCTTTTCATATTCTATCACATTACAAATAGCGTTACCTGCAGTAATGATAACACCGTTCTCCAAAGGTAGGTCTATTCAGTCGTTGCTGCTGGAGGAGGGGGTTTGGTATCCAGTGGCGTACCCAAGAGGGGCGGAGGGAGCGGTCCACATCGGGCGGAACAAAAAGGGCGGATATGATTTTTCGGCCTCTGACCCCCACTGACGGCGTTTTGCGTAAGTAAGCAACCGCGTAGATAGACTGCTGTTCAAATTCTACTAATCTGCTCTGTTCCGTTCATTGGTGGCTTAGACTATAGAACAGGTTGAAATCGTTATTAGTAATCGGATGAATCATGACCTCACTAGCAGGGGTTGGGATTGGACATGGATCGGTGGGGGAGGGGGTGGCAGCACCCATTACAACGCCTCTGGCAACGCCAATATGCCAAGCATTACCCGCTCTTATAGGATTTGAATGAACATTCTTACATGTAATATTAAATCTCATCGATATAGGCCTATAATTGCTGAAGCGCAGTATATATACTAAGGCATTGCAGTTGATTCTCAATTTACATAGCGCACTCATAATAATTATCCAGTCCCAGTCTATAAGCAGTGGCACGTCTTAATCAAGGAAATGCGACCTCCGCAGTCATGTCCTTCCTGGAAACCTCTTGGGGTTTTTATCTACCACACGATAGATCAATCACTCTGGTAAGAAAAAGGCTTGTTGCAGCAGCGTGGCTGTCCATTCCGGCTCCGGATAAAGTTTTCTGGAGAAATTCTCGACTTTCTTTCTGCGTTGAAAATGAAAATGGAAGCAGACATGGACTATAGCACGGTTTGTAAACAAGTAGATTTATAATCTGAAAATGTCAACGAATCAGCGAAACCATCAGATAACTCAGCCCAACATCCGCCTACGTAAATAAGCGAGTCTTATCTAGTTCCTTATCAGCGCAAACACAGGGAGGGAGGACTTCACTATACGCAGAAATCCAAATTATTCTGAATAGGCCTCTACCGTTAAGTAATCGGTCAGAGTCTGATGACGAATGGCAGGACACCGTTACTGTTTGACTCACAATATTGGGACTGCAGTTGAACGACTTGCTTTATTGGCATTACAGTTATTGACCTGTATGACTGATTTCAAATGAATTTAGGTCAAGCAAAAAACGTCAGAATTCTTATCGTTTTTGGGTCTTATGTAAAGAGAAAGAACGGGTTTCGATTAATTGCTATATTCTTGGTAAAACGTGAAAGGTTTTCAGGCCAAGGTTAAAAGCTCTGGCGATCATTTGACTTTTGCATTAAAATAATTATGAAGTCAATCTTTTATAGATATTTCCCATTCATGTAGGTCTATATGTAGGTATTGCCATATGTAATTAGTTCTTGGAGGTATTATGTAAATATGTAAAAAAGACTGTTAACAAAAATATATACGTTTCAACTCTTTTCTGGATACAGAATACATATCGTCCAGATATGTATGCATGCATATATGTATATACTGTCGCGCAATTTACCCACAAGCACAAACACACACACACACACACACATATATATATGATGGCTATATATATGATTATATAAACTGTATATATATATATATATATATATATATATATATATATATATATATATAAAAAAAAGTTACCACCCGACGAGACAAGCTTTCGCAATTTCCTGTGATCAAAATATTGGTTGAGGTATCTGGTTGCAATTAATTCGAACTTTTTATCGCTTCCGGTCACGACTGTCATCTTGAATGTCTGCTTGCCTCTTGCCACGTGACAGCGTCTGTTGACTGCTGACGCTTCACAGACCGCAGAGTATATCGACGGACCATCGCATAACACGCGCGGTCGGTGAGCGTGATAACCAAGCGTAAACATTTGCCTAAAAGTGGGAGAAATTTGCACGATTTATCTTCAAACCGCTTAAGCTATAGAGGCGATATACAGTATGCTGTATTGTATCACATTGGCGTAGCCAGGGCTCTTAAATAGGGGATGGTGGCACGTCGATATTTTCGGGTAAAAATTTATCCGACGAGCAAACGAAACAACGTCGCCATTAAATCCTTCGCAAATTCACGTATTCTCTTCGATCATACTACATAACCCTTTACCCCTCCCCCAATGTCTCAAAGGTGAACCATCCCCTGGCTACGCCAATGATGTGTCCTTCTAATGAGTGTTGACAAGGAAAAGAGAATGAGTGAGCAAGTGAGTGAGTTTACGAGTTTCATTTATTTCATATCTCTTCACTTGTTTCAATGCCCCTTTTGTCGTCGTCGTCATTATCGTCGTCGTCATCATCATCATCATCATCATCATCATCATCATCATCATAATCATCATCTTCATTGTCATATCTCTCGCTTGTTCCAACTTTGAGTAAATGATTGTGTGTAGGAATAATGGATTTCTGGTTAGTCAATTCATGATTATTGGACGGAATAATGGCTTTGTGAGGTATCTGGTTGCAATTAACTCGAATCACATACATGTATATATATATATATATATATATATATATATATATATATATATATGGTTGATTCCATAGGCGGATTTTATTAAAGGTTAGGGTAGGCTTAAGCCTACCCAACTAATCCCACCAAAACAAAAAAAATGTTTTTTTCCATCAACATCAGGTCTGTCGCGTGCTGGATGGCACCCCCAGACCCCCATGCTAGCCTACCCAAATATTAAACTCTAAATCCGCCTATGGTTGATTCGTTGTAATAGTAGCAGGTATGGCTATAAGTTAACCACATCGGCTTTTCTTGAGACAGACAAACAGACAAACAGACGCACGGACAGGCAGACAGACAGACAAGCCAAAGGGATGAAAGTGAAAGGAGAAATGCTTGAGCACGAATGTCTCGTGACTCTCGTCACCTGAGAATATTTTTCCCCAAGAAATGAGAACCAGGCAGGAAAAGTGCAAAGCAGAACACCAACGAAAGCCAATGAGGTATCGCATTCCCAGTTCTCCTCCACCCCCACCCCACCCACTCCACTCCACCCCATCCCACTTCTCTTCTTTCTCTGATCTCCCACCCAAGGTTCTCCCACGTGACTTCGACTCGTTTATTTATCTGGCGCCAACTTCACTTACGTTGAATAAAAGGATCGTAAATTATGGTAGTATAGCAGGCAAAACGCGGCTGCTGCTGGTGGTGCTGCTGCTGATGATGATGATCATGACTACAACGACGATGATGAAGCTGGCGACGACAACCGACGATAATGATGTATCGTTCCATACAGACACGAAAAAATGCGCTACAAAAGCGAGTGTTCTATTTGATTTCTTTCTGTTTTCAGATTGAAGCCATACCTGTATTGGTTACATTATTTTCAAGTGGCTTTATGCGAATGAAAGTCCATAAAATGGAAGTTAAAATGGCTGCCTCTTTCTGCATTGAATCTCGCTTCTATAGCGCCCGTATTCTAATGAACTCGTCGCCACATTAGTCTACATGTAGACGGTTTCTCATTTCCACATCAACTTCTCCTCCTCCTCCTCCTCCTCCTCCTTATCCTCGAAAGACCGCTTCATCTAGCACAGATAAACACTTACCTAATGTAACGATAGGATTTGTATAGCGCCTCATATATATATATATATATATATATATATATATATATATATATATATATATAAAACGCAGGCATCATATAATCTCCATTTCTCTTAAGACTTAAATCTCATTACAGAGACAATCAAACGGTTCGTAGGCTTATCTCTGCATCTCAGCTGCAGTAGAGAGAGATAGGCTACCTGTGCACCGCTAATCTGCGTGCTCATTACTGGCACAACTCAGCGAACGCTTCACCCCTCTTCTCTGCCCCTGCCTCTCCCTCCCCAACTACATACACCTTCGCTGCATGCCCTTCGTTAGCAAAAAACAGAGGCTGTTGAGGCCAAGATTTCCGGGAAACCCGACGGTTGGTCACGTGAACAACGCTATAGAAACCTGCCTCTAATTTTCGGATCTATTTGGTTGCGAATTCATTAAGCCGCGGAGCCGGTTAAAAAACTTCTAAGAGCTCCCTCTTGCTCACACTACGGCGCCAGACCCCCGCCCCACACTCCCCAATTTCTTCGTGGCCCTCCCTCCTACGCCCTCCTCTCCTTATACTTCTTCTCTCCTCAAGCGCTTTCACGGAGGCGAATAAGACTGAACGTCGCAATTGTATCGGCCTAAATCTGTCCGTTATAAACAAAAGAGAAATTCGCTGAAATAATTGGCAAAGTCTCGTCCGATTTTCACGAATTTCCTTCGGGGAGGGGGGTAACTAGATCCCAGAATAGGTGAATAGATAGGAATAGGCAAAGGAATAGGTATAATAGGCGAGGCTTTAATTAAAATCGAAACCTTTTGCGAGTTCTTGAGTCCAGCGAACATTTCCTTTCGATTGTGGATTTTAGATGTTTTTCTCGCCTGTTTTTAATGTTCGAAATATTGTCTAAAATTTTGTAATTTTAAGTGAGAAACTGACGCGCTGGTGCTAACTTTCTATGGCAGCCATTGTGGACCAGGCATGCAGGGGCGTAGCCAGGAATTTGATTTGGGAGGGTATAAATATTGGGGGGGGGTATAAACCTTAGCCATAATACCACATAAACCATATAAACTACATATAACCACATATAAATCACATAAAAACTTTAAGATAGACTGATTTTGGGGTGGTATATATACCGATATACCCCCCGTCGCTACGCCCTGTAGGCATGCAATTTCTACTGTGAATTTCTAACAAAGAAGATTGAAGCTTCAGCAACTGATTTTTCAGGCACTCTTAGTGCGTGTGTGTGTGTGTGTGTGTGGGTGGGTGGGTGAGAGAGAGAGAGAGAGAGAGAGAGAGAGAGAGAGAGAGAGAGAGAGACGTCTCATTTATTTCTCGTGAAAGCGTACAACGCATTTTACGGCCGTTTAGAGGTTCCCGGCAAACCAGCCGCCAGTTTAATATGCATTGTTCGGATCTAGATTTGAACCTCTGGAGGTCACGTGACTTGTCGCCCTGTTACCGCGACCCAGTGTAGGTGGCGCTACACGTCGTCGCTAGATCTCGGTTGATGCCCGTTTAACAGAAATGCAGGCGCTAGATCAATGTGCTAGCGCCGTTTAGAGAATATGGCGGATTTTATTGTCGATCTGTCTGTAGCCGAAAATGCATCTCTATGGCGCCACAACGGACGTTGTGGGATATATCTATGGCGCGTCGTCTGTAAGCGCGCCATTTGGAAATAATTGCCACAGGTGGCAGAAGTTATGCAGCGCCCGTTTATTTTGCAGTCAAACAAAACTGATCTTAATTAAAAACTTCTATGAGCATGCGTTGTATAAAGAAATAAGTAAGTAGGTTTAGATGATCCTTTTTGTTCTTAAATTAGCAATTCTCTTGTTACAAATGGTTGTTGCAAATAGTTTTGGTAAGCTGTGTCTTCGTCGTCGTCATCATCATCATCGTCGTCGTCATCATCATCATCATCACGATGGTGTAGTCTTGTCTTTAAGTGAACAGGAAGGAAGAGAGGGAGAAAGAGGAGCAGAAAATGAAGAGCAATTGAAACAGTATCTCCGCTCAATCGCCTCAAATGAATTCATGTGCTGTAATCTTCTTCAATCGATTCTCGTCTCCGCCTCTACGTTGTTCATCTAGGGCACGGTATATATATATATATATATATATATATATATATATATATATATATATATATATATACAGTATATACGCTGTATATAATGTATATGTGGTACCTGGGGACTACTACTAATAACCAGTGACTGTGTCTCTATCTTATCGCTTCTCTTGTCCTCAGACAATGTTTTGCAATTCTGGTCTAAGCGCTTCAGTTACTCCGCCTACCGCATTTTGACTCAGTAATACACATAATCCTACGGACATCCACACAAATTACACAGATAGAGGAGGGAGAGGAAGAAGGGGGAGGACGGCAGAAGCGGCGTGTTCCCTATAAGTTGACTCAATAATTTCGCCCATTTTCTCCGGCCGCTGTTTCGGGGCATTAGTTTTTGTTATCGTTCGTGATGTTGTCATTTATGTTGATTCCCATTCGCTGTTCTTATTCCGAGAAACATGGACTTAATACTGCATATAGATAGACACGCACTGTATATATGTACTCTTAGCTACTGTAGATTTAGTGTCGTTAGCTCTGCTGTGCTGTTGGGCATTCGGATTAGTTGGTTAGTTGCTGGCTTCCATGTGCATTTGGCCCATTCGGTGATTAGATCCGGCTGTGTGCGTAGACTCTTTTAATAAGCCTACGTATCTTCTTCATTAGCTAAATGTCTCTTATAACTGCACTGCTATATTATGGATAATTGACATCTGCGCGAAACATTTGCATGACAATAAATTCGCAATGTTTAGCCTACTCGGGTGCGATTCTGGTTATTAATATAAAATTCGCGTGATACCAAATCGGCAAAATTTGTTTAATGTAAGTCTGCGTTTTCAGATGTAGTAAATAATTATTCTAAGATTCCGAACTAAAGAGATCGAGCCGTCAGCCAATCGCCAGCGAGCAGAGCAACGCAAATACGAAGCAAATTGGAAAATATCTACGCGGCGACCGACGATGACTACCGGCCACCAGGTCGCCGAACTGTTTAACGGAACACTGCACAATGCGACCGCCGTGTCCATTTGCAACAGATCGACTGACAGACAGGCTAATAACTTTGGCATGGTGACCTCGGCGGCGTGCGTCACGGGAACCCCTTCGCTTCCGACGATCTTCGTCGTAATCAAGGGCTTCGTAATGGTGACGATAATGTCGGCCGCCGTGTTCGGGAACCTGTTGGTAATCGTCAGCGTTTTCCGTTACGAGAAACTGCGTCTGATAGCGAACACTTTCATCGTGTCGCTGGCGTTCGCCGACCTGCTCGTCGCCTGCCTCGTCATGCCGTTCAGCGCGACGAAGGAGCTGGCCGGGGTCTGGCCGTACGGCCAACTGGCCTGCGATGTCTTCAACGCCAACGACGTTCTCTTCTCGACCTCCTCCCTGCTGCACCTGTGCTGTATCAGCGTCGATCGCTACGTCGCCATAACGGACCCTCTGCGGTACGAGGACCGACTGACCGTCGGGCGGGTGACGGCGATGCTGGCCGGCGTCTGGATCGTCTCGGCCATCATCTCTCACCTGCCGATACACCTGGGCTGGTACACGACCGCCGCTCAGATGAAACTGACATCGACCACCGGAGACTGCAACTGCTCCTTCGAGGTCAATCGCATCTACGGTCAGTATAGACGTCTCTCTCGAACACCATCGTTTGGGGAAGTTTAGGGGAGTCATTACTCAGACCCAGATGGGGGGGGGGCGGGTCACTTGGCCCCGGCCTCTGCTTGAAATGGGGCCTCAAAATAGTAAGCCTATGAAAATTAAAATTAATTTGCGTAATACTCTCTGACTTCGGTAAGGGCTTGGTTATACCCCCACCCCCCAGTATCTCAAGGCGTACTCTATCTAGGCTTCTACTTCAAACTGTGCACTGCAGCTGCAAAGAGATTGGCTTGGAAGCCAGCAATCCTCGTTCACTATTTTGGATTTTGTGGTAGGCCTACTCCACTGTTAAAATCTGTTCGGGGGGCATTTCTAATTCTTTGATTTCTTTGACGACGTGAAAAGTAAGGACATTTTGATGCCGTCCGTTAGGGTCTGACGCAATTTTCATGACGTCAGTCATGTCATGAGTTTTCAATCTTGAGACTGACTGATCGGTCATGCGAGCAGGAAAGTCTCAGCGACAGTGGACCATCGATCATGCCCTGTAAACCGTGTGTAAACCTCTTACGCCGATCGGTGTTAATTACGGGCGAAGCGAAATCGAACAGAAACTGTTTGAGACGCAAGATGCGATTGTATATATACGATCCAAAGTCCAAACTGACCATCTATCTCTCGGATCTGTCAACGTGTAGAAATTATTCTCACTCTTAGAATTAATTATTTCAGTTGATTTGATAATTGGATTTTTTTCAATATCATATTGACGCCATATTATAGGTGTCTGACTGCTTTAAGGGGTTAAACATCTATGCAATGTATAGCCACCATTATTATATTTTGCATTGTATAGACACATTAATAGGGTGGAAAGTGACGGATTTTTCTAGTCCACTGACATCACTGCAAGGCGTTTGAGGGTTCTAAAGAGAAATTTGGGTGAAATATCGACATGAATTTTTGGGTCGCCCGAAAATTTTTCATGGACTATTAGTCCAGGGTTTTTTTTCGAAATTTGAGCGAAAATTTGTGGCGTCGTAGGGCTTTCATATTTGCACCGATTGAAGCCCAGTCGATGCCTACAAGGAATCTGGACCCGCATTTTGGATATCTATCAGGTGTCTGACTGCTTTAATAAAATCCGCCTATGTTTCCACTGCAATTTGTAAACTGTCTTTTCCAATCTGTCATCCGCCTTCTATTATATAAATTCACACCCGTAGCTCCGCGTAAAACGTTCCTGCGTCACATTGCGAACAAAAAAATCACGCAGTGGCGCCACCTAGCGAATAGGCATTTATTTTTGCTTGGTTTGTCCGGATGTTTTTAGGTGTCATATCTTCTGCCATATCGTTCTGGACTCCGGCCATCATAATGATCCTGACCTACAGAAAGATCTACGAAGAAGCGATCAAGCAGAAGAAGTACATAGACTCGATGAACGCCCTGTCCTCCCGCGAGCCATCTACCGACCGACTGCAGAACTGCGTCGCCGCCGACGACATCGCATCTCGGGAGTACCGTTCCAGCGACCTGTACCTGGCTCCACCGGCGCCTGGCGGCGGCGGCGGCGGTCTGACCCGCAACCCGAGCGGGGTGTCGCTGGACCGCCAGCCCGACCGGAGCCTGTCTTCGAGCGTCGACCGGAATCTCAACCGGAAGCTGTGCTGTCAGAACCGGAAGCGGTTCCGTCGGGAGCACAAGGCGGCCAAGACGCTCGGCATCATCATGGGCGCCTTCCTCGCCTGTTGGATGCCGTTCTTCGTCTGGTACCTGACGACCGCCCTCTGCGGGACGCACTGCGACCAGCCTCACGCCGTCGAGGCGACGCTCTTCTGGGTGGGGTACCTGAATTCCGCCCTCAACCCGATCATCTACGCCCTGAGGAATCGAGACTTCGGCGACGCCTTCAGACGTCTCCTGCGGTGTCACTCACGACGACGCCCCCCTCAGCACGGTCACGCCCAGAACAACGACTGCGGCAAGGCGATTGCCCGGTCGCCGGAAGAGATATCCCTGCGATGACGTCACTTCGTCGTCTGACGTCATCGCCGAACGTCGCGGTCACCGTAAGACGATCGCTGCTATGACGTCACTTCGTCGTCCGACGTCATCACATAATTGCAGGCGTCACGGTCACTTTCGGCACTCTGTCACTGGAAGAGATGTCGCTGCGATGACGTCATTTTATCCGACGTCATCGTACTATTCCAGGCGTAGAAGAATAATTCCACGACTCTGGCCGATGAAGATCTATTCCGATCCACAGTATACAAAGGATGTGGAAATCATTATTCCTACAGTTAACTGTTATTATTGTGAATCGCGTGCAGCAATGATATCAGTCACGTGACGCTTAATCTTTGAAAGTTGCGGCGATTCGGTGGAGGGCCTGCCCCTCCCCCCACATTATTTCTACCAATTAAAATAATTCATGCTCTCTTAGTCGAGTCATTCGAGGACTGCGTGGCGCCATCTTTCGAACAATTTTTCAAATAAAACACAGCTAGGCACTTGCCCGATGCAAACCCTATCAGTGCATATCAATGACAAGATCTCTTCAGGCTTTCGTCTGTATTTATGCGATGACGAATGAAAAGAGAATTCGAGGATTAGAGTAAGATTTTAAATCAGACAAGCGCAACAGTTCTTCTGAAATAGGCGACGTTGCCGAAAACAAAGGCGCTATAAAATTACAAAACAGCTCATCATATTTGCCAATGATTCAGCTACAGGCGTAGTTTGTCTGTTCCCTTTCTTGAAATGTGATCTCATCGAAATTTTAAAGCGTTGATGTCAATTCAGAATAAAAAAGGTCAGACAACGCTGAATGTAATATGCAAAGGCGGCTCCACAAGCGGGGCGAGGGGGGTCCTTCCCCTCTATTGAATGCCTGCCCTCCAGTGACCTTCCACGCTTTAGTGCATTCATTCTAAGCAACTGGACTAGTCAAGGTTTATGAAAAATAGTTGGCCCCATGCTTAGAAGCTGCCACCCCAAAGCCCCCCTCCACTTGCCAAATCCTGGAGCCGCCACTGGTAATATGAGATATATGGACGACTGCCAATTCAATATATTTGGATGACATTGCACTCAGAGGATAATAATAATAATAATAATAATAATAATAATAATAATAATAATAATAATAATAACTTTCCGGGTAGGCGATACATTGAAAATCAGAGAAACAATATTGATGATGATGACGATGATGATGATGATGATGATGATGATGATGACTTTCCGGGTAGGTGAGACATTGAAAATCAGAGAAAGAAAGGGGAAAGTTTACTATTTTGCAATTGGTTTAGAGGCCGCTGGTATTCCACACTCCCGTGAAATGTCATTTGTTATTCATCCCTTACATTACTGAGCTTTTCAAACCACCCTCTTTAACTGCTCATCGCCTGATCCGCTCTACTGATCAAAGAATGCTTATGTCCTCGGATCACGCACTGCTCTTACTCGGCATCGGGTTTTTGCAGTGACTGGACCCTCCCCATGGAATGCCTTGAACCCATCCATTCGGGAATCACTTCTTACTCCATCGCTCTGCTCAATGCGAAAGCTACAGTCTCACTACTTTACCCTGCAACTCCAATGCCAGGAGCGCCTCTGAGTAAAAATAGACGAGGCGCTATACAAATGCCACATTACATTACATTACATCCCATGGGTTAAAAACTTGAAGTATCGAGTCTCTTTTTCTGGAGGGGGCCAGCAACGCACTCACACACAAACACCTAAATGTCGTTGGACTATTTTCACTTAGACATTTCTTACGCTGCAGCAGCAGCAGCAGCAGCAGCCACTGAATCTGACTCAGCTACTTTTGACACTCGCTGCGGTCACGGGTCGTGACAGGCACGCTATAGCGCCGTATAAACGACAAGGTAAACAGCCTCCGGCGATAAACAGAACAGAAGAGGACATGTGCAGACACGCAATGGCTTCGTCCAGTCCTAGTATATACAGTACTTGTATACTGTATACTGTATATATATATATATATATATATATATATATATATATATATATATATATATATTGATTTTGATTTTGGTTGTATTTTCCCGCCCAATCGATCAGAAATGGCGGAAGAAGAACTAATGTCTCTCGCAGCCGGTTGAGTCGATAAGCCTGGCTGTGGGTGGGTGGGTGGAAGGTCGTTTTCCACCCGAGTAACCACCGCCCATGCTTGGGCGTGTCACCAACAGCTGAAAGTGAGGCTAGCACAGCAGTTGATTTTTCGAGCGGGTGTGGCGTTGGCAGCAGGGCGCTTTCAGAGGCAGACGCCGAGACAATCGCTTGGATAACGATTGAAAAGCCACTGCATGGAGCTTCGGCAGCCTAAAAGGCTAGGCACTGACCACATATGGGAGGCGATTTAGTCTTCGATTTTAGGCTATATTATTCAGTTAATAGCTGTGTTGCTAATATTAGATTACTATTTTCTAACTGTTTCAAGCAAAAAACAGCTTGTTAGAATAGGATTGAGGCAGAATTTTTAAATCGGTTTGGCGAAAATTGTAATTCTCGTTAGAAATATAGAGCGTCTGTCACGTGCTCTTCGATTCTGCGATCGTCTGTAGACCAATGCAAAATTTAACTTCTGTTTCAAACGTCTTTTTGTTATTCAAACCGGAGAACATTTTCATTCGACGAACCTGCATCTGAACTTCTGAAGTCAACTGAAGACAGGTGAGAACATTACCTGTTTGGCAAAAGTGCGGTTCGTTCTTTCACTTAACGCCTAAAGATCGCTTTGTTTTTTAACCTCCTTAGCTTTAATCCCGTACGTGATACGGGCAAGATATCAGTTTCAGAGTAACTAAATTTACGTTGACAAAAGCGGGAAATATTTGGCACTGGCGGTGACGTAGACATTTGGGACAGGTAAAAGAGCACCTTGATAAAAATGTCCATTTTAAGCAAAAGAGAATACCACAGGCAAAATTCTGAATGCCAAGCACTTTTGATATACAAAAGATAGTGCCCTAATTTTTGAAAAATCTTCATTACTAGGTCCTCTTCACTTGCCTTCAAAAGTGCTAGCCATTCACACATCTGCCAATACCATTCTCGGTAGGTTAATATATAAGCAGTAAGGGCAAATCGCAAACGTTGAAAAGTGCTCAAAGGAGTGAATATATTCTTATGAAATTTGGCACTTATGACATAGATTGATGTATCTTTATGTCTGTAAAATTTCGTTTCGATCCGTAAAGGCTAAGCCATTGGCTAGGTTTAGGGTCAGGCCTAATATTGTAATGGCGTCGTTTCGCCTCAAAAATATATAATCTAACGCTTTTGGTACGTCACTTTCACAATTATTCTAATGCCAAGGAAGTTCAAATACAGAATAACGTTCGGTCGAATTTATTATTTTAATACGGATTCAACATCCAAACTAATTGTAGTGTACGTAATGGAATGTAGGGATCAGATATCCTATAGATTGACACCGGGATTTGAAATCGACGCTGTCTGCTGCATTTGTGCGCCATCGGCCGAGGCCAGGGCATTATGACAGTGGCGCCATAGAAGTCTAGCCTATCGGGCCGTATTCCAGAGATATCTCGCCAAGAATTTTTGTCACTGACTATATATTTTAAATTTCTACCGAAGCCTGTAGCGGTCACTCTTGTGCACTGTGCATGGTATGCGGCGACGTCTATCGGTCGGTCCCTTTCTATACATCGTATAGACAAGGTCATGTGCTAGATATTATCATTATTAATGAACTTCTATAACGCCATTTTAGTAATGCATCAGTCTATGGTCGGCAGTGGCGTAGCCAGCTTTTGCAAAGTGGGGTTTTTAACTGAAGGCACTATGCAACTGAACACTGAACCCGCGGCCGACCCCTCCCCCTACTTAGCCTCCCCCTTCAACAAAAGTCAACGGATTTACATAAATTGTGTTGGTCATATTTTTTAAAGGGGGGTTGTTTGAACAACCCCAAACAACCCCGTGGCGACGCTGCTGATGGTCGGTCGGAACCTGATTAAATAAAATAAGTCAGTCCGAGATTCTATCGGCCTATAAGTCAGGTAATCTATCTGTGGGTTGGATGACGGGTGCATATCGATTGCCGGAGTGACAGAGCAAAGCAAGTCATGGGAATGACAGAGAGGACAATGCGTGTCAAAGGAAATGACAGCTGCCGATGACTGCAACAATCTTCCTTCAATCCAGCAACAGAGATAAACCAGATATCACGAAATCAGAAACTGCATGCATATAATATTTATATATATATACAGTATGTTATATATTTTTATATATATACAGTATGTTATATATATATATATATATATATATATCATATACATATATCGTCTAATCAAAGCACAATAGGTTTTTTAACACAGTGGACCTAAGCCTAATAGTGCCATCGGCTGTGAATGTAATCGTGTACGAGGTCCTTTCAAAATGCCTTCTCTATTTCAATGCCAATCGCCGAGAATAAAAGTCAACCAATTACTGTAATTACCAGTACAGTCAAACCCGTTTAGCGTTTGTAACCAGCTATACGTCAGCGCGATTATGACGCACTGTCGTCGTCATGACAATAACCTGTCCGATTCAGGTAAACGCTGCCTGCGTGTACGCGGTAATTAATTAGCGCTATATATATTTTCCACCGCCTTCGAGCGGGACATTTCTTGCAGCCGATCTGCGATCACATTACAACCATTACAAAAATTGCGATTACTGAGGCGGTTGTTGTTGTTGTTGTTGTTGTTGTTGTTGTTGTTGTCCCTATCTGTTGGCGATGATCGGAGGCGCTGATCTCCGTTTCCTGATCGCCTCCAGTTCGATCCTGAGCAGGGAATTCTGCTTCTTCAGCTCGACAACCTGTCTCATCCGCCTCTTCTCGTGCTCGTGAGAGATTATCTTCGAGAATTCGCCGCACAGTCTGTCTACGCAGTTGTCCTCCTCTTTCGTCCTCCTCCGTCGATCCGACAGCATCTGCCTCTGAGCGGAAAAGGCGCTCAACAGATCGCGAAACGGCTGTGCGGTCGTCCACAGTTCTTCGTACCGTTTCTTCCACCTGGAAGGAGAGTCCGGATCATCGTCGTCGTCGTCGTCACCATCCACTATGGAGAGGTCCTTTTCCGAATCCTTCGTCTGGAAAGACTTCTCCGACTCGCCGTCGGTTTTCGTGACGCTGGGGCGCCATCTTGCGCTGGCTCTGGTCTTTAAGTCGTTGGTGCCCAGGCGATGACTGCGACCGCTTCTGATCAGGAAGTCTTCGTAGCTTCGAACCGTCTCTGCGCCGCTTTGAGTCTTCGTCGCTTGACTGAGGTCCTTGCTGCTGCCCCCGGTCGGCGTAGGACTCTGGTCGTCCACTCGTCGTTTATTACATGCGGATAATTTTTCACGAGGGAATTCTCTGGATGACAGCGACAGAACGCTCGTATTTCTAGCCCGCTCCGTTCGTTCTCGTGCCATGCTGTTAGTATTAGCATCTACTCTGAATGTTTTCGTTTCCATGTTCATTTCGCGTCCGTAGACCGCTTTGAGTGACGTCATCTTTTGAGAAAGTAAGGTGGAATTTCTCTTCTTCTGTCCGCTTCTTTTGTCGCAGGAATCAATTTCCGGTGGAGTTCGATCTGTTCCCAGATCTTCTGA
The DNA here is from genome assembly GCA_018105865.1 of Metaphire vulgaris. Classification (NCBI taxonomy): domain Eukaryota; kingdom Metazoa; phylum Annelida; class Clitellata; order Crassiclitellata; family Megascolecidae; genus Metaphire; species Metaphire vulgaris. Next base: position 18,951,004 of record CM030838.1, on the reverse strand, counting down.
TCTCGTTTTATCGCGAATTCGATTCAGATCGCGCTCTATCGCGTGCAGTTTGGTCAGATCTCTCTCGAACGAGCGTCCCACTGCACTGCTTTCCGTAATTTTCGCCGGGAACGTTCTAAATGAATGTCCACAGCGAGGTTCTACTTGGTCGAATTTCAGTCTGTCCATGGGTAACTCCTCTTTCCTATCATCGATGGAGTCATTTCCTTTCAGCCATGTTTCCATCTGCTCTTCCATGCATGGATCGACGTCATCAAGCTGTTTTCGCAGTTCTTCCAACTCAATTTTCCAGTCTTCCGGAGTTTCTGTGGAAAGACTTTGCCCGCCGTCATCTGCGTTGGAAACGACGCAAGAGCTTTGTCTTCGTAAAGGTGTCTCGTCAGTATTTGCCCTGGTAAAGTCCTGTCGACTTCTTGTCTCTGTCTTTGCTTCTGTCTTTGTTGCAACTATTGCGTTGATGACTGAACATCTATTTGCATCGACTGAATGTTTAATATAGCCTTGTGCTACGGTGCCATGGACTTTGGCCAATTCTTCTTTCTTGTTGCTTGATTGTTGAGCCATGTTTAGGTTTAAATCTTCTTTTGGTTTTATTTTAGTCAGAGATTTGCCTTCTTCCTGTTTCAAATTATTTTTCGATTCTGAATAATTTTCTGCCGATTTTCTACGATTCTGACAGGCGTCGGCCAGTCGCAAAAGAACTCTCGACCGTTGTAACTGGGCGGTCAGTCTGAAACTCTTGTTCTGAAGTCTTTCCTGAGACAGTCTCGACTTTTTCGCTTCCGGAATGCTCGTTGGACTTCCGCTTTTGGGGATCTTCTCCAGCGCCGCCTTCGTGTTGCTCAACTCGGTCGTTTTTCTTCTGTTTTCCTGTCGGAGCTGCTTCACGACCATCTTCGTCCGCTCCAGCTCTTCCACCGTCTTGGAGTGTTCCGATCGCAGCTTCTCCAGCTGGAATTCGACCGCCTCCGTCTCCTCCGTCCTGCTTTGGTTTTCCTTTACCAGCTTTTCCAGCTCGTCTGCCTTTCGGCGATTGTCTGCTAAAAGCTCTTCCACTTTCAAGGTCAACTTCTCGACAGTGATGCATTTTCCCGAAATTTCACTTCTAAGAGAATTTATTAGTTCTGTGGACGCAATGCCATGTTCTGCTGTGCCCTTGACCTCCAAAGCGTCACTGTCGCTGACCTGGACGTTACTGACCTTGACGTCACTGACCTTGACATCGATGACCTTGACATCAATGACCTTGTCAGCTTCCGTTTTTCCCTCCCCTACAGATCTTTCGTCAGATGGCGGTATCGCTTTGCAACACCCCTTCCCTTCCGGCCACTTTGTCCTGCCGTCTTCGCTGTTGGATGAACCGGCACTTGACCTTGACGAAGGTCGGGTGTTCGACCCGTGCGACCTGAGGCTCACGACGCTCCCCGCCCGACTGGGACGGCGGATCGGCGACGACTTCGTCCCCGGATATGGAAAGGTTCCGTCGAATTTCGGAGTGTAACTCCCGACCGGCGGAGAGCAGAAGGTCACCTCGTTAAAGCGCTTAATCTTGGCTCTTGCAAACGACATATCGTGAAATTAAGTCACTATCGCTATATCGTCCAATTAGGCCTATGCCGTTATAAGATAATAATTAATTATACTGGTAATAAGTATTATCCTGCATCTGCAAGTCCACTGATAATTATTGCCCTCCAATCAGCTGCTGATTCACATTTCAGAGACAGCGAGAAACTTTTAAACTGACTTTAAAAAAATCTTAATTTCGAAATTCGAAAATAAACACAAGAGTGAGTGACGTACCGTCACTGCTAAGTGACGTCATATAATGTTTTCGTCATTTAAACGGAAACTTGTAAATCATGTTTTCTTTCAAAACACAAATTCTTTTACAAAGCAGCACCGGCAAACGACCAAACACCACTGTAGTGATTTTTGTATAGCGCCTTTTATATTTTCTACTCAGTTAATTACTGTACATTTCCCTCAGATTGTGCAATGTAATAAAATGGTCCGAGCTACTCCGGTCTCCCCTAAGCGTCTTGCTTTAATTAAAACGACCACCCTTGTTTCAACACATTGCTGTTTTTTTGGGGGGGGGGTTGTGATTGAAACACCCTCGTGTGCTCATCATAGACCTGTTTTGACCGTTATATTAGCAGCCCGTTGGTGAGGCGGGGTAAGAATTCATAAATCAATGTTGCAATATCTGCTACCGGGAAAAAGCTCAAAACCTGCGCCGATAAATAACCGAGAATCGAGTAGACGGAAGTAGCAGCGGTCTGCTACGCTGCTGCACATGCTTCGAATGCAGGTCGTGTGGTCAACGAGGATTAGAGGCGAAGTTAATGGAGAGGTGCGTTGTTTTTGGTCGTCGTCCTCCTCCTCCTCCTCCTCTTCCTCCTCCTCCTCTTCCTCTTCCTGTCGTCGTCGTTTCATCTTGTCATAAGTCAGACGCAGACACCGATGCCTTCATAAGCCGTTGCTCATAACACGTCACGTGACATTCGCCGCCGATGCTAATGGATCGGTCAATATTCAATAGAGACGACGAAGGTGGCGGCGGTGATGATGATGACGATGATGATGATGAAGAAGAAGATGATGATGATGGTGGTAATGCTGATGACGAAGACAAAAACTATGACGAAAACAATGCGATGATAAATAATGCTATATATATATACAGTATATACAGTATATACGGTATATATATATATAATATATATATATATATATATATATATATATATATATATATATATATATATATAGGTGTGTGTGTGTGTGTGCGTCATGCACGGACATGTCAAAGTTGGGTAAAAGATAGGAGGAAAGTTAATGATGATGGAGATGAAGAAGAAAATGATGACGATGTCGATGATAATGATGATGCTGATTATCACGTCACTATTTAAATTAGCTTCAGTGTCTCAAGGACAGAACATTTTGTCTTTCTTCTGAGTTTCAACTGCGACTGAGACAATCGCATTGCAAAAGAAATGCAAAATATTCGCATTTCTAACTCATTAATATTCACGTCCTGTGTTAATTGTCCACTTCTCCTGCTTCGGCCGCCATCGGCTCCTGCGCATGCGCGTATACACGACGCATTTCTGTGGTCCCCCCTTTGCCGACGCTCGTTCTGCACTATTGGACGCCCTCCGTAATGATCTCTCGGAATCGTAAATTTGCATTAGAAAAACAGAGTACGCTGTGAAACAAGCGCCATTTTTCAGTGCCCTAGAAGCTGGAGAAATAGTAGTCAGAACGCGCGCGCATTGAAAGGCAGTGGACTATGCTGGCGCTACACAAATTGATCGCTATACGTTGGGATAATTCAATCGACGGCGAAGGACAAGCTGTGACAGACAGAATACAGACCTACTGCCCCTCCCTGCCTCCCTGCCTCCCTCTACCGGTGCTGACATGCATCATGCATTTCTGCTAACGGATCGTATGAGTGATAATAGGCATTATAATAACTGCAGTTTGAGAGACATGACAGCTTTGTTGCAAAAACTCTTTTTGCCAGATTGAAAGATGAGACTCTGAAAGAAAGAGGCCATTTTGTTATTTGTGTCCGATCGAAACAGTATCGAAGTTAGAACGGAGAGATAACATCTGATCGTGCAATTTATTTCATTTGCGATTCTCTTCATCTTGGTTATCAGCACATAACGTCTGCAAATAACGGAAAACCATTTCGTCCGCCATTGCTCAATTCGTATTATCGTATCGTCTGAATGATGTTCTTCCGTCTGCCAGTGCTGAGTTCGTGTTTTGTCCTCTGGATCTGCGTCCACAGAAGTAACTTGGGTCTGTACGCTAACCTCACAGCCAAATCCTAAGAATAATTACTTAAGATTCTTATTCTCATATGTTCATGAACGTGTCATATCTCTAGTTTGGCTTTCGCTAGGTGGCGCCGCTGAACCTTAGAATTTAAGAGAAAAGCTTACATGGCCGCATTCAGGATATAATTTAGCAAAAATATACAAAATTTCATGCATTTTGACTCAGTGGTTGTGGAAATATTTGCAATGAAACATAGAGGTACCTGTTTTATTGGCACACCCTGTACTTTTATGTATACACTGTAGATCGGAGCCTAGAATTTGGAAAGACTTAGGCATATATTCATCTTGAATGCGTAAAATGTAAAAGGTAAATCTGATAAAAGGTAAATCTTGATATCTGGTCCGTAGACCTATTCGTACATTTTAATAGCAGAAAAAGACAAAATCATAACATAATTCCTGCGGTATTAATTATGAGTCTGTTATTATTATTATTATTATTATTATTATTATTATTATTATTATTATTATTATTATTATTATTATTAAATTAATTATTAAAATAACTATCATCAAAAGAATACTTTGTAGACACTCCTGGGTCCAGTCGTCATTCCAATTACTACTTTTCCCCGTCATGCATCAATCGTCCTGATCGCTACTCTTGTGAATGTGGTCCCGGGTTCACTTGGAACACGAAGATGTGCGTAGGTAAGTAAGACAAAGGGCGATCACCCTCTGATGTACATCGCGCTATAATAAAATACTCTCCAAAAAACGAAATAATAGATCTATAACTTGCCTCAACCAGGTGTGACTAATGATTTCACTTTTTGAATCGAGACAGAATATTATTGACAGAATGTTTGACTATTGGCGTAGCCACGGAGGGGCAGAGGCAGGGGAATGTGCAAAGAACTCATTGACGAGCCAAAAATGTCGATGTGCCCCCAGGGTTATTTATAGGATTATCATTGGGGGGGTGTCGGTATATTCTGGGGTGTCGGTCCCTCTTGAAAAAGTCTGACAAGCAAAAAACGTCATCCCTGGCTCAGATTTGGGGGTGTCGGTCTCAAATTGGGGAGTGTTGGGGGGGGTTAAAGGTAAAGGTACACTCCATAGGTCATCGCGGACCCGTCGGAGTTAGGGGGTGTAAAAATATCCCTCCCCGTTATTCCGAAATCCGGGCTACACCACTGTTTAACTCTTCTTCTGTTAGTCTTCCAGTTCCTTCGCCGGATACTGGAAGACCGTGTTAACCCCTTAACCGTGTATTTAACTGTAACTCAATGTAAAATGGACGGATATATCCGGGATCCCCAGTTAAGGGGTTAACGACGGCGCCTTTGTCACTGATCTCTGCACTTTCTCGCTTGACCCTTTACCCGTTCATTTATTTGTAACGTAATGTATAAATGGACAAGTATTCTCGGGGCAAACGGGTAAAGGGTTAATTCGCGCATGCAGCCGACGGTTTGGACTCGTACTTCGAGTATTCGAGTGGAAGGCCTCTGCGCTACAGCGCCCTCGTCAACAAACCGTTTCCGGCGCTGGTTTCCTTCACCGTCTCCTTCTGGATCAGAGTCCATCGCGTCGACTACCAGGGAAGCGTCATGTCGTACACGGACCTCACCGGAAAGGAAGTCCTGCTCATCCGCAGTGGACCGACACTCCACATGACGATGCATGACGACGTCGTCACGACCAACGTCAAGCTGAACGAGTCGCGATGGAATCACGTGATCTGGACATGGTCGTCATTAGGTGATGGTCATTGACCTTGACCCAGTGTTATGCATTGACCTCGATAGGAGGGGTGGTAAATAGTCCATTTTCTGGGATGGTTGAAGACGATTATATTGATGGGGGAGGGGGTGATTTTGAGAGCTGGAGAAAAGGAGGAGTAGCAATGTGAAGTTAGCGAGCAACGCCATAATCCATCTATTTAAACTTGCATCTGTGGACATTTAATATATCGTTGATCTTATCTTAGGGTATTTAGTATCTTTGGGTCTTATCTTTGGGTATTTAGTATCTTTGGGTCTTATCTTTGTGTATTTAGTATCTTTGGGTCTTATCTTTGGGTATTTAGTATCTTTGGGTCTAATCTTTGAGTATTTAGTATCTTTGGGTATAATCTTTGCGTATCTAGTATATTTGCGTCTTATCTTTGGGTATTTGGTATCTTTGGTCTTATCTTTGGATACTCGCTGTTTAAAAAAAACGAAGTGCCTGGATAGAAATTATTAATCCCCGATTCGCCGTAAAAATTATCTTACAATGGCAGATGGTTCGTGGAGTCTGGTGGTCAACGGGGGGCGGTCGCACGCGCGGGGAATTCTTCCGCAGACGCTCGGTCGACCGATCCCGCCCGGGGGACGGCTCCTGCTCGGGCAGACGTCGGCCGCCCTGCGCCAGGGGGAGACGGGTCCGCCGGGGGTCGGGTGCTGCTCTTTCCTCGGAGACATCGGCTTCGTCAACATCTGGAGGCGGGCGATGAGGTTGAGCGACGAGGTGTCCGCCGTCTTCGCCGACTGTACGCTGATGCAGTGTGGCGACGCTATTCAATGGGCGGACTTCCGAAGCGGAACAAGGGGGGCCATGAAGATACGCTGGCCGGCGAAGATACACAGTGAGAATCCGAGGCACACGCCACCTGGCGAATGGACGCGTAACTAACAGAATGTCAAAATGATTCAAAAATAATTTAATTGTTTAGTACAATTGGTCATACTTTAGTATTAACTAGAAATTAATGTGTTTTGCTTAAATACAGGGTGGCGCAAAAAGGGACTATATTAAATGCAAACCTATAAATGTGACTAGTCCTGGTTTTTTTGCGCCACCCTGTATGTCCATGACTTATTTTTATATTCCATTGCATTCTATATACGCAGATATCTCGAAATGCTACACAGAGAAGGATGCCATCTCAAGTTGCGATCAGTACTGCAGCGAGGTCGAAGGTGAAAGGGCAAAGCTAAAAATAGAAAACTGAACTTGTTTTAGCTGAGAATGGTTTCACTTGATTCGCTTTACCGTCTTCACTGAATTCTTATAGATTTCGAATAGGCCGAACTAATTTGAAAGCATAAAAATGGCAAATATTTGGATATTTTGGCTGTCAATTGGGAAACCAAAGTGCTGGGGGGAAAACTCGTTACTTTAGCACTAAACGCGTGACGATGGCTTTGCTTTTGAAGGCGCGAAGTGCAAAGAGGAAATCCTGAATAACATCCGTTGGGAGCGGACGCCCACTGGAGATCACGTGATGATGCCGTGCCCCGGAAGTGAAACGAATCCATCCAACTCATCCAGTACGAGTCATCCCATATTTCACTCGAAGATATTTTAAAATGCATTTTCCCGGGATGGTGTGACATAATGCAGCGCCATCTTATGGGCAACGACATAAACTAACGACTCTGAGTAGAAATATAAGATGCGCTATATAAGTACCTGATTGCATCATTACATTACGTACGTAGAGACCAAAATAATGTCCACTGCTTGATTACGTTACATACTGAGCAACCCATGGAATCAAAAATATTGCCAACATTTTTGAAATTGGGCAATGCAAGGACTAGTGCTATTTATGCAAAAATTCAGAAGAGTGATGAAACGAATTAAAACCACATATTCTTGTGTCCCCCTCTTTGTTGTGTCAAACCGTACTAGAATTGTCAATATATTCTGTCTCAAATTTTTTCTAGAGCTTTCGAAATGCCACGAAAAATAATGAGCCATTTGAAATGTCCAATTTACGCAATAGAGAAATACCACTGGCAAAACTCTGAATGCCAAGCACTTTTTATATGCAAGAGATAGTGCTCTAATTTTTGAAAAAAACGTGATTACTAGGTCCTCTTCACTTGCGTGTAAAAAGTGCTAGCCATTCACACGTTTGCCAATACCATTCTCTGTAGTTTAAAAATGTCCAATTTAATACCCTGTTTGTATAGTAGGCTATAGATATGCAAAATAGAAATAGATATGCAAAAATTCAGAAGAGTGATGAAACGAATTAAAACCACATATTCTTGTGTCCCCATCTTTGCTGTGTCAAACCGTACTAGAATTGTCAATATATTCTGTCTCAATTTTTTCTAGAGCTTTCGAAATGCCACGAAAAATAATGAGCCATTTGAAACGACACTATACAAAGTCTTTCAGAAATCTATTCTCTGTCAGGTTTTATAGACCACAAAAGTATTATAAACTTGATACCCTGTTTGAAATTGGACAATGCTACTGCTACAGTAGGCTATATAGATATGCAAAAATTCAGAAGAGCGATGAAACGAATTAAAACCATGGAGGGCACCACAAGTCAAATGTTTGGTGGGCCAACGTGGCCAATATTTCAGAGTCAAGACAGCGCAGCGAGAAATTCTTGCAACGATCAATCGATCATTGAAAAAAAACACAGTTGCATGGTTATATATAAATATTTTTGTCTTCCCCATCTGTGACATCTCTCTTATATATTTGGCAATATTATGCCAATATATTGATTTGGGGTTATTAGTTCCACAAAACATTGGCCAATTGAATTTGAGACCAAACACATTGTGGGATGCTGGCCCACCTGGCCTACCCTGTTGCGCCTCCATGGAGCACCAGAATCTAATGCTATTTAATATTCATTTTTCAGGCTTTATATTTATTCAAGTCGATGATGAATGCTGCATCTGTAGGATTTGTGCATCGAAGATGTGTAAGGACCTCAGCAAACGAAGGCGTCTGGTCGTCTCCTGTAATAGACTACTGCATCTCCAACGAAGAACTGCGCATCAAGCAACAGGCGAATCTCTCTCTCTCTCTCTCTCTCTCTCTCTCTCTCTCTCTGTCTCTCTCTCTCTCTCTCTCTCTCTCTCTCTCTCTCTCTCTCTCTCTCAGCTGGCTTCAGTGTTTTATATACAGACCTGTTAGGAGGGAAGATACCCACCCCCAATAAAAACCCTCAAAATTCTCCCTCCCCCAAAAGAATCGCAGCACTAAATTTTTGTGCATTAAACTGTGTCTCTTCCCCTCCGACCAAGTCACTTTCCCCCTCCACCTCCCCCAAAGGCCTGGAGTCCTGGATAAAGCACTGACTGATTTTCACTAGTTTAAAATAATTCGTTTACCTTGAGAGACAGCTTCAACCCATAGATAGCCCCATATACACAGAGAGACACCCGCACACATATTTGCGGCAGATCACCGCCCCCATTCAAAATTCAACACTTTCTTCCAAGAATTTTCACGGTTGGCCAGAATTTTGCATCTTCTTCCCCTCCCCTCGCCCATAAAAGAAAAGAAATTCAGGATGGCCGCTGAGTATAAATATAATATGGCGCTATATGAGTTTCTTATTACGTTCCATTATGACCGAGTACTGCAGGAAGCTAGTTTTAGCGGACGTAGCTTGTAGTGACGGTGGGTAGTGTAATCTCAGGGGATGAAAGTGTCGCTGCGTGTGCAGGTCGATCGGCTGTTGAACGGTTCACCGATGAACGACCATCAGATAAGTCACGTGCTACGCGTGCTTCGCAATCGAACTTCCGGCGCGCTGTACGCCAACGTTCTCGACGTCGCCACCGTCATCGATACTTTAAGAACAGTAGTAAGAACACAGGTGGGGTCACGTGACGACTGCAATCGTCACCTGTTTCTATGCAGACGATTAGGTAGAATGAGAATGGCACTTTTCACTCATTCAAATATACTAGAGCCTGATCATATACTGGAGAGGTTAAATACAACTATTAGGGCCTATTATTATTATTATTATTATTATTATTATTATTATTATTATTATTATTATTATTATTATTATTATTATCATCATCATCATCATCATCGTCATCATCATCATTATTAAAGGCTGTTCATAAAATACCGGAGATCAAAACTGTCAAAATAGCGTGACGTACTTTATGGACGGCCCCTTTATTGAAATGGCGTTTATTTGAATGTGAATAATATTGTTGTAGTTGTCAACGATCGAGAGATTCTCTGGTCCGTCTTCCGTCTATAAGTACGGACTGAGTCGACGCCACGACAAGGCCCTTTACCCTACCTGGAGGGACACTCAGACCTTTGCACAGGTAGACAAAGCACCTCCCATCAAAATTATGGAGAAACACATTCACCTTTATGCACCAAGCGAACGAATTCGCGAAAACGATTTAACCAATTAATTTTGCAGTAGACCTAATTAAAACGCGAATAAGTAAGATAAACGTACTAGAAAGTGAGTGAATGAAATCTTTTGTTGGTTTTCAGGCGAAGCACTCGCACTGCATATGCAGTATATATGTATGCATATATATATATATATATATATATATATATATATATATATATATATATATATATTTTATAATGCCCTCCACTGTGAATGTACTTCATTCCCGAAGGTCTTATGAGAGAAAATTGTCCGGAGACAAAAATTAATGTATGCATTATGTATACACTACAATACACACACACACACACACACACACACACACACACACACACACACACACACACACACACACACACACACATATATATATATATATATATATATATCATATACACTGTACTGTGTTACAGTCTACCAATTGCAAGTGTATTTGATGTTCTGTTGCTTATATGTATAGCTGTCAAGTGACGTCATCAACCACTTGTTGGACGATAGGAACGAGGCTGCGTGGGAATATTCTCTCCCGACTGGATCGGAAGGCGATAGGTTGTTCCAGGTGGTGGAAGAACTGCTGGATCTGCTGGCGGTGTCTCTCCAGTTCCACCTGAGCCGAGGTGACATCGAGGATCCGGAATCGGTGGTCGTTCAAAGGCTGCTAAGCCACATCCGTTGGTCTACAATTATTTCATAATCTTATAATAATTTTAATAATAATAATAATAATAATAATAATTATTATTATTATTATTATTATTATTATACTGGTCATTTTGAATTGTGATTTCAGTCATTCGCCGATAGATGGCGTCATGTTTTAGATCTTGATCCAGCATTGGATCATGAATTGGCATATCCTATGGCTAATGACACGGAGATTGTGGGGTGGGGAGGGGTGGTCTCAAAAGTTTGAGCTGAGAATTTGTGAAAGCTTGGTTCTGAGTCAAACTCCAACTGCTTATATGGAGAGAGCATTGGAAGGTCTCTGTAAGGTGTAGTTAGCTCTTAAACTTCAATTTAATTAATTAGTTTATTTATTATTGCTAAAGGACTCTCTCCCTTTTGTGTCGCAGGATTTTCCGTGAAATTGTTGACGAGGACCGATATAAACAGCGCTGTGTTTCATGGCGGACTAATATCTAGACGTCACGACGGCCCACCTGTACATGACCTGTATGCCTACCTGCAACAACCTAGCACCAACATCGATGGCCAGGATAACCGCACCAGCGTCGGTCAGTCGAATCTCAATCCTATACGAATGATCTTGCTCAAAGTATTATAACGACGGCAGTGGCGGCTCCACCGGGGGGGTCAGGGGGCCTGTGCCCCCCTATTAAGTGCCTGGCCCCCCTGTTGGGACCCTATACTTAATGCTACATACATTAAACAACAAATGGTTGGCCCCCTCATGATTAGAAGTTGCCACCCCAACGCCCCCACACTTTCCAAATCCTGGAGCCGCCACTGAACGACGGCACTATAGAAGTCAACTAATTAGGCCTCCAATTAACACGATATTAAATATAATCGAACAGTCAATATTGCCTCGATAAAGGCTATTGTATAAGTGTGTGTGTGTGCGTGTGTGGGTGTGTTATTTTGTTAGAGTCTACGGAGTTTGAGATATTGTCGATGGGCGAATTTAGAGCGTCAAGAGTACTGAACAAGATCACTGGTAAAAGGTAAAACGCCGATGCAAAGATTGCCGTCTGCCTATATAATTCGGTATCTAACGCCAATCGATATAGCGGTTCAACAATTCGCCCGATGACCAATGTCTCCACACTTACTTTCTAAGCGCAAAATTCATTTGGGTGTATATGATTATGACGGCGAAATCAGAATTCCGTTTCAAATAAACATGAATTTCCTAAGTAAAGCTTAAAATTCAGTATATATATATATATATATATATATATCTTTAAAAGCGTCTCTGTAGCAGTGATTCTCATTGCGTCTGACTTCTGGTACTTTTCCTTCCTTTAATAAGTTTTAGCTATATAGAGGTCGTATACTTTAAGTGGAAACGATGCAGTTTTTTTATCGGAACACGGTGTATTTCCTGTGATCTTGTTATTTGTTCTTTGTAAGAAACAAAGACGATCACGTGAATTCTCCGGTGATTTTCTACAAGATTCACGCCCCTCCTCCTCCTCCTCCTCCTCCTCCTCCTCTTCCTCGCTCTCACATTTCAACCGAAGCAACTACTCAGACTGCGGCGGAAAACCAGTTTCAACTCGTTGTCAAATTTCCCTACATTCAGGTAGATAAAACTAAAATCTGACATTTTGTACACAGGGGCGTAGCCAGGAATTTAATTTGGGGGTATAATGTGATGGGGGTATAAATCTTTAAAAATGTTGAAATTCTAAAAACCAAATTAAAAACTTTAAGGTAGCCTGATTGGGGTGGGGGTATTATATACCGATATACCCCCAATCGCTACGTCCCTGTTTGCACCCGGCTTCTAGTTTAAAAGTTACATTTTGTCCCTTTACATTTGAGTCAATTCCATTGAATTTGGTATTCAGATTTCTCGACAGAAGTGACCAAACAAATCGTTCTTACTTTAAACAGGCGCTATATAAGTTATACTGTTACACTACGTATCAATTCATTTCGCACAGGTGAACTTTCAATGCTGAAGCGAACGATACTTTTATAGCTGCTCTAGAGATAAAAATCGTCAAATTAATTAAATATAAGATCTAACGCAGTTATTAATACACCATTGCATGCATCTGCGTGCAAGTTAATTCTAACGTTCGATGGATGATATATAAGGCCGTAGCGACGGGGGTATATCGGTATATATATACCTCCCCCCCAAAAAAAAAATCAGGCTGCCTTAGAGTTTTTAATGTGTTTCTTTAAGATTTTCAACGTTTTTAGGATTTATACCTCCCAAATCACATTATGCCTCTAAATCAAATTCCTGGCTACGCCCCTGATGATATAGGGCCTTGACGTGCATTGATTTTTCAGAGTTTCAACGTTTCCAATCCAGAATGCGTGCACTTGATACACGGAAACAGGTAGGAAGTTAATCCACCTGGCGTCAGATGTTGGAAAATGAAACTTCTGCCAGAAACTAGAACCCCGTGTTCATCCAGATGCGTCTGGTTCATTTTGTTCACTCACATCAAAACATCACGAACAATAATCAGTCTGAATATGAGTTTCCATGGCAACGTAATTTTATATAGGGGCAACTATATATATTATATGGACATACTCGTATCTATATATAATGCGCGTGATAATATTATAATATGCATATACACTATATATATATATATATATATATATATATATATATATAAATATATATAAAAACGCATGATAGTAAAGTATAGTGCATATAATGCATTATTAGTGGGAGTGCTCAAATTATTTTATAGTTAGCGGTGATTGGCTCCAAGAGTACTAACTTGCATCACGTGACCTGTCTGGCCACGCCCATTGTCAAACTATAGGCCAATGAACTCTCTCCGTCTGTCTCTGTCGATCATCAGAGCCGGATTAGAAGCACCGTGGAGGCCCATAGGCAGTCAAACTTTTGGAGCCCCAGGGCCAGGCCCTAATGACTACTAGAACGCCAGTGCCCAGTCGCTTTCTATCGTTTAAATTATCCTACCATGCAGTGCCAGAACATAAAATGTAAAATGTAGTAATACAACATTATTAGATTAAGAATTTATGAAAACAAGCATGCATTGTAGTCTGTATAAATACGTATTTAACTATTTATTAAGAATAAATAAGTAAATTTCTGTCGTCACTGTCTTGTGGGGCCCCTAAAAGTCGCGGGGCCCATAGGCAGTTGCCTAGTCTGCCTAATGGGTAATCCGGCACTGCTGTCTCTGTCTGTCTGTCTCTGTCTGTCTCTTTGTCTGTCTGTCTCTTTGTCTCTGTTTCTGTCTCTATATGTCTGTCTCAATTTTCTGTATTCGTGGTTGTTTAGAACCTCGTCTTGGATCTGGGCCCAGAGTTTCTGTTCTGTGGAGTCGGTCACAAGCGGTGACGTCACGTGTCGGTGTTCTTCTTTTGGATTCTTTGCTCTTCTTTCCGATCTCTATGACGTCAACGTGAGTTTTTGCGTAACATAACTCGATTTCTTCATGCGTCAAACTGTCAAAAAACACCGTGCGTCTATATTGTGGCCTATTAAATCGCATTTGCGTCAACATAAGATCAAACCAGAAGATTTACTTGTTAAGTAGGCTAAACACGTAAAGTATCCATATCGACCCAAAGGCTCGATACCCCACTTTTTGAGAGGCTGTCATAAGGAAAGTATCAGGCTAAGTAAGTAAGTATCTGGTTAATTAAAGCCTATTTTAAGCATCGCACAAACATTCAAACGGGACTCGAATTCGAATTTTCCGTTGCAGTGGACTCCAGAAGAAGCGGATTTGACCTTCGTGACCCTTCCTTCATACGTCGGCTGCTTCACTTCCATCCTACTTTGCCTCCTGTCTTATGTTCTACTTTTCTATTTCAGGTATATTCGGCAAGCATTAATTTTTACTTAAAACAGGAAGGACTGCAAGAAAAAGCAATTAAAATTTCCATATTAGAAATCACCACAAGAATCTAGACATGGACATGGGTTGGGTCAACCCATGTGTTGGGTCAACCCATGGATCGGGTCAACCCATGGTTTGGGCTAACCTATGGGTCGGGTCAGAAATTTTCATGTTTATGGTGGGTTGGGAAAAAGTCATGGTTCAAGAAATTGTAATGTTTTACGGTGGGTGGGTTGGGTCAAGTAACCCTATTGTTTTCGTGGGTTGGGTCTGAAATCTGAGTGATGATGGGTTGCGTTATAAAATATTGGAACAAAGTCTATGTCTGCAATCATCTCGAATACCGACCGTTAAATAGGCCTATATATACAAATAGCTCTTTATTAACCCATTATCCGCCCCTCGTATTTTTAACCCTCCCACGCCGGTGAGGACTGTCTTGAGCGGCGCTGTAGGAGTTTGCTATAGAGAATTCTTGGGATAAATTATATTTTAAGGACGGCCTCGAAAACTGCTTCGTTGCACAAAAACTTCGCCTTGGCGATCGTTGGTGGAAAATTGGTCTACATATTCGGAACAGAACAGGTCAAGAACGAGGTAAGACGGTCAAATTCTCAGATATAATTTAAATTTAGAAATTTGGACACCTTAGTATCTACCTCCTAGTCTTTAAAGCAGAGAGAGAGAGAGAGAGAGAGAGAGAGAGAGAGAGACAGACAGACAGACAGACAGACAGACAGACAGACGAGAGAGAGAGAGAGAGAGAGAGAGAGAGAGAGAGAGAGAGAGAGAGAGAGAGAGAGAGAGAGAGAGAGAGAGAGAGGGTGTCTGATTTTAATCTATGGATGGTGACCGTTTTCTGTCTGTCACGTGATTTAGACTGCGTGTCAGGTGATGGCCGCCATGTTGCATTATTTCTTTCTGTCGGCGTTCTGTTGGTTGATGAACGAGGCGTTCAATCTGTACATCGTCATCACCTACGCCGCTCATTCGCGAGGGGGAGAACAATCGGATGGGGGGTCACTGCTTCGATTCCACATTCTGGGGTGGGGTAAGTACCCTCTGCTCCACCCACCGAAGCCACCGTCAGTTTACCAATTAAACAATAAATACCGTTTCCGATAGTGATAGTGATAGGCAGATACCGTTTCTGATAGTGATAATACCGTAATAGCGCTTTTGAGTGATTCTTTAGAAGAGGCGCTAAACGAATTTTCTGTTACATTACATTACGACAGATTTCAACCACTTCTGTATCTGTTCAAACAATTAATAATTGTTACAATTTTTGTAAAAATTTAGAGATTGCTCACTACTTGATTAGATTATAATAATTTATGATGACGACGACGACGATGATAAATACAGATATTTGTTGTAAGCGTCTATTGGTAAGTTGTCAAGGTCATGTAAATTATGTGATGAGGTGAATGGATGTTTGTAGTGTTGCCAGGTGCAGTGGTTGGAACGGTGATCGGAATTCACTCGCACGACTATTTCTCCACTGAAATGTAATAGTTGTCTTTACTTGACATAGCGCAATTTATGAACAGCATCGAAACATTGCTCAGTGAAACAGAAGCATCTCAACTATTAAAACAGCGAATTAAAACCGTCTCAATGTTATTCAAAAGCGCATTGCTTTGTCGATCACGGTTAAGAAATTACAAGGCCTATAACTGTTGGTTCGTTGTCATTATACATATACATATATTAATCCGATTTACTAAAATAACCAGTGTTTGTTTTAAAAGGTGCTGGTTGAACTGGAAATATATTTGGTTGATGTTCGGGCCAGCCATTGGAATCATTTCGGTAGGAAATCTGCACAATTGATTTTTTATTTTATATCTTAAAATCGATTTTAAAAACTGGTCCGCTGTTTTCAGTTGAGTTTTACAGAACCCGGTTTTGCGGCCAACAGATTATTTTCGTATCAACGAACGGTTTGAAGATGAAAAAATGAGTGACGACAACTCTGTGTTGTTGTTGTTGTTGTTTCAGGTTACCATGTTGGTTCTGATATTCACAGCCAAGGAACAAACGGAAAGCGCTTATTCGAAAAACGAAAGAACAAACAGAATGATAGCGTCAGTACATCACGATCGTCATCATCATCATCATCATCATCATCATCATCATCATCATCATCGTTTTAATCAAACTCGTCATCTCCCTTCACCGACTCTCTCTCCATCTCCATCTCTGTCTGTCTCTCAATGGTTGTTTTCCATCCTCGTCGTCGTCGTCATCATCATCAATACCCGCAGTTAGTTGTCGTCTGTTGTTGTTGTCGTCTGCTGTGAGTGTGATGTGTTTTATCGTCTGCCTGTTGTCAGGATCTACACGAAGGCTCTTTGGACGCAGACGATCCTGCTGAGTGTCTCTTGGCTGTTTGTCGTCCTCTCGGTTCGAATGAAGGGAGACATCGTCAAGTGGTTGTTCGCGCTCTTCGACATTATGCAGGTGCGCCACGCACGTCTGGTCTTATCCATTGGCCACGGGGCCGACAGGGGGCCCCGGCACCCCATTCCGACCGTGGAATTTGCGCAAAACCATTTAGAAATTTTGGAGGGTAGGCAGTATGATCGAAGCAAGCATGGCCGTTTTAACCCCTTAACCGTGTATTTAACTGTAACTCAATGTAAAATGGACGGATATATCCGGGATCCCCAGTTAAGGGGTTAAGGCACAAGGCACGTGCCTAGAAGGACCCGCGATAGAGAGGGGCCTCGGCGGGCGGCGAAAAAGGTCAACGGCGCTTTTTGGTGCTTGATTTTCTGATTTTCTCCTCGAAAATTTTGACAAGCAAGAAAAAGGTCGTCACTAGTTTTTAGACTGGCCAGAGGGCCCACAAAATTCTTAAAACGGCTCTGAATCGAAGAGAAGAAGTGAATGTGCGAAGAAATTCTTGGCGACGCCTTTTCTCGCCCTTTTTCCGGAACCCTGGCTACGCCACTGTTCTTATCTTGAAATGGTAACAGGGGAGTGACAATCACTTTCTTTTAGAGCCGTCTTTTTATTTATTTATTTATTTATTTATTTATTATAATAAACTATTAAATTCAGCCGCAGTCACTGAGTGTTGGTGAAATGAAAAGAGATGCTTAAATTTTGTGCTAATTCAAAGTCTTGATAATTTTTTCCAGGGGCTGTTTTTCTTCGTTTTCTATTTCCTACTAAACGATGAGGTAACTGACTTCACTGACTCTAAATATAATTGGATCCGTATTATGTCAGTCTGCCTAATGAATATGCATAGACTCATTAGCGCAGCCATGACGGGGCACAGTGAGGCCGCCCCCCCCCCAATTTCTGGGTCTAAGCGATTAGCGCAGAATGACGAGACAGGAAGGGTGTTTGCCGATAAGTGAAGCTGAAAACTTTGAACAAATATTATCCAGATTTTTTCGGTTGCGACAAAAACTCGCTGTGGGGAGGGGAGTAGCGTCGGGGGTTATATCGGTGAATATACCCCCCTCTCACCCCCCAAAAAAATCAGACTACCTCAAAAATTTTATTGTGTTTTTAAGGATTTTTAATTTTTCTGAAGACATGCCCCTCAAATCAATTTCCTGGCTACGCCTCTGGCTGTGGGAGCTTACTGCGCTACCCCAAGCTCTGATCAGACGCAGTTAGCGTCAAATGCAGAGCATTCGCTAGGTGGCGTCGCTGTGAACCTGAGACGGTGCGTTTGCTAGGTGGCGCAGGTAAAGCCAGGTATCCATCTTTACGTCTTTTCCCGTTTTAATTAAAAGGTGATAACGGCTTATAAGGCGGCGCTCAAACGAAGAAACATGGACGATTCCGACGAAGACAACTCCCCGATTGAATCGATTCACGATCTCCTGGCAGCAAGCGAACAGTTCATCGAAATGGTAAAGTAAACGTACTCGTAGAAAGTATGGCCGCGTTTTTAAAGAAGTAGGTAGTAAGTAAGCAAGTAAGCAATGTCACATGGATTTATAGAGCGCTTTGGAGGTTGTACCCCATATATAGTAGATGCTAATTATTCTTAGGCGCTTAGTCTCTCTCTTGAATTAACTTTAGGAAAGAAGCAATTGTCAGCCAGGCAAATATGCGCGTAACTTATGCAAATGTGTTTATATCTTATCATAACTTTAATTGATGACGTGATGATGATGATGATGATGACGACGACGACGATGATGACGCATTTTGACTAAGTGCAGAACATTTAAAATAATTACTTATTTCGACTTTGATTAAACAATCCTAATTTCGGATTTTTGCAATTATTCTGATAGGAATATATATATATATATATATATATATATATATATATATATATATATATATATATAGTGGCGTTTCGTAATTTTAGAGGCAGATATGATTATATATCCAGGTGCCGAATCCAGGTGCGTCTTCTGTCGGCGCCGATCAAAGAGAAGACACGCGGCTGTTGGTTCGAAAGGACAACCTTCACTCAACCGATAAGAACAACGACAACAACGACGACAATGATTACGACGACAAGGCAGACGACGAAGGCGCTATCACACGACTACCACCGTTTACTACCACAGAAGTCTAATTCAGACGAATATTAATAGTCCAATATAAAAAATGGCAAACATTTGACTGCAGTGCATAAGAAATTGTAGACTATGCATGAAACAAAGACAGAACGTAATTATACTTGAAGTTTATAATCATTTTGACTAACTGACTGAGAGACAGTCAAATGACTTTCTAAAGGGAAACTCAATTGAATATCGTAGTTTTATTATTTTACAAATCGTAAAATTCTATTCTAAAACTATTCTACATTTGCGATGTGTGTTGAACACAATCAATGTACGAGTGCACTTATTTCATGGAAGAAAGTCGATCAGACGAATAACAAAATGGCAAACATTTCCTATTGTTTGTCTAACTTTAGCCTTTAGTCCCTTAGATTCCGACTGATTTCAACGTCGGCCGTTTAATATGGAAGATTATTGCTAGGTTTGTAGTTCTGCAGTGGCGTAACCAGGACTTTGGAATAGAAATAGGTTGCCCTTCGTTGGTTACGCCGATACTGCTCCGTGAAAAATGTATTTGAAGAAATCCAGCCTTGTCTCCTGGATATCGTCTGTCGTTTCAATGGCATCCGAAAGTCGTCTGCGCATTGGCGCCAATGGATCAACTCTGACGTCACTTCCTGTGCTTAAGGCGCTTGTCTATTCTGGCGCTGGGTCAGAGGTCAGTATTTCCAAAATGGCGCCCACTGCGACTGTCAACTGCTGATCGAAATCGAACATTCGCCTGTAAACAAAAGACATCACATAATAATAAATCGTTCGCAGTTATTTAGCGCATTTTAAAGAAAAACCCTATCTTATCTTCTTACTTTCGATATTTTAAGACTGGCCAAAGACATTGTCTAATTGTCTAATTGTCTAATCTGTCTGCAATCTTATTGATGTTTATTTGATAACCCATATACTTATTATCTTATTATCTTAGTATTTTCTGAATTTTCTGAATAAAAGTGATTGAATTGCTCATCAATGTTTATACACAATGAAATTAATGGCTTTAGATTATTCTCTGTTGAAATCTTTGGAATTTAGACAAAAGTCGAGAATAAATCACACTTTGAGAGAGAGAGAGAGAGAGAGAGAGAGAGAGAGAGAGAGAGAGAGAGAGAGAGAGAGAGAGAGAGAGAACTTCAAATTGGACATCTACGAAGCAAGAAAGTAAGTAAATAGGAAAGTAAGAATTAAAGAATTTTTTTTTGCAAAAACAACTGAGCTAACTTGATAAATCAGAAACGCAAAGTACAAATACATACAGAGGCGGTTCAACATGTAGAGCCTACTAAGGGTAAGGGAGGGGGGTTGTACGTGCGCCCTCTATTGAATGACTGGCCCCACCAGCGACCCTCCATACTTCAGTACACTCACTTTGAACAACTCAACTAGACCAGGTCTATGAAATATAGTGCCACCCCAACGCCCCCCCCCCACTTGCTAAATCCTGGAGCAACCACTGAATACATATCCGAAATAACCGAACTCACGAGGATGTTAAATTTTGGATAATGACAATGTAATAATAATAATAATAATAATAATAATAATAATAATAATAATAATAATAATAATAATAATAATAATAATAATAATAATAATCGTTAGTGGTATGACCTGTTGAGGTTGTTGAGTTTTGCGCTGATGTTAGCGTATGTGGATTCATCGGCCAATGGCGTTCTCTCTGTTATTGTTGAGGATTCGGGATTTTCATCCGATCCTCCTCCCAACATCAAACGCCTTCTGAAGCTCTCCGCGTCTCAACGCAAAGACGTCAAACAAGGTCTCATCAGATCACAGAGTTTTGCATCATAATGTAAAATCTCACATATAGGCCTATATGATATATATAGGCCTATATATATATATATATATATATATATGTGTGTGTGTGTGTGTGTGTGCTTTGGTTGTAAGCTACTAATATCAGAGAAACAATTGTGGGTGAAACTGCACCCGTTCTAAAATTTTCAGCCACTAGAGGGGGTCGGATGACTAAAAGCCAAAAGTTTCGACCTTTACCAGAGGAAGAGGTCGGTCTCGACCAGTGGGAGGGGAGAAATTAGGCCGCTCGCCCCCACCAAATAGACTCCATTCACCTGTTATTTATAACCATATACGATTTCCTGCTATCATTGCACCCTAATGCCTAATCATTTTCCCGCCCCTTATTTATTATCCAATGAATTTTCAATATTGATTCTATGCAGGTAGATTAGTACAGTATACAGTAGAACTTCGTTATGACGAACTCGGATATATATATATATATATATATATATATATATATATATATATATTCGGTTGTAACGTACCGCAATATGTGGTCCCGTGTGAAGCGCTACCGTATTGGACGGCATTGGATATATCCGTACCTCGAATACAACGTATTCAATTGTACAGACCCGCTAAATACGTTATAACGAAGGCATACTGTATGCGGGTGTTGTATTGGATACAGGTGTAAACAGGTGTTCTGTAGGATACCTTCGGTTAGGATTCCAGTGCTGACGGACGATCCGTCTCCAACGTCAAAGTTGTCCCACATCAGACCGGAAGTGGTCGCCCTCTCGGTTGCAGAGATGTCACAGGAAGTGGTGTCCCCCTCCTGTTCCTCCTCCTCCTCCTCCTGTTCCGCCGGACCCACTCCGGTTTCCAGATACGTAGGATTCACTTTCACCACGGAATCCCTTTCCCCCTTCTCCTCCACCTCATCATCTTCATCCTCTTCATTCTCTGAAAACGACTAAACCAATCGATTAACCGATCGAGTCGTAGAACTTCTATAGCGCCATTTCAGTGCAAACTTATAGTAGCACTGCACCCACCGCCAGAGAAAAGCAAAGCCAACAAGATCGTCACTATCAACTAAAACTGGATCACCTCTGGATCCTTGATTACGCGAATTAGGTCACCGTACTGCTATCGATATGTAAGTAGGTCACCTAGACGCAGTGACTGGAGGTCGTTCTCTTCGGTGATTGGAGCTTTGATCGTCGAATCGAACGAAACTCTCGTTTTACTAGAATCACGTGACACGTCGGTCTACAAAACGAAAAAATCTTCGCTTGAAACAAACCTATTATGCTGGATAACAGCATACTCTACGAGTAGCCTAAGCGAGTCCATCGCCTTCTGTAGCGATACTTAAAACTGATACTGTACAGTGGAGCTTAATTAAATCGCACTTAGACGGTCTGTACAATTTAGTACGTTATAACTGAAGATTCGTTATAAACGACGAGTCCGCTGTAACGAAGCTCTACTGTATATATAGGCCTATAGGCGTGTGTACAGCAGATGTTGGAATACTGGTATTCGAAGGTTGAAGGTGACTTGGAACTTTTGTCGGAAGACGGAAGAGAATTCCGAGAAGAGGGAAACGATTTCGAGCAGTTCGTTGACGGAGATCCGGTGGATGTCGCAGTAGTTCAGCGCTCGGACAAGAAATCCGGATCTGTAGAATCCGATTCCCGGCTCCAGAATGGCGTACCGGATATCCTCACCGAATACGTCATTAGTACCTACGATGGAAAGTCAACCCAATGACAGTGTTTATTCTAATTTAGTACGCTACAAGGATATTTTACCCCCTCCCTAGAACTCCCCAACACCCTCCCCCATAGGCGGATTTTATTAAGGGCTAGGGTAGGCTTAAGCCTACCTAACTAATCCCACCAAAACAAAACAAAATGTTTTTTCCATCAACACCAGGCCTGTCGCGTGCTGGATGCCACTTCATAATGCACGCCAGCTCAAAATCATTCAAGATCCAGGATATCCGGGCGGACAAACAGACGACAGTCTATGGCAGATTATAATAAGCCACGTGACAAAGATGAGTTTCATTTGCGACATTAGTCTATCGCTATCTCCTTGCTTTTTCGATATTTAACTTTCCTATTTGGTTTAGCGAGACAGCATAAGGCACCTGGAAATACGTGATGAAATTCTGAGAGTTTTTCAAACCTAGAATGGCGTAGACGACGTCGTCTCTACTGATTTCCACCGATCCTTTTCCGATGAAGTAGATGGCTGGAAGCAGATCTCCCTGGTTGATGACGGCTTCTCCAGGTGGTATGTGGACAATTACCAGCTTCGTGGATAAAGCCCTCAGAAACCCTGAAGCAGGTAAAATATGACGTCGATAAAGTCATGACGTCACAGCAGTCACGCCAGCATTCACAAATTTGATTTGCGATGAATCGAGTGGAAAGAAACTCCCAATATTTTCCTAGAAACCTTGATTTCTCAGGTAAAATTAAAGTAGAAAACTGGAGCGACGAAAGAAATAACGTAAGAAGATTCGCATTGTAATAAAAATTTATTAAACTCTCTATAATCTATTGGCTTCATCTTTTGCGGATGGATTAGCATCATCATCATCATCATCATCATCATCATCATCATCATCATCATCATCATCATCATCATCATCATCATCATCATCATCATCATCATCATCGTCATCGTCATCATCATCGTCATTACTATTTCAATAGAATCTAATGACTTTGATGGCGCGCAAAATTAAAAACTGGTAATTCCGGAGGTAGTCAGTGTATTTGCATCTATATACTATAGGAAGGCCTGGGTTTGTCTTATCCTACCCGGAGTGGCATGTTGGAACGCGGGGCACTTGATCAGAAGGGCCTCGTTGAGGTGAAGACATATGTCGGCCTGAAGACCTTCGGGGAAGCTTCTGTGCACCTGGAAAATTGCAGCAAAGGAAAACATCTTCCAACTCAAAAACGCCGACTCGTCTTATCTTAATTAACGTTCACACAATCGGCCATCGTGCGCTTAGTAGCTTAAACAGGTGTACATTCCTAGTCACTGTAAGTAAGATCCCGTGAATTCATATAGCGCCTTTTAAGTAGTAGGTCGGTAACAATATAACAAGTAAAAATGTCACCAAGAAACTTTATGAAATTTACAGATATAATGTAATTAATCTGAAGACGATATTGCTTCCTTCCTCGACTTTCAAAAAAGCGAGGTTTTGAACTGGTACGTTCATCGGTGACTGCAGAGATTTGTCCAGGGGACCCATTTCCGCAACGTATGGGCACCCATCGGTACATTCCTAGTCACTGTAGGTAAGATCCCGTGAATTTATATAGCGCCTTTTATTTAAGTAGTACCGCAGTAGCTGCTTATTCTTATGGTATCGCATATTACAACGGTCCTAATTCCTATTTCGGTTTTAGACTGTATTCTTTGTATCCTTGTCCAGGAGACCATTGGACCAGCGGCCCCCGGCAGAATTTTTTGTCAGTTTCCCACACCCCCGGCTTTTTCAGTCCAGGAGTCCAGATTAATTAAACACTGGCAGAGGTGATGGCGAACGGAAGTGTCATCGCTATGGCAGCTAATAATGCCATATATTATTATTATTATTATTATTATTATTATTATTATTATTATTATTATTATTATTATTATTATTATTATTATTATTATTATTATTATTATTATTATTATTATTATTATTATTATTATTATTATTATTATTATTATTATTATTATTATTATTATTATTATTATTATTATTATTATTATTATCATCATACTGACGGCTTCCATGTCTACGCCACCCGTGTCCCACCACGTCTGCTGGTTGGAGTCGAGCAGACGGCGGCCGAGGGCGGTCGGAATGCAGTGGAACCTGATGAACTCCTTGATGCTCGTTGTCTTCTCGTGGTAGTCCTCGGTGCCCTGGTAGAGACGCAGCATTATGGACGACACGTTGCCAAAGACGGCGGCACTCATCAGAGCTGCAAAATGCCATCTGCAATATACGGTCTATATCCAGGATTTAATCTAGGCCGTTTCCGGGGGGGGAATTGCCCTTCCCCCCGCTGGAAATTTTGGCATACTAAATCAACTAACAGCAGCCCCCTAGCTGACTTCCCTCCGGTCTTGTCAGTTCCCCCCTCCCCGAGTCCAGAGTCTAGATTAAACACTGCCAATATCTATGCGCAGTTTAATCGATGAGTTTGGCATATTTATGAATTTATTTTAAAAATTCTAACAGTTTCAATATATACTATATACATTCGTTGCTAATATAGAGCGTCCAAAATTTTAAGTCTTGGAATGTTTCGAATTTTCTTCAGCTCTTCATCAGCAGCCTAGAAGTGCCTGTCACAGGCAATGTTGTCATAATTGTTCCAAAGGATGTTTTTCTCGATTTCATGCTCAATGAACCACGAGGATTGACTTAAAAATGTACCAACGAAGCACCGTAATATTACGTAACTAAACTCGTTTTTCAATTAAAATTCAATGCAGTTTTACTTTATTCTTGAATATCCCATAATTATAGAGAGAGAGAGAGAGAGAGAGAGAGAGAGAGAGAGAGAGAGAGAGAGAGAGAGACATATCGACCACCGACATGGTATAGCAACCAAGCGGGCGCCGAAGTGAATAAATAAGGCGCCATTCATGCCCTGCGCCAATGGATTTGTTTGGCTCCCGTTCAACAAACGGTTCGAGATCCCCATATGCAGTTCCCTTAGGGGTTCGGTGCAAAAATGCCTCCATTTGTTCCAGGCATTTGAGCTCAAATTACTTAACTAAACACTGTGCAGACGATTAACAAAACCAAAGTGGCCCACGATTATTATGCGCAACGCAATATCGACGACACTCCGAATTAACAGAAGTTATGCATGATTTAGTGCACAGTATCTACAGTGTATATGGTCTAATGTCATAGACGTAAACTTCTCTTAGACACACCCCACTTTTACGTCCAAGGTTTTGCGCCTATGTATGATGATCATCTCACGATGATGTCATCTGTTTATCTGAGCAGAAAGTCGCTTACATCCGAGCATCATGGCGAAGATGCTGAACACCTTTTCGTTGTTCGACTCCGGTGCGATGTTTCCGAACCCGACGCTCGTGAGTATCGTGAAGGTGAAGTAGAGCGACGAAATGTACCGCGACCTGAGGTCGGGTCCACCGGTCGGGTCGTAGTGTTCGAACGTCGACCCGGACTCGTTCAGGCGATTGAGAAAGCCCATCGACGGGTCGAGGTCCTTGCGCTCGCACTGCGCGATGGCGTAGAAGATGCAGGCCAGCCAGTGAGCGATCATCGTGAACGAGGCCATGAGGAGCAGGAGTACGGTGGCACCGTACTCGGAGTACTGGTCGATGCGTCGAGCGACCCGGAGTAGGCGGAGTAGGCGCGGTGTCTTGAGAAGCCCGGTGACCGTCTTGGTCTGCAAGGCAACACACGGTCAGGCGCCAGTTGAATATCATGACGCCGGGTGAACGCCGTCAAAACTGCGCTGACAATTTACGGATTTATAAAAAGGGAAACTGAAAGCAGCACCCAATCGTAAACCTTTAAATACGTTTAGACTGCTAAGATTTCCAGCGCCAGTATAATTAATTTACAAATGGCCAAGTTCAAAAAAATAGAAGAAATGTAAACTATATAATTTATAAAAGGCAAATGGTGCAGTAATCTTTGTGGAAATGCTGAGCTAGAACATTTCAAGAATTAAAGAGAAAATAATTGTTGCAGCACATTTTTCTGCATTATTTTCCCATTTACAGTGTAGAGACTTCGTTTAATCTTGCAGTTTAAAATTAATTACGACGTAAAGTAATTGCAAGACGACTGATTACAACTGGAAATCTCTCTCTCTCTCTCTCTCTCTCTCTCTCTCTCTCTTAGGAATATACAAAATGTATAACTTTTAGAAAAGGTGATTGGCAACCAATTGAGACGAATGTTGATTATTAGGCAAATAGCAAACCTAATTTGCTGCTGCAAAAGGCTACTCAGTAATTTGCTGTTGCATTATTATTATTATTATTATTATTATTATTATTATTATTATTATTATTATTATTATTATTATTATTATTATTATTATTATTATTATTATTATTATTATTATTATTATATTATTATTATTATTATTATTATTATTTAGCAACATAAGGTTAAGTTTGTGACTATACTGACGTCACTTGTTCGAACGATCGACAGAATCAAATCGAAAGGTATCGCAGACACGGCGTCTATGAGGAACCATCCTCTCAGGTAGTTGGTCGCAATCTTCCTCGGATCGACCACCAGCTCCCCGTTTTTCAGGTACGTGGTCCGGAAGTTGACGAACATGTCGACGAGAAACGTGATATCCACGAGCAGGTCGACCAGGACCAGTCTATCCGACAGGAAGTGGACCATGAAGTTCGGCGGCGGCGGCGGCGGCGGCGGCGGCGGCGGGTCCGGGTCCGACCCGTTCTCCCTCGGGTCGATGACCACCGGAATCTTGACCCGTTCGTCGTCGTCGTCGTCGTCGTCGATGCACATCCGGAAGGCGGCGAGGTAGGGGGTCATAACGGCCACGTAGATGACCAGAAGCAGGATCAACCAGTCCCAGGCGGCCTTCGGGGGCGAATTGTGGACGATGATGGTCGTCGGGATGTCCGCCTGGCCGATGAGGTTGCCGTGGGGGGCGAGTCCCTCGTCGTCCGCCCCGGGAGCGTCCTGATCGGCGATTTCATCGTCGTCCGCAAGAACCTCTTCTTCGTCCGGAGCGTAAGTCTAATGATTTTCAGTATCCACAATACAATAACGCAATTAGCTATTCTGTAAAACTTAGTGCGTTACATCGGAGATATACGTTATGTATATATCCAATGCTGTCAAATACGGTGGCGCTTTGTACGGAACCCCGTGCATTGCGGTACTTTATAACCGAGTCCGTTGAGAAAAACGACGTTCCATACTGCATTATTAATTCAACGAACAATTAAACCGCTAAACAAATGGGAGAATTTCAACATAGCGTCGAAGGCGAGTGTATACAGTATATGGTGCCTATTAAGTTGTAATTAACTCAATGGCAGATAGAAATAAGTAAATAAAATCTCGTGAATTTATATAGCGCTTTAGAAAGTAGCTGCTAATTATTAGGCGCTCAGTTTAAATTCTAAATAGCCAATAGTCTTTAAGCAGAGGGAGCCTATAGTCCGAATGTACAGAGAAATCTTCTGAATTCTGACAGGTGGTCATTTCCTCTGACCACCTGTCCTAACTTCTGGACTAAAGTCGGTTCCGGTCTGAGGCACCTTGAGGGAGAACCGGTCATTGTCTCGGCAGCGACAGGACGACAGTCGGTCGGGGCAGGAGGCGACCCACCGAGACGAAATTCCTCCCAACTCCCTCAATATGCGAAGCATCCCACCGATGCAGCACAGAAAGAAAACACTGTCAACCATAATAACATCACAGGATAGGGCAGCATGACAGAAATCTAGACTATTTTCAAGGTACTGTACACAGAACACACCACGATGGAATTCCGGGTCTCTGGTCTCTGTCCCAGGTATGGCAAGTGCACTCTCAGGTGGGCCCCGAGGTTTAGCCTACGGCTTATGGTCTCTGTAGATAAGTTAATAATTAGGAAGAGTTAGTTGTCTTTGAATACTAGGAAAATATTGTTATGAACGATCAGTGTTTAATCTAGGGCTTCTCTGGGGGGATTCCCCCTCAAGTTTTAAACCCCTATTTTTTATATGTTGGCTTGGGGATGGAAATTTCTCCTCCAAAAGTGTGGAGACTCAGACCTTGTCCCCCAAACATTTCAAAATCCCCCAATGTCATGGTGGCTAGAATAAACACTGATGGACGATGCTATCATAATAATACACAAGCAGATCTATGCATCATTACCTGAAACTAGAAGACTGCCTCTGACAACGGAAAATGCGCATTTAGGCCTCTTGGCCTATCTAGGAGACTAGGATAGCGGCCTAAGTGAGTCGTATATAAATGTGGAAACTGGTATAAAGAAGCAATTGAAATTATAAGTGCAAAACAGATGAAAGTAAACTTCAACAAACCTCATAAAAGGCAAACGCACGAACAGTTTAAAGACACGAGTTCATATGAAATGCATTACAGACTCAAGATTCAGCGTCACGATATAAGGTTCCTCTGCCAAATTTAAGGTCTCTATCTATAGGCCTATTCTAATCGAAGCAGTCACGTGACGCCGGCTACCGCCAATGGCGTTCGATCGTCCTCGGACGTTCGCTCACCGCACGGCGCATGCGCAGAGGAGGAGGAGGAGGAGGAGGAGGAGGCGGTCGTTTTCGAGGGGAGGGCTTACGGTGTATCCTCCCCTTCGGTCTCGGTGTCGATAATAATTGGTCCGCCGGGTATCGGTGCCGATAACCGGCGATTATATTCCGTTTAGAAACAGACCGTCCGGTGTCCAGAGTATTTTCGCAGTCGACCTCTATCAACAGCGGGGACAGAAGTCGATTCCCCCAACAGACCGACCGGCGAAAAACGGCTTTTAATTTGGCAGATGAAATATTCATGGACAGATAATTAATTAAGGAGCGCTTCTCCTCTGTGTTTCCTGTGTTGCGGTGGTATCGGGGGATCGGGGGATGGTGGGAGAAATCGTCGTCGAATTTCAGATCCTCACGAAAATTCTGCAACTTTACGTTTGCTAAAAATTTCGATGCTGGGCGCTCGAAAATGTCGCCAATTTTCGCGTTAATCTATTAAAGCACTCTGCATTGGCTTCCTCTTCGAAAAAATTTGGTCCAGGGATGTACAGTGTAATTTGCTTTTACAGGACATAGAGGTTGGGCCATCCACTTCTTCATTCCAAGTTTACGCGTATGTCACATTCATCAGAAGCGGTCAGTTTAATAGGACAATGAAAAATTATTATCACTTATCAAAATGGAAAAACTAATTAGGTAATAGAGACCTGTTTTCACTCAGAAGGCGATCGCGAACTCTTCTCTTTAGTTGTGCTGCGACAGTCTCGGTCAGCACAAGCGCTTAACCTGAATTTTTTATATTGTTGAATAATTCTAACAATTCTCGAAGAAATGTTCGTAAAATTGCGTGACGACAACATAAGGTGGACCAACGAATCTACCAGCGCCCAAAGAACCAACTCTCACTTTTAAGACATTTAATCTGTACCTAGCCATAGACATTATGAAAGTAATGATGACGAAGACGAAGACGATGATGATGATGATGACGACGACGATGATGATGATGATGATGATGATGATGATGATGATGATGACGACGATGACGATGATGAGGATGATGACGATGATGACGATGATGATGACGATGATGATGACGATGATGATGATGACGATGACAATGACGATGATGACGATGACATGCTCATCGGTTAGTTTTTGCTGTCCGTGAATTTTTTGCATTGGGCCTACGTCTGAGAGGTTGCGACATTTTAGTTAGGCCTACCCAAGTTAAAAGAAAGACACAGACTAAAATTTAATGCAATGCTCATATTGAGTCAAGATATCAACTTGATAATTTTAATCATTTTGCGCATGTTCACGAAATAAAAGCGGTAAACTTTTCAGACGGTCAGCAGGGGCGTAGTCGCCGTAGTGCATAAAAAAACAAGGCGAGTCTAAATCAGTCTATAAAATGACCAAATAAAAATTGTATCCATAGCCTATAGCCAGCGTAAATTTCTTAACTAACAAGATGTCATCATGTCAAGATTAACTAACTTCACTAAGTTGTATACTTTTACTACATATTATATTTGCATCACAATAATCAATCATTTCAGTTTCTCAAAAAGTGGGAGTCTGTAGACTACCCTAGCCACCATTGCACGACGCCACTGACGGTCAGGTCACGTGTTCGGGGATATTAAAATGGCCCATTGTAGCCGAGGTTCTAAAATTTTGGGTGGGAGGGCCGAAATATGACAAAACATCGTCAAGGAGTTCAATCTGCATCTACATACCTACTCCTATGATCCTATCCCATCTGAAAATTCTTTAAACGATTAATTAGCATCGCCCGGCCAGTAAGTTTTCTGTGGAAGGGGTGAGGAGTGGGTAAGGAATCTGACATGCTAACCCCTTTTGCCCCTCCAACCAAAAATTCCTGGCGACGCCACTGTACATAGATATCAAAAACAAGTTTCGTAATTAATTCGCTCTGTGAGAGAAGCCTAATGCAGCCTTGTTGAATAGAAGGTATATAGGCCCTAGATATGTAAAAATCTAATCGATTTGAAAAAATTCTCCGACAAAATCTATATTTTCTTCTTGTTCCTTATTCAATGCTTTAACATTTGCAAAAATAATCAATAATAACATTATCTATTTCGATCTACAGGGTTCTATATCAGAGATGCCATTTCATACTACACAAACGCCATTGACTGTACAAGAACAAGTACAAAATGAAAGACCTGGCTATATATCGGAATGCCTAGTAGGGCGATCGAAGGGAAGAGCATTCCAAAAATACATCTGGTTCAAGTAGAAGTATGCAAGAGGTTTTATAGACATATTACGAGTACAAGTAAAAGGGGCAACTGCCCTCAGTACAAGCCCAAGACCACCTACCTGGCCTCCAAAATCCGGTGAGAAAATTTTTGGACATTGGTACATTTTTTGACACGCTGACATTTTGTCCCCACCATTTTCTACATGACATTTTGTCTAAACACACGATTTTGTCCTGCGGACAGTTTGTCCGGCCAGTAATAAAATTGATGCAAAGAAAGCATCTAAATATCATCACAGTTGCGATAAAAAAGAGATGATAGTCTTGCATCGGTCATATTAACCCTATGCGGTCTCGCGATCAAGCCAGCTTGGCTAAATACACGTTTAATTGGTGCGCCAGAAGCAGGCACGCTAAGGTCTCTAATTAATGGCTGCATTATGCAGCCTGTTGAACTCCTTTCTATTAACTTCACTGTTCCAAAATACGATGGTATCAGTGGCTTCATCATAAATATCGTTGAGTTCCAGGTACTTGGACATCTGTGAGGATGTGCTTGTCATTAGCCTAAAGGAACAGCATTACTGGTACCATTGAAGTACATGTAGCCAGAGATGAGCAAGTTGTCAATGCTTAAAGTAAGTTTTCAGTATAGCGTCGACACGGGGACCTGGCCTCCGAGTACAAGCCCAAGTACAAGTACCTGGCCTCCAGTACAAGTACAAGTACAAGTACTTGCATTCCTAAAACTAAGTTTTCTGTACAATGTACAAGTACAAATCCTGGCCTCCGAGTACAAGTACAAGTACAAGTACAAAAAACATTTGTACTCGAGTACAACTCGAGTATAAGAATAATCAAGTACCAAGTACTACATCTCTGTTCTATATAGAGCACACCCATCCATTTCATACTACACACTAACGTCATTGACTGTACGAGAACGAGGGACATCAACTAAATGAAAGACCTGGAGAATATATAACGGAATGCCTAGTAGGGCGATCGAGGGAAGAGCCGCGTATTAAGACATCTGGTTCATTATAGGCATGCAAGAGGTTTTATAGACATATTAGCGTCGCCACGAGGGGTAAATGGGGGCAACTGCCCCTCAACCTGCCCTATAGACCACCTACCAGATTCGCACAAATCCGGTGAGAAAGTTTTCTGTGGAGAGGTGAGGGGTTGGTACGGAATCTGACACGCTAGCCAATTTGGCCCCCACCAACCAAAAATTCCTGTCTACGCCACTGCGTTCTAAACACAGAAGACGATGGCTTAAGTTTGCAAAAGCCATTGATATCGATGTAGTATAGGATGCTAAAGACATTCCCTCAATATGCTCTTTGACGTCGATCTCTGACAGTGCGAAATAACTGTCAAAAATGCGGCTGCATTTACACAAATCCTATGCATTATTAGCAGTATAGAATAACGAGGGTTGTCCTGGATGAACCGTTTTAAATGGAGAAGGTGATGGCCTATCATTGCAATAGCGCTTGATATCGATGTAGTAAAGGATGCTAAAGACAGTCGCTCAATATGGTCGTTGACGTCGATCTCTAACAAGGCGAAATAACTGTCAAAAATGCGGCTGCATTTACACAAATCCTATGCATTAGCAGTATGAAATAATGAGGGTTGTCATGGATGAACCGTTTTAAATGGAGAAGTTGATGGCCTATCATTGCAATAGCGTTTGACATCGATATAGTATAGGATGCTAAAGACATTCCCTCAATATGGTCTTTGATGTCGATCTCTAACAGGACGAAATAACTTTCAAAATGCGGCTGCATTTACACAAATACTATGCATTATTAGCAGTATGGAATAACGAGGGTTGTCATGGATGAATCGCTTTAAATGGAGAAGGTGATGGCCTATCATTGCAATAGCGTTTGATATCGATGTAGCATAGGATGCTAAAGACATTCCCTCAATATGGTTTTTGACGTCGATCTCTGACAGTACGAAATAACCTTCAAAAATGCGGCTGTATTTACACAAATCCTATGCATTATATAACTATTAGCATTATGGAATGACGAAGTTGTCATGATGGAGGCGTTCTAACATTATATATCGTCGACACGGGGCGGGGACAAATGGGGCAACTGCCTCCACAATCTGCACCAGATCACCTACCAGATTCGCGCAAATCCGGTGAGTAAGTTTTCTGTGGAAGGGATGAGGTGTGGGTAAGGAATCTTACACGCTAGCCCCGTTTCCCCTCCAAACAAAAATTCCTGGCGACGCCACTGTATAGATATCAAAAACAAGTTTTATAATTAATTCGCTCTGTGAGAGAAGCCTATTGCATGCCT